>OX352291.1:43103975-43645187 GCA_947086415.1 Pammene aurita
ACCTTATAATCTACGTAACCGGTAACGGCGTTAACCCTTTCGACGCCATGGCAAACGTCAATGCACTCATTCATACGGCAAATCAATAATGAGTTTTGAAATAAACGTATGGCAATAATCTTATGACGGATATATCCGTCGTTGGCGTCGAAAAGGCTAAGTTTTATTGATTTCAAGCTAACATGGTCATTAACATTATTATTAAATATCGGGTGCTCAAAAACACAAATATACATGGTAAATACCCCGTTTTTAGGGTTCCGTAGTCAACTAGGAACCCTTATAGTTTCGCCATGTCTGCCCGTCCGTCCGTCCGTCCGTCCGCGGATAATCTCAGTGACCGTTAGCACTAGAAAGCTGAAATTTGGTACTAATATGTATATCAATCACGCCGACAAAGTGGTAAAATAAAAAGTGAAAATTTTTTTTTTATTAGGGTACCTCCCCTATACGTAAAGTGGGGAGTGATTTTTTTTTTCATTTCAACCCTAACGTGTGATATATTATTGGATAGGTATTTAAAAATGAATTGGGGTTTCCTAAAATCATTTTTCGATAATGTAAATATTTTCGGAAATAATCGCTCCAGAAGTAAAAAAATATGCGTCCCCCCCCCTCTAACTTTTGAACCATAAGTTTTAAAAATATGAAAAAAATCTCAAAAGTAGAACTTTATAGAAACTTTCTTGGAAAATTATTTTGAACTTGATAGAATGAATAGTTTTTGAAAAAAAAATACAAAATAATTTCTGAACTAAGTTTGTAATTTAACCGTATAAGCAGGTGTTTATTGTACCTGTAATTTCTACAAAATTACAATGAAATGACGTGCTTTCAAATAAAGTAAAAACGGTGAAAATCGGTTCGCGCAATAAAGAATTATCCCATAAAAATCATCTTCCATACTTTATGCTCGCGCGCAATAGTTTACTCAATTTGCCGATAGATGTCGCTGTACATGGAACTCTCATATCATATCCTACATGGCGGTGTTATTAACTCTTAAGTGGGGACACTTACTGTGACGGACGGAAAACTACGGAACCCTACAGTGAGCGTGGCCCGACACGCTCTTGGCCGGTTTTTTAATAGTAGTTCTATTGTTCCATTTATATATGAGTCTGAAGAAGTAATAATGTAGGTGTACTAAACAGTAATAGTGTTTAAACTGTCTGTACACATGAGTTTCTGTTAAAAGATCAAGATGATCTGCAAACCATTTTGATCACTGTTCCCTTGGCAACTTTTGTTATTGTTCCGTACCCGAAGGCCCATTAACGGAACAGAACCCCATGACCCTGTCTCTTAGTAACCTGATTTTCATGAAAAACAAATCGCATAGGTAACAAACATCAAATTATAAAAACCGGTCTAGTAAATCCTAAAGACTTGGGCGGTTTCTCGTTTTACACCCTTTCAAGGTTTGATAACAAAAACGTGTACTAGCTCTTCTTTCCAATGTTATGATTCCCAGGGCGACGACGTCATCGGAAAACAGAGAACAAGCAAGAAGAAAAACCCATTGAGAATAAACCCAGTGAGGAGAAACCTGAGAACACCGTGGCAGGACTGCAGTTCCGCTTTGGCAGGACCCCGCAGCGCCAGGACCCAGTCATCTATTCTGGCAAGTTTTGCTTCGCCAAAGACCGGGACTTGTCCAATGGACGCACTCGATGGAAATGCACACATACTTCGGGCACGTGCCCCGCGAACATATATACTATTGAGAATGATGTTGTGATGCTTTATGATAAACATAACCACGAATAGTGATTAGGTTATATGATTCTTAATTATGGGTATCTTATCTAATGAGACTTTGTCTGTATTTTGTTTTTTTTTTATCATATGGCTACATGTCACTGGATATAGATAGGCATTTCTTCTCTGGAGTATTAGTAGTGGGAAAGCAAATGATGAAGAAAATCCAGTGAGTGCTGCGCAGGGCTTGTAACCGGTATTTTGCTCCATACTAAAATACCGTTTTTTTTACGTTCTTTCGTTTACTATTTCATATTTAATCGAAAAATCTTGCAATATAAAGTTATAACCTGAAAACAATACGAGTTCTACGTAAAAACCATAAAATATATATTGGGATATTTCGGGGCTTTTTGCGAAAACCGGTTACAAGCTCTGGTGCTGCGAGGTCCAGATGGGACAGTGCAGCTGCCAAGTTTGTTACTCGTTTAGCTAAGGTGTTTCCTACACGGACGCAGAGTAACATTTGATCCCCTATGTTGTTGTCATTTTTGGTTTTATGTGTATTTTGCTGTAATTATTGATGTAAGAGAAGTGAATTTCCAAAATTGCAATTACAAGATTTACTCATAATATTTTGGCATTGCGTAGTTAATGAAGCATTGTAAATCAATACGTCAAATTTGTATTGTATTATATGCATTTATTAAAATTAAGAAGTTAAATTAAGTTCAATAGTCAATGGTTATAAATATATATAAGTATATATATCATGCCGTATTAAAGGTATTCCTAGAATATTTCGTAGGTAGAAGATTTGGCGTTTGACGCTTAATTGTGCCATTTTGTAAATTTAAGTCTTTGTCGAGCAGTGCTGAGGCAATAATTAAAACTACGCATTCGTGAACCGTGCGTATTTTTTTGATTTTGCCCTTGTTTTTTTTGTAATCAAATTGTTTAGGTAAAGTAAATTGGCAATGTATCACTTTTAGGTAAAATAACAGCAGCATATATTCCAACCGGACGGGGCAAGAAACACCTAGTTTTGGAAGGGTTCTCGTTCATCGAGACTCCACCGACGTACTGGGTCTGCTCCCGGCGCAAAGTGCTCCGCTGTCGCGCCACCGCGCGCACCAACAAGAAGGGGGAGGTCATCCAATACAACAATGAGCATAATCACGATAAACCCAAGTTCTATCAGAAAACTACTAAAAAGATGATACAGTTATAGATTGTCCTTTTCGTACATGGCGACCCCGCCGACGTACTGTGAGAACGCAGGAACGCTCGACTCGAAGTTTCAGTCAGTAGTTATTTGGATAATAAATCATATTTTTATTCGGAATGTTCTTTTGTTTCATTTTATCTAAATAAGATGTTTTATACTCAATTTATTTTATTTTATTTTACTTTAATCTTAGAGCTGCGGTTAACTATATCGAGGGGTAATTACTACATGGAACAAGTGCAACATTTTCTAATTTCCTCAATTATCTATTAAAAGTACATTCCATTGCGTAAGGAAAGTCCCTCGTAAAACTTTTATACTATATTATTTCGTTACGCAGTGAAATTAAATTGTAATGAAGATCTTAATAATGTTTTATCCCTTATTCAGCTATAGGTATTTGCATATCAGCTATATGTACCTATTTTCGCTAATGATTCTAAAGTGTGTTTACGTTTTTCAGAGGCATTTTTCTTGCCTTCGCGAGCGGGTAAATCAGTCCTGATCTTCCGAAACAACAAATTCTGGGTGAACAACCACTATCGTGAGAAGCTGAACTGGGCGTGTCGCGACAAGGACACCAAGGGCTGCTTGTGCCGGGTCCAAACCACTATGGACGGCCGGTTCGTGAGGATCAAAGGGGGGCATAATCACACGCCTAACTTTACTCCTGAAAATTTCGATTCGCCTTCACCTATAGAAAAACCATCCAGCCATCCAGTAGGGGCTTGGCATGACGCAGTTAAAATTAAATCTTCTAAAGCCGTTTTCTAGCATAGTCTTAACTTAGATGGATTTTTGTACGAAGCCAAAATAAGCCGCTAGTTCGCATCCAACCATTCCTGATATATTTATGTGTAATTAAGAAGTTCTGTAAACCCACTCCAACTTTTGTGGCTGTGATAGAAGACATTCGTATTCGTACTATTTTGTTTCAAACATACATTCCGTCGTAAGTTTAGCTATAGTGTTGTGTGGAAAATTAAAGATAAGCGAATTTTATTCATGATTCAAGTTTATGGAATCGAACTAGAAATCTACAACGTCATATGACAGTTTTTGAGTAGGTATTGTAATTTGTGTTTTTATATACCACTGATTTACCCAAGTGTGTATTAGGTCATTTTACAGTATTTTTTGAGACTTAATCTTTTTGTGGTTACGGCCGGATTTTAACATTAACCTTTTGTATTTTTATTCTAATAATATAAATATTATTAGTTAGTTAATATAAGGTTAGTTAGTTTAGTTACCCAACTCTATTGATGATAAGATAGGTCACAACAAGACGGAAGAATCTCATTCATGTGTCCACAATTCAGGGCTTTAAATTATTGTGTCATAATGGCCACGTATTTTGAAACAACTTTTTTATTTAGTTTTATCATTTAATTGTGTGGATTAATTGTAGGTTAGTTTAATTATTATTTTATAAGTTGTGTTTACTAACAAGTCTTATGAAAAACTACTTTATTTAAACTAAATCACCTACCTAAGTACTAAATATATAAGTGTACCTACAGTGTGACAGACAAATGACTAATGCTCAAATTATTGTATTACGATGTAAATGAACTCAAGTGGCCTATTTCCTAGAATTTGGTCTAGCTAAAGCTTTGTAAATGTTGATTGAATTGAATGCTAGCACGTGCTGCAGCAAAAAGAGAGCCGCTACACGAGGCAACTTAGTTTCTGCCTATAAAAAAAACTACTAAACATTTAACATACGAAGGTAAATACCCTCTATGACTCAAAACTTCGATTTTAGATAGCAGATAATTTATTCTGTGTTTGTTGTATGAACTTTGGCAAATCAAGTGTTCTAATATTTTTAGATAATAAGACACTAATCGATAAGAAATTCGGACTATTTTATATTCGTAAAATCATGACATTATTTTTAATAACTTTTTATTTTATTTTGAGCCTTTTATTTAACTTTCCACTCTATTAACTCTAACCTGATTTTACTTTTTTTAATACTGGAAAAATAGAAATTGTAGATACGAAATGAATTATATGATGTATATTTTAACTGCTGCGGAATTCCAAGTGAGAAAAAAAAAAGGTAGCGTAAAAGTGTGATTTCAGTGGAATGGGGCGTGTCCCGGCACGGCAACCCGGTGCTGGTGGTAGACGGGCAGCGGTTCCGGCGCTGCGGCCGGCCTGCGGGCGACCGCGCCACGTGGCTCTGCATCAAGTCTGACACGGGCTGTCGCTGCTACGTGGTCACGCTGTGCGACAGGGTCGTCGCCATGGGCTTTACACACATGCACAATGTCAAAAAGAGGAGGGCCCGCCTTCCGAAGAATCAGAGGCAAATGCAGCCACCCGTGGCCCTTGATATGCTCTTTGATGGGTTCTTTTCTTAACTTTTGTTGTATAAGCGATGTGTGCTTTTAGGTATATTTTGCGTTAACTTTTATAAGTTTATGGAAGTGGTCATTTGATGCGTCTAACAGGTTTAAGATAGTATCACCTGTTACAAAAAATAGACTTAGTCATATTTTTTAGAATGTGTTTTGACTGATATTTGGTACTTGTTAGTCATTTTTGGTTTTTTATGAGAGTTAAAATTATGTAGGTTGCCAGGTAAAGTATTTCTTGTTAACGAGTTACTTTTCTAGTTCCAAAAGTTAGGCTTACCAAAGTACGGCCGCTGTTTCCTATGCCAAATTTTAAAACCTCATTTGCGGTGTCGAAGTGTTAAACGGTGTATTTGATTATTAAACTCAGGCTATCACGGTTATGATTATCAGAATACTTTTGTCGTTAATTATGTATATAATTAACTGAAGTAATCCGACAACACCTAGCTTACAAAGTCATACAAAGTGGTTTACAAAGGTATACAAAGTCATACAAAGTGCTGTCAAATTACTTTACTGTATTAAAAATATTACTTTGAATATTATGATAACTTTGGTAGATATGTGCAATAAAAATAGATTTAATTTAAAATATAGGTGCACTGAGAGGGTTGTATTTAGAATTGATGAAGTATGTTTGGCATTTCTTCTAAAATATAAAAATAAAATGCCCCGTATCCATATAATATTATAAATGGGAAAGTCTATGTGTGTGTTTGTTTGTTTGTCCGTATTTCACGGCAAAACGGGGCGACGAATTGACGTGATTTTTTAAGTGGAGATATTTGGAGGGATGGAGAGTGACATAGGCTACTTTTTGTCTCTTTCTAACCCCCCACTTCCCTAAAATGGGGGGTGGAAGTTTGTATGGTTTGTTACCCCGAATTTAACGCGAGCGAAGCCGCGGTCAAAAGCTAGTTTAATTGTATATCAAAAAAGTGGGCAATACGTCTCTTATGTGTAAATAAGAGACATTATGATGAAACTATGGCAGCTTTATGTAAGTACAGTCAGGTCAGGTGAGGTGTTTAAACCTTGACGCGCTCTTATTCCCTTGACAATAAAGTCGTGTCAAGCTCATTTTGAACACCTCACCCGGTTAGCTACTTCTGCTGCTGACTGTACTTGCCTATACATTCAATGTCCGTATCACTTTGGTATCTTTCGACTTGATTGTAGTACACACTCATTTCGGTAGGTATTATGCAAGGTACCTAGGTAATAAGAAGGATTTTTTTCCTAGTTAGATAAACAGTTCAACTACATATATATTTTCCCTTTTGAGCTTACTAAAAAGGAAGTATTTATTACTCTTATTCAAAGTTGAAATTATATAAATATTTGTGATGTTGTGAAATAGAATTCTAGTCTAAAGGATCCTATTTTTATACAATTTTAAAGTTAGTACCTATTATAAGGTTTTATTACAGAGTTGCGTTTTATTTATTTCTACATCTCCTGTAGTTACTGCTGTGTGGGAATGTATGGTAAGTTGGTGTACGGGTGTTAATTAGCGAGTGTTCAGTTGCAGGCAACGAGGTGGCGACGCCTACGACGCCGACGCTGGGACTGCCGTTTCCGTTCCCCTGCTTCCCGGGGCAGTTCCGCTACTGCCTGAGCAAGCGCGGCAAGCCGGCCATCGAGGTAGGCGCGCACCGGTTCTGCTTCAATGGCCGCGCGGCCAGCGGCAAGGTCTGGTGGCGCTGCTCCCGCAACCCGCGCTGCCGCGCCGCCGTGCACACCTTTGGCCTGCGCGTCGTGCAGATGAACAGCGCGCATACATGCGGCGTCCGCGCCACCCCGCTCAGACCCATGTTCTAACCACAAGCTCGACCCCATGTCCAGCCGGACAATGCTCGCGTTTATCACACTTATCGCTGTGGATATGATATACGATATACGTTCTTCTTACAGATTTTCGGAACTTGACGCTTTTCCTATCAATTGCGATAACTCGATAAGCGATAAAAATACGATCATAATATTATCCGAGCTGGTGGCGTAATGTTGACGAGTCAATTTAGCCAAGACCGCTGGCTTTTAATAAAAATGTTGGTTAGGCACAGATTGACGCTTTAGATGGCAATTCATATTTTTCACCGTCAGTCAGCATTATTTCGGTGATGATATAGGTATTTGAATGAGTGAAATCTTGCTCTTGTGCCTTTAGCCGGCGGTCGCTTACATTATACTAATTGTAGATTAGTCACATCATGTATACGAACATAGACATGCAAACTTTAGTTTGCTATTACCGTCTTTGATATAATTCTCCAAAGAGATCAAATGTGTATTACCTATATATTTAATTGAGTACATTTAAATAGTAGATATTTTGCGCTGTGTAAAGTATACGAATCTTTTATAGAATAGAAAGGCCGTCGTGAACAAATAACTTGAGACAACTTCGGAGCGGAGAGCTTTCATTGCGATCGACATTTAATAAAATAAAATTAATACTGGTAGTTTATGTAACTGTTACGTAATAAGGCCTAATTACGTACAGTTGCATACACTGCTTTAAATACACACATTATAAATCCTAAATGACGTGTTCCTAAACCATTAGAATGACCGCCATTGCATCGCCATGGCCAACTCGATTGTGCGAACGGTCGCAGAGCAGGATAACCGCGGTCGGAGAGGAGGGCTGGATTTTCATAACGTCACGAAAATCGATGTGGTTATGAATTTTAATTTTTTTTTACAACAATGGCACTGATAATACACTGATGTTACATTACTGGTTGCAATAATGGTGGTAATTACATACGGTTTCCGAACGCAGAAAAGAGGATTTATGACGTGGGTGTAGATAAAAATATTATTCTCACTACTCAATGATAGTATTAGTGCAATTACACTTTGATAAATACAAATAATTATGATCTAAGTGTAATGGATCTCGCTCTCGAGTCTCAGTTCTGATCTTCCGCACACAACGGCCCTAGTTGTAGATTATTGTACAAAGTGATAGTTCTCTTATGATATCCTAAGTATTTTTATACATTATTTTTTTTACTATTTTATTCGTATATTGCGAAGTAAATTAAAGGTTGCCGGAGCGTGTCGGCACGGCAGCTCACACGGGTTGGTTTCGATTGCAATCATGAGGTAGGAGGCGTGCTTGGCAGAATGTTTACGAATCATAATACGTTGTATTGTATACATACGAGTAGAACTGCCTAACGACTTGTTAACGTAGGAATCTGCATTTATTAAACTTGACTTATAATAATACTCATTGTATACGTTCTAGTTATAAGTTTTTTTAGTGAGATTTATTATTCGTAGTTATTTTATTGAACTTTTTATATTTTTGGAAAATTAATAGGTACTTATTATACAGATTGTTTATTTTGCATTTATGCTTTCGAACGTACTATTTTACAGTATCGGCAGGTTAACCGGATTATGACAGATTACCATGTTAAACATAATATTTTACACTGATTTTATTTTCTAGTTAAGTGATAAAGATGTATACGATTCATTGTAACCTATGAAGTATTATATTGGAAGTATTATTTTGTGTATTGTGATAAGATATTATTTTATGATTTAGCCCAGAAAGTATGGATAACGGTAGCTCTAAGCGTCAGTCGTGGATCGGAGTCGTCCTACTGCGGAAAGAGTTGGGTAGATACACTCGAGTTTGCTCAGCTTATGTACTATCGGGTTCAGAATTGCATGGCCAATTTATGAATGAATTCATTGATAAATTGACCATGCAATTTTGAACCCGATGGTACATCTGCTACATCGGCTACAAGTTACCCAATTCTTTTCGTGGTGCGACGTGAAATGTTTATGCTGTGTAGTGTACTGGTAGCTGGAGACTTGTGTACTCGTATAGGTACAAAGAAGTGATTATATTGCGCTGATGTAACTATTTTGCGTTTTATTTATTCTTGATATTTTGTATGTATCTGCCTTTGTTTGTCAAGTTTATAATTTAGGTATTGAACATTCACCATAATCGTCATATTCATCGTAGAAGAAATCGGTGTTTTTTTACGATAATATTCTAAAAATTGGAGATACAATACATCGATATCGGTATTAGAATATTTCGTAAAAGTAAAATGAAAACAAGAGAATGTACGTAAGAAATCGAACATGGATTAAATCAATAACTCTTTTGTTTTCTGATCTAGAAGTTCGGCCATCTAGATTTTATTAAATCATTTTCTAAGAAGGCCATCAGTATCATAAGCATAACATCGTTATCTAGTTTATTTCAGGAAAGTGAGTGTTCAGATTAACTGAGGTACATCTTTTGCGTGTAAATATTTCATGATAAAAAAAGGAATAACAGATGTGCTCACAATTAAATATCAGTTAATTTCCAACAGAATTTCATTTGCATGTGTTGACCTAGATTATTTTAAGTGTATATACTTGAATGTAGAGGCGATTGGTAGTTGTCAAAGTTATTTAAAGTGTCGTACGTTGGTACAGGTTGGTTCTACATCCGCTCGGCGCGAGGCGGCCTACACCTGGTCGCCGAGGGCCACATATTCTACGAAGATGGCGGATCGCACCCGCGCCGGGTCACTTGGCGCTGCGCCCGTTCATACCAGAAAGCTGAGCGCTGCCAGGTGGCGCTCTGCTTGAGGGATGGAAGATTGGTATACTTCAGAGGAACGCACAACCATCCACCGACGTATAACGCTTCGAAGCACGAGTCTCGGAAGTTCGAGGTGGATCCGATGGGCAAGTACAAGATAGTGGCCCACGCGCCGCGGCCGGCCGTGGTGTCGGTGCCGGCGCCGCAGGTGCCGCCGCCGCCGGCCGCGATACTGTTGTAGGCCTGGCGCGACCTCCTAGTGCGCGGTCTTCTTGATTCCCGGCAGTGACCGCCCACTTGGAGCGTCGCATGTTGTACTGGTCCAATCTAGGTTTGAAGGGTACAGTGACGCGCTATATCGTGATGCTTTGCAGTATGCTTGATAGGAGAAAATGCTCTTTAATGACATTATATACTTATTCGAAAGTTCATTAACCTTTTGACCGCCATACGTCAAAAAGTGAACTCTGTCATAATTTATGAGGGTGTCATTCACGTTGTCACTGTCTCATATATCAGACGACGGCGGTCAAAAGGTGGGTGGGTTTCAATCCAAGCCTTCCATTAAGTAGCAATGTACTTTTACGGCGTATCTGAGATGTATAATAATGATACCTGTTACTACTATACTACTATCATACTGCATAGTGTCAAATTTTGACAGTATTTAAAAGTAATAAAGACCCTTTTGATTGGGTTCTACATCCACGTAAAAAAACAACTGGTTAACGTTAATGCATTATATAAATATGTAGATTGTTGCGTTCGTACACGTATACGTTTAGACTGATACTTTATATTGTTAACAATGCCAAAGGTCATAATTTTCTTTTGTTGTTAGTATTAAGTAATCCTTAATTAGTATGCTTAGATTTGGAAGTCTCTTGAAACCAAATCAGATTAATATCTTCCATTAAAATGTAGGTCTTAAAATGGAGATACACCGCTACTACAGTAAATCGATTTTAAAGGGAAAGCGTATTATGCGGGACTGTATTATTACGTTTATTGGTCAACACCAACGTAGGAAAACGTCGGTTGGGCAGTTTTTTGAGAATTGACGGTTAATGGCTGTAGAAGAAAATGTTAAGCGCTTTTGAAGTGGGTTCAACCAAGCTTTAAAGACTTAAGCCGTGCTACAGAGTGTTCTTTTTACCTTGACGACTTGAAGTCATTGAGGCTTGGCCTAGTTCCAAGCCACAAGATAATCGAGCGCAGTTAGTGGCGATATGAAGCTTGGAAGTCGACGACGGGAAGAGACGTTATAACGCTTTAAGGTCGCCTTGTACCAATGCCTTAGCGGCTAAATTATATAAGACGCGACAATGACTATAATAGTTATACTCATTGATATCGGCGATGTGCAATATTCTCTTAACGGTTTAGAAATTATGTATACAAAGTGTATAGCTTTAAGTCTAGTGTAGCCGTCTTGTTGAAGCTTTTTATAAAATTCTATTTATTGACCGCGGCGTAGAGTGCGGGTTGACTGATCCACGATGTTACGGAAAACTCCAATATTTATGACGAGTGCGTAGCGTTTCATATTGAATTTTGAAGATCTCCAATTCTAAGTACCTATTACTTTTTTATTAGTCCGTAAATGTTTCTTTTTCTTATTTTTGTGCTTTGTATCAAGCTTTTCTAGCACAGATCAGCAATGCGCATGTGTGAACGGTAGATGATGTTTGACCTAAGAAGCTTGTATCACTCTTGCACTTTGCGCCAGTGTCAATTTGAGATTCGCCTAGTTAACATTTACATAAAGTGGGTACGAAACACAATTTTGTTCCATAAATTGGTACAATTATTAAAGAAATACGGAATAGTGACATATACGAGCTTATTATACCAAAAATAACTAACTATAATAATTTTAAGAATTATTAAAAAATGCAGTACAAAGTGGGCAATAGTGATGTGACACATTGATTGGCGGCAAGTCAATATGAAATGCACGGATCAGACACGAATTCTATGACATTCATGTCATGTTTCTAGTTCCCATTTTCGGTTTGAGCTGAGGGTTGTCTATCAGTTTCTAAGTAACAGAATAATTTTATATTAGTAAATGGATGAAATAGGTATATTATGGCAAAAATACTCATTATTATTCAAATCTTTGTTACAGTTAGTTCCTGCGTTATATTACTGCTGATTTATTATAATGATTATTCAGATTCTCTTATCAAAATATCTATAAAAGTATCGACCTGCACCCCAACACTAAATAAGCTCAGAAATATCTGACAGCTAAGCTAATAAAACAATTATTGTTTGTCATTAATTATTATTAATTATTATTTGTCAAATATACTGACAAGGGTGGTTTTTATATAAAATGATTTTTATTTCCAGTCTATAGGGGCCAGAGACAAGCTAACACCTCTTTGGTCATGTTGTCCAGTCTCTAAACTTTGATTTTTTTAAATACCACGACGGTGGCAAACAAGCATACGGCCCGCCTGATGGTATTAGGTCTTAGTAGCAATCGATGTAAATTAAATCGTGGTTACACTGTTATTCATTATAATATTTGTAACAGTGCATTACTATTAGTAAAGTTAGGGTTCGCTTGTCAGTCGAGTGTACGTGGCAGTTTAATGATACGAGGCAGACCATTCCAAATAATGATAGCTGTAAGTTTTGTTACATAAATAGTATCCCTATTTCTCATCCTAACTATTTGTATATTAAATACAAATCTTTATTCATAACGGCAAAGCACAAGACCAAATAACACCGAGACACAAACACAAATAACACAAGACCTTATAAAGGTGTATTCAGGGTTTTTATCAACATACGATGGTGTTTCCGCGTCTCTTTTAATTTAAATCATCATTTTAGTAGATAACCCTAATATGTTAACAACAACAAATAGTGTATTTTTAGATCAAATGTAATGTATGAAACGTTACGCACCGATTTATGACATGTATTTAGATGTAGTTTAGTGTAGGTAACGTAGGGGAAACTACAGACATGTATCAGCTTATGATTATTAATAATGAGCGATAGTTTTATATTAGAGTCTTATGAATACCTATGTAATAGTGTAATAAACAGAGTACGTTTGCGTAGCAGCACCAGAGGCAGCTTCAGGGTTTTCATCACAAAACTACATTATCGCATTTCGATCAGTCAATCTTGTTTTGAAAATAAACTAAAATCGACAGATTTTCTTTTAATAAAAAAGGAACAAAAAGTAAGAAGTTTTTAATATATTTTTATTACAGCGACTTGGCAATGTTATACAATGTTTTTGGCAATTTAATAACTTCTGTGTGCGATTTTCGGTTTTGTATTTTTGTGAAACGAAGCTACCCGCCCGCGTAGATATTCTTATTATGTATTTGGTCTACAGTATTTTTACGCTAACATGAGACGTGAGTCAGACCATCTGAAGTATAATAAGCGGCAGTCGGCATATTGGAATAGATATACGATGGTCAATTGGTCATAATCATAACATCTGTATACGCCCTGTGAAACAGTTTTCATTCGTTGTTGGATTTCTTTTTCGTCCGGATTTTCTGCGAATCTAACTAACCTTATTTGCAGAAATAACGACGTTGCTTAGGCACCCAAAATATTTTAACACTGACATGTCAAAGATCTGAGTGTAGCTAATTTTGAACGCGTTAGTAGCGTAGATACTAGTAACCGAAATACAGACAACTCGTGATGCTATGAGCATACACTTCCGTACATCACAAATAAAGTGTATCTTGATATAATCATTACAATCTTGTTGACATGAACATTATAGCTATATAGTGATAATACTGATAATATTTTAATTTAGTTATTAAGTTAAATGTATTAATTAGTAACTTAGAATAGAAACAAGCTTATCTTATTTACCAAAGTCATTACTTATATTATTTATCTTGATCTGAGTCATTTGTGAATCTAGTTTCCTTAGCAGTATTTTTATTTCATAAACATGTTTATCCAGTGCCCGTTTTTTTATTAACATACCTACCTACCTACTTACTGACTGATACGTAGATTTCTTATGTTAGGTACGTCTATGTAAACACGTCACGGAAGTATTCTATAATTGCGGTTTGACAATGGTTAAATCATGAAAATACTAAATTTCATTTCGAATAGAATAGCAAACTTATTTGAGATGATAGCCTGTTTAATTAGGAATTCGTTTTTGTTTTTTAAATTGAGGTGAAGTAATGAACCCAACCTAAGTAGGTACGTTTGATTAAAGTAACCAAATTAGGTCTTTCGCCTGAAGAGAAATGTGTCTGTGTGGAAGACACCTGACATTCAAAACTTCAATTAGAATTTTGTACAGTTCTCTGACTCCAGTGAGGTAGTTGATTTAGGTATGTTGATTTAAGCCATTTAAGGCGTTGGTCTCGGGGTTGATGTCGAACTCTGCGTACAGTGTCACATTATACGGGAATTCAACATAATTTCCGACCGGAGATCAGGGCCTAACTTCGGGTTATCTCAACGCCTTGTGTTTTAATGTGTGCGGTATGTTGTCAGCGCTGAGCGAGGGCCCGCTGCTCAAGATGGCAGGGTACTGGTACCGCCTGGACGCGTGTTACGGAGCGAAGCGGCGGTGGACTTGCGCGCGCGGCTGCGCGGCACGCCTGCATACTGCCGGAAAACGACTCGTGTTCTCTGATCTAAGACACCGCTGTAAGGTCAACCACACGATCTGATCTACCGCCAAGTATGTGGTGAAGACCGGTTGAAGATTTCGGGGTAATAGGTACGGAGGGAAGAATAGCTGGACTCGTTTTTTCTGATAGATCTTAGGCATTGGTATGGCCTCCACGTTATTTTGGATACTTACGAACTAGGGAGGCTCCCTACACTCCCTAGCATCGAGACCTAAAAGTAAAAACTATATGTCTTCTAATCCTTCAAATCTAACAATTATTTGATTATAAGTAGATATGTAATAGTCGAAGCCAACAAACGCTAGTATAGTCAATGGTTTTCTATCAAGTAGCCAGTGATATCAGTGGCGTAACTATAGGGTGGCAGAGCTGGCAAAATGCCACGGGCCCTTGGCCTAAGGGGGCCCCCGGCCGGCAGGGTTCGAGAGGATAATTATCAATGATAATTATCACGATAATTACCATGATAATTATCGTGATAATGACAGATCGATAATTATCGATTGATAATAACAAAAAATTTCGCTCGTGAAAGTAAACTTTATTCGACAAAAATTATTATAAATAAAAAATTATAAAATGTATTTATTTTTTGTTAGAATTTGTGATGAAACAATATAACATCGGAATTTCTTATGAAACAATATAACAAATTAATTTCTTATACTGGTGATAATTATCGGATCATTATCAAGAAGCGTAATTATCTTGATAATATCGAACCCTGCGGGCCGGAGGGGACAAGACTAAAGGAGGATTCTAACATTTTCTGTAAAAGGGGCCCATACTATGAATTTGCCACGGGCCCCACTTAGCGTAGTTACGCCACTGAGTGATATGTTATCAGAATTGTATTGTACCGACTAGGCTGTCACAAACATAACACGGTAGTACTATTAGTTATTCTGTGACATAACCTTGCGACAAACGATACTATGTTGATGTGTGTATGTGTATGGGTTCGTTATATAAGAAAGATTACACTTGTCTTGCAGTGCCATAATAATTTTCAGTACTTTCATCGTTATCATCTAGTTGTCATCTTTTGTTGTTGTCAAATTGTTAAATTTACAAGCAGGACTTGAGATTTAAAACATTTCTTAAATTTGTAGGTTTCCGTCCTTATTACTCGTAATAAATTATAGCTTTAAGAACAGGAGAACCTGACTGATAATGTAAACATTCTATACATTTTAATTAAGCACCTCATTAAATCTAGATGAAAATGTTCTCTACTAGATTGTAAGTTTAAAAGCAATGTACTTACCTACTAACCTACTAGTGGGACGCTGTGTAGGTATCTTAGATGATTAATGGCGGCAGTGTTACAGATACAAAAAAAATATTTAAAAGTATCTTTTAATCGTTTTATATAGTATTTTAAGCCTTTAGAACGTGCCTCAAACGTTTTAATGTGAAACCGCCAATTTTTTAAATTACTTTCAATTGCTATTATTGTAGGTACTGTACGCTTATTTTTTCTTGATTTGGAATTTCTGTAAAATGAAAAATCAGAAGTTGTTTTATAACTTTGTATATCGTTAAATCTTAATACTCAACATAAAATCATTGACGACTTGTTGTTTAATTAAGCTCCATTAACTTGCCTGAATTCTCAAAAGGTAACCCATTTTTGTTTTATTTTTGACTACCTATAGTTATTTAGTCATCCGTATTAACAGCGTGGGTTTTCCAGTGCAAGTGATATACAACGAGACGGGGTACCCTAAGCTGACGCTGGACGGGTACTTCTACCGGCCGCACAACGCGTACCGCAACCAGCCTAAGGTCCTGTGGTACTGCGCGGCGCGGGGCCGCTTCCAGTGTACCGCGACGCTGAGGACTTTTAATCGTGAGGTAATTTATTTTTTTCACTCTTTCTACAAACAAAGAGCAAATATAAATGTTTTCCACTCGCGTAGGTAGTTAAACAAATATATATTTCTAACATAAGTGTCATAGTTTAGCTTGCACGTAGGTACGAGGAAAATAAAATATTATACTAAAGGATTTACTAGGTATTCGCAAAATAAACCGTTCATTTGGTGGAATTCTCTAATTTCCTCAACTTCGTAAGCCGTAGGGTTATAAATAGCCTCTTAAGTATTGGAATTTTCCTTGCTGTTTCGTCTCTCGTAAATCATTCTTATTAGTGAGTTTTTTTTTAGTACCACGACGGTGGCAAACAAGCATACGATCCGCCAGATGGTAAGCAGTTACCGTAGCCTATTGATGCCTGTATACCCAGAGGATTCACATGCGCCTTGCCTACCCTTTAAGAACCTATAAGTACACTCCTTTTTTGAAGAACCTCATACTGTAGCCCTCTGGGAAAACCTCGGCAGGGAGTTCATTCCACAGTTCTTCTTCCGTTTTTCCTCAATAGAGGCACTGTGTGATGTTTCATAAAGCTTTCCTTCGCCTATGCTCAGGTGGTAGCCGTGGGAGGAGCCCACAACCACGCCGCCTGACCGCCACGCGCGCGGGCGCCCGCCGCCTCGCGCCAGCTGTCATTGCGGCACCTGCATGAGCTCTTCAGATTATACGGCGAGCGGCTCGCTGCGCCCGCGGGCTCCAGCACCTCCTAGCTACTAACGTAGTATTATAAAGCATCTACTTCTGCTAGTCCCCAGCTAGAGATACGCTCGACGACTAATGTAATGGTTCAAGTAATGGTTAGGCCTCCGTTTCAATGTATGGGAAGACCGCAACATTTATATAGAACGTAACGTTGTGTCTCAGCTTAAGCTTTAAAAATGGTTTGGTCGACGATTTGAATGTAATGCGTTTTTGTTAATAATAAAGCTCGTCGCAGCATTTTTCTACGTGGGGATGTAGCATATCGTCGGTTTCAATGCTATTCTGCAAAGTTGGCATCCTTATAGTGGTTCCTAGTCAAATCCATATCCTAAACAATAAGGGTACGGTATTATTAAAATGTCACATTTTTTTATATAAATCAATATGAGGTGTTCCAAGAATATCCATAATATTATTTTTCTCAAATGACAATTGTAAATAAATATGTCTGTAAATATGTAAGTGTGTGTATTTGTATATAAGTGTCATACCTAAAACTAAATATAAATCTGCCTAGGTTTATAGGGCTCAACAACTTGAGGATAAAGATCGATTGGAGAATAGAATGTTTAGTTTAACGTACGAAAGAATACTTAACAGTTCCTATAAATATTACGTGTCATATGTATACTGCACAGAAATGTATGTGCCACATATTGTGGATTTTATTAAAATTTTACTACAATACAATATATTATATTTGCAACCTAATATGAAGGTCTAGTTTTATCTTGTATAAGAAGAAAACCATATTGTTTTATAATAATCGTATGTTCGGATATCATAATATTTGAATGTAGCTTCTAGTAAGTAAGTATAATGTACATTTTGTTATTTTTGTGATTGTTATTTTTTTATTTTTAAGATGGAGACTTATTTATTATTAGATGAATATTTTAAAAGATTCGATACACTACATGGTTTTACTTATACCCTTTCGATACATTATCTTAGAAAAAACACATATTCATCTTTAGATACTAACAACTTTAGTGTAAAAGTAACCATGTCTTCGCATCTCATTCTTATAGCAGACTAAATAATAACTGTATAGTAATGTAGAGTCAGTAATTTAAAATTCATTAGCCCTTACACGCATCTACATGCCAGGTTCCCACAGCCACCTGTAGCCAAACCAGAAAGGTTATTGACTGCTCAGATCAGGTTTTAGGAACCCGGCATGGTTACTAAGAGCGTGACCAATTTCATGTTAATAAAATGGACTGATACGGTCGCTTTTGGGACAGCACCGGCGATTTACGTGCCTTCGAGGACGGGGAAGAATCTGCTGGTTCACGACGGTTACACGTTCTACCTGAAGAATCTGCAAGCTCACGGGAGGAAACAGTGGTACTGCTCGTCGCGGGACATGGCTGGGTGTCGCGCCGACGTCATCACGGCGCCGGCGGTCGGCCGGGACGGAGATGTTTTGTTTCTGGTGAGGGGCAGGCACATACACCGCCCGCCGAACTACTACTTCACGCCGGAAGGCAAATATGTGCGCCGCAAGGACGTGTACCACCGGTACAGATAGCCCAGACAACCAGGGATGTAGGCCGTTTTGGACTGGCTGAGCTCGAAGTTTAGCTACTCAATATGGTTGGTAAATACATAATGAATAGGTTAATAAACGCTCAAAGTTAGTGAATACGTTCGAGAAGCCCTAAATTCGTTTGTGATATTTTTATTTTCTATTTTTTACATTTATCAAATCAATTTTTTAAAGTTTTTTTTTAAATATTAGATTAAGGATAAGATTTGCAATCATTTGTAACTACTTAATTTTTTTAAAGATTTTTTTATTTTATTTAGTGATTGATGTATACTTAATTGTGATGTTTTTAATTGTTTTTTTTTCTATCGAGCAGCTTTTGACATTGTGATGAAAATGATTGTTAAAGCTTTCATAAAATTTAGCGAAGTTCCTATAAACTGAAAAGGTTTAAGAAGAAGATTTGATAATGTACTTTATTAATATCTGGGTACTTAACGTTTATTATAAATAATGAAATTATAATTTGTAAACAGTAGGTAATTGATGCCTCGCTACGAGAAGACAGTTTCTTCTCGTAACTTTTTGTTAAATGACAATGTATTTTTACACGAGTTCAAAAATGTTAAGTTAAATGTATTCGTTTGTGTTACTTCGCTCGTGTAACCAGTTTCAATTAGATAAATATTATCATTAAATATGGTATAAAGCGTTTCAATAACTCCCAAAATATGACTTAGAAAGCTACAGAAGCCGTTTCGCCGTCGGATCCGCGCGGAGGCGAGCGCGGCCTACACAGCCCTCTGAAACATAATATAGATCTGTTTAGGCACAGTTTTCCTGATACTGCGTTGCAATACCGTATCCGGGAGCGACATGATTTGCGCAGTTGTGTCGGATCAATACGACCTATAAAGTTATGAAAGAAGAAACTTCGGCAGGGCACGGGGATGTGGGCGTGCCAGCCTTCCGGGTGCAGCCTAGTTACGTTGAATGCCCTAATTTTGATATTTAGGTTGCCGGTTGTTACGAAAACCCCCTCCCACCCCGTCGCACGTGCGCGATGTTTACTTGTTTAACAGCTAAGATAATTCGCATTCGGTAGTTCGGGTATTTCCTGGTATCTTTACACGTGTATCGATACACTAGTATATGTATAGGTACCTGTACTGACGGTGTGAAAGCCCGGTGTTTTGGTAGGTATGCTAGCTCGCATGATATGACCGACAAATAACTATTAGTTGTGCCTACTCAAAAAAATGTTAGGTTGTTATGGTAATCACTGGTTAATTTATTAAACGTTCAGGGCTTTATAGGAAGGCTTTGCATTTAAATTATTATGGGTTTATGAGTTTGTAACGCAACATGCTGAGGCAAAACACTAAATATGTTTTGTTTTTAGTGCTGTGTATAAAGTTTATTTAAAAAAAAGGATCACAGTCCCAATATCTAACAACGAATTGACACTACGTAGTACGTGTGATATTGTGTAAATACAGGCGTGCGTAAACCGTGAATGAATGACAGTATCCAACATAATCAGAGCCCCGTTCGCACGCCGTGTAGTAGAGTTGTCAGGCCATTATCGGGCCAACGACCGGCTCAGCCACCACTACGTGAGCGGGTAAACAGCTATTTCGCAACACATTTCGCTTCGATTGTGATCTCGTTTCCAGTATAATTTGACCTTTAGGCCCGTAGCAACTGCGTAATAGGCAATCACATTTATTCTGGTTCGAATATGACGCAGTGGTCCATGAGGTCTGTGAATGTACCCTGTTAGGAACACAACACAACTTAATGCTTATAAAACGCATCGCCTGCGCTTAGGCGAACTGGCGAAACCAGTGTCGGATTTCTGTTGATTGTTTTGGATCTCTAGTTCAAGTTATACTAGGGGCTAGGTTATAGTCGAGAATAAAGTTATGTGAAAACGGTAGCAGGGCTTTAGGGCTAGGGAGTATGGTGCGTAGCGTACTGTGTCGAAGATGCGTAGGGCGTACGTAGGGTGGAGGGTGTAGGTACTACATATATAAATTATGTAAGTCTATCTTACGTTAGGGCTATATTTACTATATTTAGCGATGTATCAAACTGGGTTGCGACGAAATTAGCTGCTACAAGTTTAATATGAGGATTATATCGCATCAAATGATAATTGTGAGTTGTATACCTACCTAATTGATTGTTTTTCATCATTTGCATACACGTGCTAGAGTTCAAATTTTTTGTCGAGGTCTTTTAGGCACACAGAACTCGTATGAAATCAGCTAACAGTAACTAGAAACCTGTTTCAAGATTAGGCCTACTCGTTATTGGGATTGAGTGCCTAGATTTTTGAAATGAATATGTATACTTCGATGTTTTTAAGATGTCCGATGATACGAAGAGCTCTTTAGTAACAATCGGATATCTTATAGAATTCTTCCTATAAACTGTAACATGACACAAAATGGTGAAATACAATAGCACAACATACCATATCATAGCATTCATAGCCAACAAACCATATTATGGCATTACAATATACAAGTTAAAGATAGTCTCATTAAAAAGTGAGTTTGTTATAAGGGTACTAGTTTCTGTAAGACTCCTACATAATTAAGCTTAATCCATGCGCTCTCCGTTACGACGGACTCCATTTAAACTCAAAACAGGCCATTGATTCCCGACAGCAACAGTATTATTAATACTTCATGCAACTACAAGAGCCCCGAGCCTAAGGCTTAGGTTATGCTTACGTTGTGGTGGTACCACCCTACGCGTGCGCGCGCGAGCGTGGTGATGGGGCCCCAAATCGATAACGACCCAGAATCCCCAGCCCGTCTCCCACTCTCCCACGCGGAGGGACGACGCGACTATAAAATATAACATCCCAATGCAATAATAAAGTCCTTTTTACAACAGCCTTGTATAACTTACAGTAATGTCTCCCCGCGAAAGTTTCTGAATGCGAAAATATGGCATTACAGCTACACGTGTTTGGGAAGCCAGCGCTTGCTCTGAGTCACGTAGACATGGTTTTATTTTGATGCGTTTTCCTGTTACAAATTCATTTAAATAACGTGTTTTATTGCAATGGCAGTTTTATTCATGTTAACTAGTGCCACTGCTGTTACACTTTCCTGATGTATCAACTTAAATTAATGACTTAATTTAAAATTGATGATTCATACACACGCACTATTTATTACGCCTTATACATACACTCGCGATCAAAAAAATCGACTCAAACTAATTTTTAATTTCATCGTTTAATATCTCAGGAACCAATCATGAGATCAAAAAAGCAACGGTACCATTTTAGAGCTAACAGTGTCAGCTTTCAATACGAGCATGTTTTTCAGGCAAAAAAATTCAGTTCATGAAAAACAAGCTAGCATACCAAGGAGGTGTAAAATTTGGGTGCAAAAATGACCTTAACAACGAAAGAAAAAACATTTTCATGAACGAATAACAATTTATTTTTATCTTTAATACCTGGTGTTACCACCAAAAACCTTTTTCACACATGCCATGCGTCTCTTCATTGACCTTATCAGCTTCCTGATGGTATCCTGGGGGCATGCTTCCCACTCTTCGACCAAAGCTTCTTTCTGGGCCAAAATTGTCTCCGGAGCAGGATTGCGAGCTCGAACCTTGCGTTTCAGGTAATCCCATAAGTGCTCGATAGGATTTAAATCAGGACTCAGAGGTGGCCACTTCAGAGTCGGGATGCCAACTGCGTCAAGGTACTCCTTTGTGACGCGGGCGGTATGACAAGGGGCGTTGTCTTGCATGAAATGGAACCCCTCGTCAAAGAACCCGGCGTAGGGGACGACATGGTCTTGCAGGATGTCGGTGATGTACCTGTCTGCATTCAAACCACCGCCTCGACCCCCGCCATCAACAAAAACCAGCTCGGTCCGCCCCTCCATGGAAATCCCCGCCCACATCATGACGGAACCTCCACCGTAGGCGACTGTTTCAGCGAAGCAACACTGGGCGAACCTCTCTCCAGGTCTTCGGTACACCCGTCCTCTTCTGTCGCTGCCATGGAGACACACTCTGCACTCGTCGCTGAAGAGTACGCGGCTCCATTGGTCGTAGGTCCAATTTTCGTAGGTCGCCACGAATTCCTTCCGAGCGTCCCGATGCCTCTGAGTCAGTTTGGGCCCAGTAGCAGGTCTTCTTGGGGTAAGGTTGGCTTCCTTGAGTCTCCGCCGAACTGTTGAGGTGCTAACAGGCACAACCCGGTTCCGCATCAGGTCTTGCTGGATGCCAACAGCGGTACGGTGGCGATTACGAAGACTGGAGGTGGCGATGAAGCGGTCATCCCTCTCCGATGTGCACCGCTGACGGCCAGATCCTTGTTTCCGTTTCAAGGTTCCAAACCGACAAAACCGACGATAAACTCTGGAGACAGCAGACTGGCTTAAATTCAGCTGCTCAGCAACAGAACGCTGCGAGAATCCTCGATTCACCAAGGTGACGACTTCGGTGGCTTCAGCTTCGGTGGTATCCATTTTTCGAAGGTGATTCCGGTGTAAGATTGCGAGGAGATGTGCACTGATCAACTTCTGATAAGCGAATGATAAGAAATAACCGGTTACACCGGTTTTTATTGGTCTCAAGAGGGCACAACTCGTGCATATCATAACCATGTAAAATGCCATTTTGTACAAAAACTGCGATAACCTAAAAACTACGCAACTGAGATCGATGTCTTTTACTGTTTTTTGTAGCTGAATAAATTCGTAATAAAATTGCATTCAAAGTTTTATTAAAATATTTCCCGCTTTCCGGAAATACGACCAAAAGTAAAAAATGTTGCTTGAGTCGATTTTTTTGATCGCGAGTGTAGTCTTAAGTTAGCTTTTATTATATTCTTTAAAAGGCGTAATGCGGTTATATTCCTCAATTAAAAAGCTGTAGCATCTGAACGAATACTCAAAAAGAAATAAAATTCTCCAGGTAAAATTATTAGCTGTAAAAATGTCTTTATTATAAAGTGTGCGCGATGACGCAGGTTACTATTTTAGGGAGTCTATTTCGGTTACACATTTTAAAAATAGAATGTATAAGACGTAAGATTTTTTTACATAAAACATTTGTTTATGAGCAGAATAGTAAAATCTGAAAAAAGTAAAAACCGCCTCCATTCCGACAACTTCTGTCATTGCATTTATTTTTAAAGATATATTAATAAAACGATGTTATTTATTTATTAGTTTTATTTTGGTATGCATGTTATTAAGCTATATCTTATAGTATAGCGTCGAAATAATGATGTCAGAAATAATATACTTAAATACACGACCATTTTCTAGGCACTTCAGAAAACCAAGAAAATTCGAATCCAGATGGACCCCCTATAGTCACAATCCCAGATGACGTAGTCAATTTCATTCGCTCGGCGACCAACGAGAAACCGGGCAGGATGACCCGCGCCCAGCAGCAACGACGCTACATGCAGAAAGTCAGGGAAGACCCTGTCAAAGAAGCTGAACTGAGGCGCAAAAATCAAGAGAGATACCACAGGACCAAGAAACTTGTAAAGGACATGACCCCCGTCGAGCTGAGGCAACAGAGAAACAGATGGAAGACTAAGGCGAAACGGGCGTATGAGAAACTACAAAAACGTCGCACTTTGTGACTGCGATTCCCAAACTTTGTCCCGGTTAGGTTAGACTCGGACTCTACTGACAGTCAAGGGCTGGCGGTTGATCCGGAGTTAGTTAATACTAGTCACCAATCCGCGCCAGGTCGGCTTGACAGTTAATTACCAATTCTTCAAGCATAATACGTACTAACTCTAGGTTCAATACGGTATCGATTGATTACTGAAATTAAATATCTAAGTAATTGAAATAGACCAAAAGTGGCTATTATTAAGTAATTTTTGCTGTGTAATTTCCTATCGCGGTCGATTTTTTTTAATTATATTTTTTTCTGTGAGTAAATAGTATCAATTTTTTTACTTAAGTATTTTTTAAGTTATGGGACAAAGTTGAATGGGCATCTGATTTGAGTTTAGTTATTAGATAATTGAATCTTTATTAATTTTCTTCAAAAGCGTGTTCGAATCGAAGAGAGAAAACTTTTGAACATCTATTTTCTATTTATATATAGTAGTGTAACTACTTAAAAATTGCAAATCAAAAAATATTAAACAAAATAATTTGATTTGCTTCAAGATTCATAGATGGCAGCACCATCTCTCTTAGCTCACCAAACGAAGACGCTTAACTGCCTGATAGGGGAAGTAATTCGTGTATAGCTGAATTTTGGTGTAGTTGTAGGCAAAGGTATCTTACACAACATACTAAAAGTACCGGTGGATGGGGGCGCCGCTAGCGGGGAGAGGGGGGTGTAAAGGTCCCTTATTTTGGTTTTTCGTAAATAACTCGGTAACGGTAGCTCATACGAAAAAATGTTCTATTGCTTAATTCATCCACATCTAATTTTCTATAAAAAAGATTCTTTACAATTTTTTGCTAGGATCAATGTTTAATGAGATATCGAGGAAATACGATAAACACTTTTTTAAACTTTCGGAGCTAATATTTACGAAAGTATTAGTTTTATCCAAAAATTGTTTCAGAATACCCTTATTGTTTTAAAAAGACCTATCTAACGATACCCCACACATTAGGGTTGGAGTAAAAATAATATTTACCCCCCCACTCCATGTGTACGGGAGGTACCCGAAAAAATAATATTTTTTCACATTTTGTTTTAAAACTTTGCCGGCGTGAATAAAGTACATACTCACACGATTTTCTTATTTTCTAGTACTAACCATCACTGAGCAGGCTGCTCACCCTGCTACCTCACTTCCTACCCTTATAGTTTCGCCAAGTCCGTCTGACCCCATCTGTCCGTCTAGACGTCTAGTACTAAACATCACTGAGCAAAGCCGTGGACGGACAGACGGGGACAGACGGACATGCCGAAACTCCAAGGGTAGGACCCCTCCTCACCCTGCTCAGTGATGGCTAGTACTAGAGAAATTAAATTTCGTATAAGTATGTGTTTTAATTACGCAGACAAAGTTTTAAAACAAAATGTGAAAAAATATTATTCTTTCGGGTACCTCACGTACACATGAAGTGGGGGGTAAATATTTTTTTTACTCCAACCCTAATGTGTGGGGTATCATTAGATAGGTCTTTTAAAAAAAATAAGGGTATTCTGAAACCACTTTTGGATAAAACTAATACTTTCGTAAATATTAGCTCCGAAAGTTTAAAAAAGTGTTTATCGTATTTCCTCGATATCTCATTAAACATTGATCCTAGCAAAAAATTGCAGAGAATCTTTTTTATAGAAAATTAGATGTGGATGAATTGAGCAATATAACATTTTTTCGTATGAGCTACCGTTACCGAGTTATTTACGAAAAACCAAAATTAGGGACCTTTACAACCCCCCCTTTCCGCTAGCGGCACCCCCATCCACCGGTACTTTTAGTATGTTGTGTAAGATACCTGTGCCTACAACTACACCAAAATTTGGCTATACACGAATTATTTCCTCTTAGTTTTCCTTTATTGGGTGGGCTATCTAGCTATACCAGAATCACGTAAGAGATTCGGATAGGAGGTGCAAGCACGTACTGCGCATGCCCTTAGAGTATGGTCAACGGCGCCTAGCTGTTTCAAATTCAGATGCTGTGACCTGTTGGTGCCTGGACAGGCTTCCATCACTACTTTCAAGTAAAACGGCGTTTAGTTTAGCACTCCGCCATTCGCGTCACGCCCCAAATGGCACTGTTATCGCTCGTGTTAGTCCCGCTGCAAAACAAGTGTTTTGACTCTGATATTCTATGGCTTAGATCTTTCTAATGTGTACAGGCTGTTTAATTCACTTGGGTTAGTGAGGACAAATCGGAAACCAGGTATATGAGCTGACTAAAGTTCGTCGTAGAAACCATCAGGAAGCTGATAGGTGTGAGATGTAAAATATTAGCCTGTCGTTTTACGAACGGGCTGTGCCCGTTCGTAAAACATCATAAATGCTTTCTAAACGCTAATAATCAATTTTAATGTCGATTGCCGTTTAAAAGAGATGTTTGTTTTGCGCTTAATTTGTTTAACTTTTAAAATAGATGTTAGTTACAACTGTTAAGTACAAGAGTTAAGAATCGTTCACATTTGGCATAATGTAGTTAGCAACTTTTATTTGCAAGATTAGGACGTTATAACGAACAATATTGCTTTGTTAATTTTACGACTTACTTACATGGACGACGACGCTCTAGCTAGCAGATTTGGATTAAGAATAATTTTAACTTTATACGTAGGTAACCGATTTGAAATACGAATAAAAATTTGGAACATGACGGTGCTAAAAGGTAGCCCGTGTATTATTTTTTTGCACAACCTTGATGTTATTGTAACATTAAAGTTACACTGAGGTGGCATATTTTGTATTAGCTTTTATAGCAACCTTTATCGTTAAAAGGTGAGATGGACCGATATGTGTACGGATTCTTTTTTGTTTAGATTTTACAATGAGTAAACTAAGTTTTGATCATGTCAGTAAATTAATAGTGATTATATTATAATATTACGCATTCTGAAATTGTGTGCTGATCAAGCTTAATACTATTTAATGTTGTTATTACAAATTGCGTTTGTTTGTTTGCTTTGTTTTAATAACAGGTAATAGATCAGATCACTGTAGCATTCGCTTGTATTTATAAGTGTAATTTAGTGTTAATTTGACATGTTATTACTAAAAATAAACTTATGATTTAAAACGGTTTCGACTCTGACTTACTAGCATCCCACTTCACCGAAATATATATACACTTAAGTATAATATATCATAAATTAATATCAATGAATTAAAATGGTCAGGCAGAATTCTTGACACGGATAGGTATGTTCTCTTCAATGCCTAATCCTTTTTTAAACCGAGATTAATTCTATTTCATTTAGCTTATGATACCACTACTTAAAACTCTGCTCGTGATTAACTTACTAATTATTTAACTTATGACAAGGCTGCTTTGAACTTGTACAGTCGCCATCAGATATATCGAAGCAGTTATGGTACTCTCATATATCTGAACAAGCCTCTATATAAAAGGCGATTAGGTGCAGGTTCAGATATATTTCACCACCGTGGCCGCCGGGATATATCTGATGTCGACTGTAGCTGTAGTAGACCATACTTTACATATTTAAGCCTTAGTTTGCCGGTCATGCAATTGGCCGATGTCATACAGAATCCGCACTTTGCGTCAAAATTTTAAGGCTTTGAACTTGTACAGTCGCCATCAGATATATCGAAGCAGTTATGGTACTCTCATATATCTGAACAAGCCTCTATATAAAAGGCGATTAGGTGCAGGTTCAGATATATTTCACCACCGTGGCCGCCGGGATATATTTGATGTCGACTGTAGCTGTAGTAGACCATACTTTACATATTTAAGCCTTAGTTTGCTGGTCATGCAATTGGCCGATGTCATACAGAATCCGCACTTTGCGTCATAATTTTAAGTTGTACATACTGTAGAGGCCGTTCTTGAGACGTGAGTACCTATATATCCAATTATTATCAATGTCTACGACTTTAAGTTGAATCCTGGTAGGTATCGAAGTACATTAAGTAGGTATCTAAGGTATATTGACAGGAGTGACTGTTGTAGTTGTGGTGTCGTGGCGCGCTCGCTGGATGGTCGCACGGCGGCGCAGCACGGCTCTGAAGCACGCCCCGGCCTGCCGACTCTCGGTGCTCTCTCGCCGGTGTGACTGCCAGCTCAGCAAAATGCCAAACGGTGTAGGACAAGCTTAGTTCGACAACAAGTAAGCCCTATGTTACATGGGTGGCGGACGGGTAGTGTTTTGTAGCTGTAGTAGAGGTGAAGGTATAACAGCGTTGACAAGGGCTGTTTAGTCATAGCTGCAGTTTAGTTATAGGGCTGTTAAGCGTACCAGGTTACGAATAGTGGTCTAATTGATCATATTTTTTCTAAGGCAATGGGATGGGAATAACATCGCCATGTCACTGCATACTAATCCAAAATGTCCATAATCAGTTAAGCTTTACATGCAAAATATATTCTTTACAAGCAAATTATGTCTAATGTAAGTGGTTATATCTCATAATCTTAAATACATTCTATGATGATTAAACCGTCCATTCATGTTTTCGAGTATATGGCAAGTGCTAAGCACCTGAGAATGCATTTTAAACTGTTTAGCATTATTTAGACAGTGAAATGCTATAAGCATTAGATTAGTAGCTCTACAAATCCGATCCATAATATGTGATAATTATAAAAAAGATATTACAAAATAGTTTTCTGCTAATCTTCACGCACAGAAGCTAAGCTATTGGATTCATTCCAACGGGCTGAACCGGATCACTCGATAAAGTTTATTACGTAACTCGTATTGTAACTGGTTTAAGGTCTGAGCCCAATTCCACTGTTTATATTTCACGTTATTTCTGGTATACAGTTACATTACTTAGTTAAATTGCGATTGAAATACTCTTATCAAATTTGTGATATATATACGATACACTTGTTATATTCATAAACAGAGATTAGATTGCAAGGGCACGGTCTATAGATGCACTTTCGATCGATAGCGAGCGTTTTAGTAAATAGTGTAACTGTAGTGGGCTTTTATTTGTTCCTTAATCCGCGTCATTAAACTTAGTCGACGGTGAGTTTTTTTGTTATTATTCGGAAGTTGACCTATAGAGAAGAATAATATTACACCATTGTCTAATGGTTCTGTGTAGGTGGCCAGGCCCGGTACCTGACGACGGCGCGCGGCGGCCGGCTGCTCTTCTACGAGGGCAACACGTACTTCATCAACTGCAGCCGGCGGCGCAGCAGCTCGCGCCAGCTCTGGTACTGCTCGTCGCGCAAGTCCCGCAGCTGCCCCGCCTCCGTGCTCATCATGAACAACACCGTGCTCGGCCAGGCGCCCATACATACGCACCCGCCCAAAATATCTAGCACATACTTCGGCGCCAAGGAATCCTGCTGAGCGGGTAATTTGCTTAATGCGCGCCGAATTAAATTGAGTGTGGACGCCTGATATTCTTCGAAACGGCTATGTGTCTACGTGAACCTCTGGAGTATTACAATTATTTATTTACACACAATTTACAAATTTGGAGTTTATGTAGCGTAAGGATTAAACCGAGTGTAACATATGTGCCAAATTTAGTTGCGAATCTATTTAAAGTTCAGTCGTAGGAACTGTAAGTAATCAAACTATCGTTAAGTTTAGCTATTTATGAATATAAAAAAAAAAAACTTTCAATATTACCTCCTCGGGCGTGACATGTTTATGCCATAAATTATTAAACAGCTAGTCACTGAATATGTAAGATCAATAAAAACGTTGTATTAAGATGCGTTGAAATACCTATCATCCGCGAGGGGATAGCACGGCATGACTGGGGCGCGTTGGTCTAGTTTTAGTTTTGTAAAAAATAGGAAAGTACAAAAATTATTAGTCAATCTATATCTAAGCAGCATGATAAATATTTTATAGACGGAGCTTAGTAGATATTGAATCGGTGTCGGTATTGTGTCGGTGTTACCGTAATAAGGTGCCAAATTGTTGCCAAAATGTGTATTGTTAGTGAACTTGATGTAAGAGTGTTAAGCTGCGTTAGAGCGAGGCAAAGCGCATATCGTTTTATGTGGGGCAGATGCTACCTGCCCGTTCTGGGAACTAACAAAAAAACGTCTAGACGTCCTGTCTTTGGGCGCTTTTTCTATTTAAAAGGTTTTTGTGAAAGACTACGATCGCACACAATGTTCTAGGCCCAGCCCAGGGCAGGTAGTCGAATCGTCATTGAACATTAAATACTACTTTATTCACTAGATGTAAAGCTTTCTTTTCGTTAAATGATATCTCAGGCGTTTAGCAGGCTGGATGTAGTCACGTTTTTTGCTATCGCAGCCCTCATTTTTGTAACCATTTCGTAAATGTAAAAAAATCGATACACCTGCCGTACTTTAGAAGTACTTATATTGTGAAGTAAGTTTTAGGGTTTTGTTGTTTTTATATTATGAAAATTACGATGAACTGTTTTTAACACTGAGCATTCCGTTAGGGTACAAATTTAAACCCCGAGTATTATTGTTTTTTTTTTTCATTATGGTCATTACGAGAAAGACATTTATATAGGCATTAGGATTCTTAAATAGGTAATTTATTTAAGCCAAAAATGATGCCATGCTTATAGCCTTACATACAACACTTACATCAAAAATATTTAAATCGTAGTTAGTTAAGCTGCGAAGTTAATGGCATAGCCTATGTATGTAAGTACGCGTTCCAATTTGCCCAACAATTTTACGTAAAAATAAGTTAATTTGCCTCGGCGGACTTTAACCTAGGGCCGTGACACGGCGTTGGTTCTGTTGGGAACCGTAGGTTACAAGCGAGTACAAGTTCTACACGAAGTACCCACCTGTACCTACTCCACTGATATTATACGCATGATAATTTTTACGCTTCGTTAACGTTTGCTTCTACTGAATGGTTTTAAGCAATTATTTAGGTACCTTGTGCGCATGGTTTCATATTTTTTTATATTTCATGAGACGAGGGTTAATCTATATTTTAAATTTGAATATGGATTCTTGGTTACTTCATTCCTGTTTTCTTTTCAAAATTGTATACTTAGTTTTAATGTAATCGAAGAATGCCACGTAAAAGATGAAAGCTTATTTTATTTCTATTCTAAAGGGGTCAGTGACAGCTCTCACTTTGGTACAGTTGTACATTTAAGTTATACTAAGATAACAATTGCTTGCCCGCGACTCCATACTTCAAGCGCATCTCGAAGTATGCTGTTGCGGGCGTCAACGTAGTTACGCAAGTCATGCTAGAGGGTCAGATCTGATGTAGGTATGTACTGTAGGTACTGAAATGTGCCACAGTCTCCTTCAGAACGAAATCTAGATATAAATGTTGGTACCTACGTGTCATTGTGGATTTGGCGCTAACATATCATAATGTAGCCAGATGTCAGATTACCTGACGATAAGCCAAGCAACCTACAATATAATAAATATAATCATGCCACGTCAATAGTATTCTAATGACCCTGAGTAACTAACTACATGTTTTGGTTATATTTAAATTACTACCTGATTGTAAATTAATGGATTAAGTAAATACGGCTAGATACATACCTCTGTTTTAAATTACTAGTCGTAGTAGTATTCAGCCATTGTTAAATTTATGTTGTTCACGTTATGTATTACGTTAGGTTAGTCATTTTAGATTTTAAGTTGTTTGATAGTCAAAAGTACCTATTGTGTCGTTTTGGTCACTTTTAAGTCCTAATATTTTATTGCTAATCATCAAAGGCGCCCGGGTTAATTTATGTAAAAATTCGGTAACATGCGTATTGCACGTATAGCTGGCATAATACATACGTAGAAGCTACATACTACGCACCATCTTTGTCATAAGTAGGTATCATACCAAAACGTCTTTAAGTAAAATAACAATCGAAAGTCTTCAGTTATAGAACTTAGGTATTTTATATTTACTTTAAGTAGAAGGAATAAGTATTTTTACTACGTATATATATTCATTAAAGTGACTTAACTTTAATTTTTGTAACAGTGTACATCACCAGTCAACATTTGTATCGCCATCAAGGGCCGTACTATGAACATCTGGTAGATAGTACTTAAGTATTATAGTATACCGTTACGGTGAACAAACTATAATTAGTGCGTGCCACCCGTCATATTGAAATGTTCGTGTTGCTGTCTGTCGGATGAGTGTCGGAATATCTATATTATACCCTTTTTAACTTGTATAGAATTTAACGTGATTTTGATTCTATATACAGTCAGAAACGGAAGTTTCACATTTGTCTATAGACACGACTTTAATGGAGAGTAACCTATTGTTGCTGATTGTACCTTACATTACTCACACAATATTGATAGATGGCAACACTCAAACGAGAACTTCTATCCGTTTGAGTAGTTTTCTTGCCTCGTCGCAATTAAATTATTACATGTATGTATGTGAATCTAAAACTTTGTCTCTCGTTATCATAGCTTTATTATTGATTAGTCGAACTAATGAAGCAATAGTAATGTAATATTACGAAAACTTTGATAATTAGTTATTTTTAAACTATGATGGTTGTTTCCTGTTGCCTAAATGGCTGATAAAGGCTATTTACTTGTAACTTGTAATGTCTATGCTCTACTCATATTTTTATTACGTAGCATAGAAGCGTACTAATTTGAATATATTTGTGTTATTTAGTTACCAAGTTAATATTTTTATTAAATTTTGATCTCATGGGAATCATTACAGTGATATTCTTTTACGGGTTTAATGTTGTTTTATTTTGCCCTACCTCTTTTTCACAATCACTCTAAGGTGGTCTAAGTATTTCTTAATTATTACGTAATTACATATTTCTTTTTTAAAGCTTGTCTTTGCAAATACATCATTATTTATTATATCTCGTTGGATTAAATTGAGAAGTAAATTCTGTCCAGTCTGTGGCCATAATTATCTATATAGTGTTCGTACCTTTACGATTTAAATAAATCAAAGCTTACTTTACGAACGAAACATCTTATAGACGATATACGAACGAAATAGGAAACATCCTATAGACCAATTTAATTTATTCAAAGCGGTAATCAAATCAAATTTATAGAAATACTCGTACCTACACCGAAAAAACAAGATCATCTTGTTATTTACGCATTTAATTTTTTTTACATAAACAATAGCTCAAGAGATCTGAACGGAGGTTAACTCATCGTGATGACACAGTTCAGTTTTCATAGTAACAAATCGATTTGACGTTTCATAAAGAGTGAAGTGAGAAACGATTTGACTAGTAGTCCAATACCAAGGTACGAGCTTAATGAAGAGATTGATAATGATCATCATCATCATCAATTATTTAAGAGCTGGGCTCTTTTCGGTGGAGCAATTTCCATGTGTCTGTCCTTTGCCTTCTTGACAGCCTGAAACGACACGAAAAGCAAATTCATTCATAACATAACATAGGCGGCATAGTATTGGTAGTTTCTTATTCCGTTCTAGCTATTACAGAGAAATCAATATAATCAGTGCAGATGAAAAGTAGAAAAAGTATGAGTAGGCATGTTAATTGAGAACACATGCGTGAGAAAGCGGTATTATCAATATGCAGACTATTCTAGCTCACATGGCCGGTGTATGCAGTTACACAGCTGGGACTGTGTTCTTATCACTTGCCGACCGAGCCGGGAAAGACAATTATTGAGGCGAACCATTGTAACTGCGACTACGAGCTCGATCAAGAAACAATTGAGTGAGTAACTAAAAACATACACTAATACATATATAATAATTATAATATAATGGACACAAGCTCATAGTTGGCGTAAAATGATATGTAATAAGGTAACTGTTTACTACGGATATAGTATACTAGGGTTTGGTCTGCTTGAGAAACTTCTTCTGTCAGATTCCCGGATTTAGCAATAAGGATTGTAAAGCAATATAATCGGACAGGATTTGTTGCTCACATTATTATGTCATATCTTCAAGCATTTCGACCATGGCTAATTAGCAGATTACCTTTCTATCTCTATTGTTTTAGCTGGTCTACAAATGTCTCTAAAGAAATCTGTGTTAGGTTTTTTTATTATCTATTTTGATTTAATCGACCTAGTGTAAAGGGGTCTCACAAGGCCGTCATTTTAAACATGACACTCAATGTGCACGCTTCCTCGACTATAATGTACAGCCTTGGAGAATTTAACTAACCGGAGCGGCCATTGACAGGCTTTCCCCTCTGCCGAAAACATATGACCAGTGGTCATATTTATTGTACGGACTGACGTTTATCTGACGTGGGTATTGGTACGTTACGTGCGAATAGCCATACATTTGTCGTTCCCCTCCCCCGCAAACATCAGCAGACTTTTTTTGTATAGAAAATGACAGACATGGCCGCTCCGGTTGGTTGAATTCTCTAAGTATACAGCAGTACAGCTAATGATTTAAGGATTTACGAGCTATAATATACCAGACTTATATGCCAGCTGTCTAACTAATTATTATGTGGTTATGGCTTGAGAGGGACAAGATAAAGCATTCTTCTCTTCCTAAAACCGCAAAGGGATGTTTTACTTTTGACTTAGGTAGTATATATATTTTCTATGTGAAGTCTCAACGTTATGGTGCTCCCACACCAGCTCTTATAAATGTTATATAACAAAGTGTAACAAGGATAAGGCTAAGTAGCACTATGTTGTTAAAGAAAGATAGTTGCTGCTGTTATATAACGTTATATAACAGCTAGTGTGGGACCACCATTAGTCTCACAAAGGAAGAATTTCGGTCAAAGGGAGTTCCGGCATGACATTTCCGTGGTTAGTTATTGGATTTTATGATGACTTATATGAGCTTTACCTAGCCTAGCCAATAGGCTAATAAGCCTTACTCGTAAATATTACAATAAAAACGGAAGTGAACACGAGCGCTGCATAGGGCTCGAAACGTCGGGAGATTTAAAATTACTAGAATCACGCGATTAAACCGTATTGATTGTAATATTAATAATGAAATATTAATGCGGCAACAGAAGATTGATTATCCATATTTTTTTATTATATAGAATATATAGATCAAGACACTTGGAGACCTTATACATCTCTAAAGATCATTTGGAAATAGTATGTTTTTTGTATACTTACTTTTTTTTATTATTTAAATTCAAAATTTGTTTCTAACTGTTGATGATGGATTATTATAATTTGGAAATTTATGTAGAAGACACAGTTCAGGTAAAAAAGTATATCAAGCTTGTATGTAATTCATTTTCAAATAGTCGGATTTGGACTCATCTTTTTTCTATGGAATTTTTCTTAAACTATAACCTATTGTTGGTTAATCTAACCTTGGTTTGATATGTTTTCTTATAGAACAACGCACTTATATGTATTTTTAAGTTTTGATGTACTGTTGTTTTGAAAAAATAAGTCCCGCCGAGTTTCTTGCCGGTCATAATTCTTCTCGGGTCAGAGGTGTAGGGTTCGAACCGGTGTAGGTAGTTTGTTTTTTTTTCTCTCTTTTACTTTGACGTGTAAAAGTGCCCTTGTGGCCTACTTTCTGAATAAATGTTTGAGTTTGAGTTTGAAGACAACATCCCAATTAGGCTTTTTTGACTGAAATTTCAATATAAACTTAGTAATAACGAAATAAATCGAATGAAAATATTTTAAAAATTGCTTTCATAGGGTTAGATATCAGGATATTAGGTATCATTTGAGGTATATTTTACTAAAAATAATACAACGGTGTCGTATTTGGAAGATCCTAAACTTGGTACGTTTTGAAAATGATCTCCTGATCCTGATCCTCCACTCTGTGGATTTTTCTACTTTTCCTTTATGGTTCTAAACATTTTTATAAAGTCATTCTACGTGTACCTATATTTCTTCTGTGAAGGGCTTATTTATTTAAACTTTATTGCACAAATAATAAAGTGTACAAGAGGCGGACTTAATGCCTTAAGGCATTCTCTACCCGTCAATCATTGGATCAAACCGAAGCTTTTAATTGGTGCAGGATCATAGAAATCGAGAGATATTTAGAAACACAAATCAACTTGACTATTTATTTATAAATACACATACACATATAGGAACATAACATAAACATACATATAAATATGTAAATAAATATATAAGGGTTCTGTCGCAGAGATTCGTTCTTAAGCGGTAATCACAACAAAGCGGCGTGCGAATGCGATCCGATGTTAGTCGCCTTGGCGTCATTCTGCCAACAGGTAGTATAGGCCACCAGACACTGTCAAAAATAACGACATTATTTCTCTACCCGTCCTTTTCTAGGTATATGGAGAATGAGAACTAATGATGGATGACTAGAGGAATAATGTAATTATTACTGACAGTACTTACCTTATCACAGTTATCACGCTAAGGCGGTTTTCACATCCACGTGATAAAAAGAGCGACAACAGTGTACGGTACATTCTTATTATATTCTCTTCTCTGGGGAAGACACGAAGCTGAAGTTCATTATAACTTGAGCCCTAATTCAATATACCATATGTTTTTAAATTTGCAGACCATGGTGAAATTATCGAAATATGTTCCCATATAAGTGGATCAGATAGTCGTCATATAGTAAAACAGGAGAAAAAGAAGGCATGGAGGAGAAGAAAAGATGTAATTGGCTGTGAATTGGCAACGCACACATGCACATTGCACATGCCAGTGCAGAAAGACAATAAGTACCGAAGGTGCCGACTTTGTTCGACTCGAAACCTGCGCAGAGAAACCCGATTTTCTTGTACAACTTGTAAGGTTAACTTATGCGCTACGTGCTTCAAGACGTGGCATGAAACAATGCCACGCATGGTTGCTTCGGATAAAGGACTCCAAGTATCAACGGATTAAGAAACAAAACTTGAAAGTTTCCTTCATAGAATGATGGGATAAGATTATGATTGTTACTTACAAATTATTTAGCTATGACACACCGTGTTTTTTTTATTTCCGTTAACTTTAGAATATGTTTAGGGACGGGCAAGGAAACGAAATTAGTATTTTTTCCATACATAATAATACATTGTTAAATGGCTCATTAATGTATATAATTAACTCAACCAACCAATTGAAATTTTGAGATATCAATGTAATTTCGAACAGTAATAATCCGAGATAGGTACAGTGGAAGCATATTTTATTTTATTGACCTAACACAGGTGCGTCACGTTGTAGCTGTGTTTCTGAATATAAGAATAACTACTCGTAAATGTAAATTTACACAATCGGAAAGATTAAAATTAACTACTTATAGATTATACCAGAAATTGAGCTAATTAGGATACCTGGTGTGTTTCAGAAATTAATTAAATTTAAGCTCAGGAATGTATCCGTGAAATTAACGAAACTAAAAAAAACAGGGTGTAGAATTGCTTTAGAATTAACCTAATATGTAAAAGGTCACAATTAGGCATAGATAAGCACGTTTAGGATTATATTTAGTCCTAATATTAAGAGTCCGGTAATGATTTGAAAACGAAAATCGCTTATAATGAAATAACGCACATAAATTACATTTGATAAGATAGTTTGAAGTCTTGCAAAAAAAGACTTCTGGTCCATATATATTATTATTCAATACCCGAAAACTCAATTCTTACAGAGCTTACAGTGAGGACGTTGTTTCCTGCAAACTTGTAGCTTGATTTACTATTATTATTATTTGTTATGCCTTTTTATATGTTTCATATTATCTGATCAAAGCATAAAGTCAAGTCTATTTAAAAAAAATATTTTTATGAAATATTTTAATACATTCCCAAAAATACCACTTTTAATTGGGCAATATTTCTTAAAATTGCAGTGTCTAAACATACAGTTGATTAAAAAATATGTATGAAAATGAAAAAAACAGTTCCACTTATTCCTAACACGTCTCATTTTCCAACGTATTTATATTGTATGTACTAATTTAACATAATTCTAATCAATAAAAATCTTACTGGTTTCACCTCTCCAAGCATAAATGGTGAAACAGCTGTTAGATTATGGTGACTGGTTTATAAATGAAAGAGAAAATCGAAAAAGTATTCCAGTTATACAGTTTAAAAAGAAACGATCTTTCAAAATATGTACACAAACTAATAGAAGATTTGTTAGTTACAGCAAAATGGTATCAATAAGTTGAGCGAAATCGAAAAAAAACTTTACCGGGCTCTTAAACGTAGTTAATAATAAAGTAATTTAGTTATACATATTACGAGGGTTGCAACTTATATATCCGGAAACAAAAAAACAAACAAACGTACACGGCTGAAAATGGTTTTATTGTTTTTCAAAGTATTCCCCTTGATGATCTATGCACTTTTGCATTCGCGTGAACCAATTTTTAAAGCACTTCTGCCACTCCGCCTGAGGTACCTCCATAACGTGTTGTTTGAATGCGTCGACAGCATCTTCAGCGGTCGAAAATCGTTGACCGCGTAATTTATTCTTTATATTTGGAAATAAATAAAAATCGTTGGGTGCCAAGTCAGGGCTGTACGGCGGATGACCCGTTAATTCCACATTTTGACCCTCCAAAAATAGAGTTGTTTCGCGTGACGTATGACAGCTGGCATTGTCATGATGAAGAATGATTCTTCGTCGCTGGTTAGTTTTACGAATTTGTTCAAATACTTCCGGTAAGCAAATGGTCGTGTACCACTCTGAATTAACCGTTCTACGGTTTTCTAGTGGCACTGTAGCTACATGGCCATTAATACCGAAGAAGCAGGCCACCATTTGTTTCAATGTACTTTTTGCACGAGTAACTTTCGTAGGGTTCGGCTCATTTTGAAACACCCATACCGTTGATTGTTGCTTCGTTTCGGGATCGTATGCATAGATCCAGGATTCGTCACCTGTATAGATGTTATAAACGGCTTTTGAGTCACCACGGTTATATTTTTTTAACATTTTATTGCACCATTCGACGCGAGCATCTTTTTGCTCTTTTGTTAAGTTGTGGGGTATCCAACGCGAACAAATTTTTTTTACAGCCAAATAATTATGTAATATGCTATTAATGCTGGTCATAGAAATACCCAGAGTCGCCTCTATCTCGCGGTACGTAACATGTCGGTCGTCCATTATAAGTTTTCGCACAGCCTCGATATTTTGTTGTACAACGACCGATTTCGGGCGACCTGCCTTAACTTCGTCCGTAAGCATACTACGTCCACGATTGAACTCACTAAACCAGTGATACACAGTAGTTTTAGATGGGGCTTCATCACCAAAAGTTGAAGTTAGTTGATCTATGCACTGTTGTTGCGTTAAACCACGCCGAAAATCATAATAAATCATAGCACGAATATTTTCACGAGTGAGTTCCATTCTTGTTGCGAGATGACATTTAAAACCCGTCAAAAACAAAACACGAGCGTTAATAAGAAAGAAAAAATATACCGGCCAGTACTTAAAAAAGTTCAAATTTTACCATGGAGGTCAAATATGCTATTTAAGAAGATTGTAATCCCGGTTTCCGGATATATAAATAGCAGCCTATGTATAGGCCATACCCTGACAACCCTGTTGGGGTGTGGCAATTGACCTACTTAATTCTTGACCTAGATAATAATATTCATGACTACTGTCAGAACTATATACGATATTCTATTTTATTCTTAATAGCAGTATGAACAACTAGTAGAACCCGTGCCGCTACGCAAAAATGATTAAAAAAAACCGTTCCTAACATTTGAATTTACGACAAGTTTCATTTAAGGATTTGGGAAAAAATGCACAATATGCTTAATAAAAAATACTAAGATTTTACTCAAAAATAAATCGGTAGGTACTAGTCTATCAGTTACAAAGCTAGACACCAACCCAGGTTAGGGCCTATACATTTACTCGATTTCAGAGAGATAGACAGTTACACTCCTAGTTAAAAAACATATAACATTTATTTCGTTGTTAAAACTAAGTGACTTTGACGAGGCCAAGAAAATAAATGGCTGGTCGAACCACCAGTGCCTATACCGTCTTAGACTAATAAATGTAAGCAAGATTTTGCGCACGTGCCCGAAGTCGATGAAAACTAGCAGAGTTGTAAAAACGTGATAAGAAAGCTTCATGCAATCTTTATTTGTGTCTTACTTTAGAATTTAGAAGAAATTGTTTTAAAGAATTTAATTCAATGAATAAAAAACTACCATATTTAATTTTTTTAAGTTTTATTTATTTTCGTACTTAATAAGTTTAGATAGATTTGCTGCCAAGGGTTAATTGAAAAAAAAACTATGTTTTAAAGGGAGGTCTACTAATAACATCCGAGTTTTTGATACGTTTGTATTGGTATTTTTAAACCTAAACTTATCATACTCACCTAAAAATAATATTATATATCTAACGTATAACTATATCTTCTTTCAGAGTTTAAGGATAGATAAAGAGTTAAGTCTGGATATTGCTTACGAGTATTAAATACCTAAAATCTACTTCTAATTTAATAGAAAACGTTCAGCATATCTTCCTATCCACTTTCAGTCCCAAAATGTCTCAATAAATCTAGGTACTTATTAAAGTTTTACATTATACATATTACTTACATATGTTTTACGGTGGAACTCTTCTGAAAGAATCATGCAATCAGAAGAGGTCTATCTATCAATTGATTAGGTACGAGTTTTTGATACGTTTGTATTGGTATTTTTAAACCTAAACTTATCATACTCACCTAAAAATAATATTATATATCTAACATATAACTATATCTTGTTTCAGAGTTTAAGGATAGATAAAGAGTTAAGTCTGGATATTGCTTACGAGTATTAAATACCTAAAATCTACTTCTAATTTAATAGAAAACGTTCAGCATATCTTCCTATCCACTTTCAGTCCCAAAATGTCTCAATAAATCTAGGTACTTATTAAAGTTTTACATTATACATATTACTTACATATGTTTTACGGTGGAACTCTTCTGAAAGAATCATGCAATCAGAAGAGGTCTATCTATCAATTGATTAGGTACGTCGAAATACCACAGGTTGTAACTGCCGAGGAAAGTCAGTTGATTACACTATGTTGGAAATGAACGTTGTGCCTTAGGGCAAAATAAAACCCACCCCAATAAATTAGTGTACCTATATATTTTTACATTCCTTGGATTAGTAGTACTTTTTACAGTTCATGGATTAGACGTCTTTAGGTGCAGGTCGGCGTTGGCGAGAAAAGTTGATGATGACTATAAGTAAGTAAAGAGATATTAACGTAGGTATTACCTATCTTAACATACTTAAGCTCATATGATTCATAAGAATATAACATATAATATAAACGCTCCTACTTTCATGAAAATAAAGTAATATCAAGATCATTTTGAATATCCTGCCCCCTTAGCTACTTCTCATGCTGACGCTCTTTCTAGGCGAGGGCAATAATTAAGTACTTGAGCTACACCTACCAACGGCCCGGCCCATGTCAGTTAAAATGTTGGAAATATGTAAATGAAGTAGGCAGGTAGCTACAGTCAACTATCTGGATCCCAGGGCCTCCTTATAATCATGTCACGTGAACTTTCACATGACAATATAAATTAAGTTTCTGCCTATTGGAAAATTTGAATTGTTTCTCTTTAGGTACATGCTGAAGGTACGTATTTTAATTTATTATGTCAACTTCATTTGACAAGGGTTTCAAGAAAACAGAGTCTCAGTAATAGCCAGTAAACAGAGACAAATAGAGATAAACATTAGTATACGAGTAGACATAAAATACGAAATACCTGACTGAGAGTATATTACTGAGAGACTGAGAATAATTAGCTTAATATAATACTTGTAACTGACGATTCGACAGCGCTTGTTGCTATGTCTACTTAAATAAATAAAAAATACTTGACTTGACTTAAGCAGACATGTATCTTAGTAGGTAAATAGTAAACATTTAGTTTTTCTTTATGGTTGTTTTTTTATGCTTCTGTCAGGTATCGAATTAAGCGTGTATTGTTTGCGAAGTGACATGACAGATGAACGTAGGATGTTTTGATGAGAACAGGTAGAACCCTTAATTTTCTGCGAAATCATACAATTCTCAATTTAATGCCTAGAAATGCTATCGACGTTCAATATATGTCAATACTTTTACACATTATTTCATTATATTTAAAAAGGGTAAACTATCTACATATTATATCTGTGTCATCGATTTTACTGACATACAGTATCGTAGTCGAATATATAACTAATGGTCTGTTTGATCATTATAAAATCATTCTAAGTGTACCTATATGTCTTCCGTAAAAGGTTCTGTTGCAGAGATCACAACAGTGGCGTGCGCATGCGCATCCGATCCGATGTAAACACCGCCTTGGCATCATTCTGCCAACATGTAGTATATCGCTAAGGCGGCTTTCCCATCGACACAATAAAAAGAGGTTCAACACTGTACGATGACATTCTTACTGTTGTTTTCTTCTCTTTCCTGGTGAAGACGTGGAGATGCAATATAACTTGAGCCCTAATTCAATAGACCATATATTTTTAAATTTGCAGACTATGATGAAATTATCGAAATATGTCCCCATAAAAGTGGATCAGACAGTCGTCTTACAGGAATACAGGAGGAAAAGAAGGCAGGGGGAAGAAGGAAAGTTGTAATTGGGTGTGAATTGTCAAAGCACATGCCAGTGCAGATGGCCAAGTACCAAAGATGCCGACTTTGTTCGACACGAAACCTGCGCAAAGCAACTCGATATTCTTGTACAACTTGTAAGGTAAACTTATGTGCTTCGTGCTTCAAGACGTGGCATGAAACAATGCCACACATGGTTGCTACGGATGAAGGAATCAAAGTCGTTAATACGGATTAAGATACAATCTTGGACGCATTCATCATAGAATTGTGGGAAAATCAGTAACCTAATATCAGAGTGGAAAACTACCTACACGATCCCGTGTCGCTTTAAAAAAATCTATACTATTATTATAATGTTTATAATGTAACAAGGATTAAAAGTATCTCAATGACCAGGCCAGGTTACGCCACTGGAAAACCATAAATAATAAAGTACTAGATTCATAAGCTAACAAAGATGTAATTAGCGACTTGCAGTGTTAAAATAAATTGTTTAGAAATAAAGGAAAAGTATAAAATCCATTGCCTCAGGCGAGACTGTGGATCTCGCCTGAGGCAGTGGATTTTTCTCCTTTTCCTTTATTTCTAAAAATTGTTGTATCTTTAGCAGACGTGCTTAACACAAAATTAATTGTTAAAAGAAATTGACTTTGACAAGACTAAGAGAAATTCCTCTTGCATACAAAGAGGAAGAGTAGGCCGTTGGCAACCCTACCTCATCGAGTAGCAGAAAGCACGGAAAAAAATATCCATCTTAGTACCTGGTAGCCTGATAAACCAAACTTGGAGCATTTTGTACAGTCCGCAAAACATGATCCTCTTTTTTGACAATAACTACTTAATCGACTAGCAAGTGGACCATGCGTCAATTCGAACATTAACTTTGACCAAACGTTACAATTATGCGTTGAGTACATAATTAAATAAATAAATAATAATAAATTAATATTATAGGACAATCTTACACAAATCTACCTAGGCCCACGGTAAGCACAATAAGGCTTAGATAAATATGGATAAATACTTAAATACATAGAAAACATCCATAACTCAGAAAAAAATATCTGTGATAATGATAAACACAAATAAATGGCCTGACCCGGATTCGAACCTGGGACCACCTGCTTCGTAGGCAGGGTTACTATCGACTAGGCTAGGAGGCCGTTGAACATTAACTAACCTGCCGTTGAATGTTAACTTGACTATGCCAAAATAGTTTATGCTAACAGTAATTTATTCTTAAAGTTGTTATGTAACATATAATTATTGCAAAAAGTTATGCTTAAGATAGGGGAACCTCTAACACCATTTAAAATAATACCAAAATCGTGAGCATTGTGAGCAAGGTTCTGCAGGCATGCTTGATGTCAATGAAAAACAGCAGAGCTAATTACCGTAAAATTGTTTAAAAGAATTTCATGAATAAATAAAACTACGATATTTGTTTTTTTATTTTTATTTAATTTGTGTATTAAGTTTACTTTTTGATTTTTATATGGGTAGCACTCATGTTGGTGGCCATACACCTAAAGTAAAAAAAAAACTATTTACATAGGTTTGCTCATTTGCTGTTACTAAAAATGTTGATTGAACAAAGAACATTTAAACATCCGGGTTATTGATACATTTGCATTGGTATTTTTAAACCTATACTTGCTAACATACAAGAAAAATTTCAAACAAATACCTATCTATCGAGGTAACTATCTATCACGTTTCAAAGTTAGGTTGATAAAGAATAGTCTGGATATTGCAAATAGCTAACTTATCAACTTATAATTTAATAAAAAAATGCACCAATGCATCCTATCCACTTTCAGTCTCAATAAAGCTAGGTACATTAAAGTTTTACATTATATTACAGATGTTGTACAGTGGAATTCTTCTAAAAGAAGCGTGCAATTGGAAGACATATATTTTATTAATGGAAAACGTCGAAATACGACAGGTTATATCTACAAGAGAAATGTCAGTTGATTACACTAGAGTGAAAATGAACGTTTTGTGCGTTAGGGGAAAATATAAGCATTTATACACCTACCTTATTAGACGTTCGATGCTCTCTTTAGGTGCAGGTTGGCGTTGGCGAAAACTTGATGATGACCATAAGTAAGTAAATACATAAAAGTAAGTATTGCTTACCTTACTTAACTGCATAAGACATCCAAGTACATCCTTGGCCAGAAGTGTTGAGCATAGCTGGTTTTTGTTTACAATTTTGATGTTAAGTATTAATTTAAGTATTATCATAACAATGTACGATGCCGTAAAATTTTTATTTTTTTTATATATCTAGCAAACTTCACTTAATAACACTTTCAAGGTTACCTATAAAATATGAAAAGTGGAGGTAATAAAACTGCGAATTTAAGTCGGTGCGACAAATTGCAAATATTCTATGCAGTTACTACTAACTTCAACAAAACATGCGTGTTCATTTTAAATTAATTGATAAAATAACTTCAAAAAAGATAGAAAGGCTAGACTAACATTTCGAGTTTTGTATGAAAATCGCTAGGGTCCTCAACACTTCTGGCCAAGGCTGTAGCCCTCTGTCTATGTATTCATGTGCGGTATGAAATTCACGTCTCCATTTTCTTAAAGAACGCAAAGTCGTTTGTACAGTCAGCACTCAGCAGCAAAAGTAGCTAACCGGCGAGGAACGCTGTTATTTTCATGAAAATAAAGTCATGTCAAGTTGATTTTGAGTACCCTGCCACGATTTCGTTAGGCGCAAAGGGCACTACTTAAGTACTTGAGCTACCTACCAAGGCAAGGGCCCGGCCCCATGTTGATTAAAATCTTGAAAATATTTTTTACCTTTTTTTACTTTTCTACTGTCGCCGAACATAGGTATCTATTTTATAAATTGTCAATTTCATTTGACAAGGATGGCCGAATTTCAGTGATTATCAGTGAATACAGAAAGTGATAGAAAATACACTTATTTTGCCTTAAAGGTCGATACATACTGCTATAGTATGTTTACAGCTCTGACTGCACAATTATGAAAACGGTGTTCATTGGCATTTATTAGATAAAGTTTGTTCGGAAAGAGAATTAAGTGTCGCGGTTTATATGGAAGCTCATACATTCTATGACACTTCTACGGTCTTTCCGAACAGACTATGATAAAGAATTTTGTGTCTCATCGCCTCGCAACGGATATCGCAGGTGAATAGAGTCAAATATAGGTTGGCACTAGTATCATCGTATGATATTAATTTTAATTATAAAATGCCCCAACAATATTACCAACAAGAATCGAAAAGCGAATGAATATTAAATAATATTAAATTAGGTATATCTTCTTAATCTATGTTTCATGGGCAAACAGTATTATAGTTGTACGATAACGCAGTCAAATTAATTGACCTAGAGTTTTATGATCAATCATCCCAAGTTATAAGTATAAGACAAGATATAAAACCGGTAGGGCTTAGCTAAAGGGCACCTCAAAGCATCTGCCCAGTTCAAGGCAACGATGTAAAAGATAAAGATACTGGCGATAGTAGCTCCCTCTGGTTACACAGCAAGTTGTCGTGTTACGCTAGTGAGTGGGATGTCGCTTCCTTATCACGCTGGTTACGTGTCGCGGGCTTTTGCCGGTAGGTGGCGGCGACAGTCTCAAATATTTTTTGAACGTTATTTAATACGTAGAATCTGTGTCGATGGCGGCGTGTCTAAAAGGTTCGTTGGCAATCATTATATTTTGGCTTAAAAGAGCTTAACTGTCTTAAAATAAGACATGCCGATAAGAATTATGTTTTACGAACGCCCTGCGGTTTATTGTAAACCTTAGTAGTAAAAAATAGATCCAGCACGACTAACATAACTTGACGTGTGACGCGACAGTACAGTACTTCAAGCGCAACTCGAAGCATGGAGTGACAGGCGCCAAAGTAAGATATGCTAGCCGGCCTGGTCTTGAAAAATGTTTCATGAAATTTAACGTAGGCACGTGTTATTTTGTAGTAAAATTATACATTTAATACAAAAATACCTATTTTTGATACCAAGGATTGGATCGAAAAAACGCGTAGACAGTCAAGATAGGTCTTCTGAGGACTGGTTTAAATATCGATAAAAAAGAGTGGATAAAGACAGGTGACTGTACTGACGATAACTTTTTTCCAATATCTTTATTTATTGATTTAAACATTATTGCACAAAATGTACAAATGGAGAACTTAATGCCAAATTGCATTCTCTACTAGTCAACCATTGGGTTAAACAGAGACATGATGGTTGGCGCAGGAGAGAATTGAAATACAATATAGAATTTATTTACAAAAGCCATATTGCAATTTATACTATACATACTTACAAATTAATAAATACATATTATATAATATAAACTAATATCTTTGATTTCAACATTAATTCCAGATTTCCGATTCGTGCTGTCGTGTCGCGGCAACCCTATGATCCGGATTGGCGGTAATAATTTTATCAAGGAAAAGTCACGCGGTCCGCGGACGCGCTGGGTCTGCGGGCGCAAGAGGCGGCTGCAGTGCATCGCCAGCATCACCACCATCGAGGGCAGGGTAGTCAAGATGTACGGCTTCCACAACCACAGCTAACAAATGGAGAATCTACAAATCCACATGTTACTTATTCAAAGAAAGGGCACGCGGACTGCGGACGCGCTGGGTGTACGGGCGCAAGAGGCGGCTGCAGTTCATCGCCAGCATCACCTCTATCGAGGGCAGGGTAGTCAAGATGTACGGCTACCTCAACCACAGCTAACAAATGGAGAGTCTACAAATCTACATGCTACTTCTTTAAGGAAAGTCACGCGGACCGTAGAAGCGCTGTGTGTGCGGACGCAAGAGGCGGCTGAAGTGCACCACCATCGAGGGTAGGGTAGTCAAGATGTACGGCTTCCTCAACCACAGCTAACAAATGGAGAGTCTATAAATGTACATGTTACTTCGTCAAGGAAAAGTCACGCGGTCCGCGAACGCGCTGGGTGAGCGGGCGCAAGAGGCGGATGCAGTGTGCTGCCATGCCAATATAAGCTCCATCGAAAGCTTTTCAATTCAGGCCTGGCTAGACTATTTAATAATTTTGGACGATTAGTTAGTACAGTTGAGTGGTTTTTTCACATGTACGGTACGGTGGTACCAAACTGACTCAAAGGAATATTTTTTCTAAGTGTAATAACTGGTTCTCCATCGAGGGTTTTAACGATCAAGCATTTCAACCCGTGATTTCTGGTCTTGTTATATACTTACTTGTTGGTCTTGTTTCGATTTCTCTCAGTTGCTCGCAGTTGCAGGTTAGCTGGAAGAGATCCCTTAAAGGGATAAGTTCGCCTTTGTACACACTCACTATATTTTTGTTGGTCATGTATTTGTTTTGTGCAATAAAGTGTTTTACTACTACTACTACTACTACTTACCTACTCGTGATAGTAGGTGTGCCGTATTCTCATTATTTATTTATTTATCGTATGGCTATATGTCACTGGATATAGATAGGCATTTCTTCCCTGGGGTAGTAGTAGTGGGAAAGCAGATGATAATGAAAAACCAGTGAGTGCTGCCAGGTCCAGATGGGACAGTGCAGCTGCCAAGTTTGTTACTCTTTTAGCACCACCCAGGGATCACGTGTAGGGTTGTCTAAGGTGTTTCTTACGGACGCAGAGTAACATTGAACCCCAGTTCTCATATTCTCATTTTAAAATACATACATTAAAAACACAATCTATCTCATACATAACTCCAACACACAACAAAATAATCAACCAATATTGAAGTTGTATTGGAGTTGCATCGGAATAATTTTCAAGCAAGTTCTGATATTATTCTGATTCAGACGTTTAGGCGCTAGATGTACCCGTACCTATTGTGAGTTAGTGCATTGGAGTTGTATTAATGTTAGATCGTGTCTAAACGTGTTTTAAAGTTGAAATACAACCCCAGGTATTTGTATACGTAGGTACACAATTTGTAAGTTACAAAACATTCCCATTAGATAGTACATATATTTTATTTTTTATTCAGTATAAGAAATGTATTCGCTCAATACCTTTTGTATGTAAGAACATAACTGGAGCAACACTTTTGACAGTAACATTATTACGAGTAGCACTTAAGTTTTGATCTTCGTCGGCTGAAATAAGATAAAGAATACTTTTCCGATATCGTATTCCGTGCTTTCAATATACGTGTGTATCTTATATTATATTTTATATATGCCTCGAGTAATGTACGTTTGGTGATGCCATACATACTTAATAGTAAATATAGAATTATTTGAAATAAAAAAAAATATTTGAAACTGAATTATATGATAAAATCATGTTGTTGGATATCGTTGGATAAATGTAATTTGTTACGGGTGCTATAAAATATGAAATGCTAGGAATTTCAATTGTAAATAATTTAACTGTATTTTTTTTTCGTTTTCATTAAATCATCTTGTTTCTTTATTATGACCGGTGAGATACACGCGATTTTAAGTGACGATTTTCGATATTAGAACGGTTTTTTAATGTTTTTAAACTTTTTTACTTGATAAGTGCCCAGGTACCTAACTAACGCATTAGGTAAAATTATTCGCCTACCGTTTTTATCAAACGTGTTTAGTAAATAGTCAAAGTATCTAGGTATTAGGGGCAAATGTTATTGTATTAACATTCGTTATCCTTTTATATTGTTTTATATAATATAATTTTTATTTTTGTCAAGTGTTTTGTTTTTTCAACACTATTGGAAGACGGATTTTCACACATTAGTGTCTTCCAGTTTTGATTTTTTCCTTTTTACTAAATAAGCCACTGAAGACCATGTAACGACACTGTACCATTTATCTGCTGAGACGTTATGATGATACTCGTAATGACGACTGAATGGCTTCCAGCAGCAGTGGAGTGCGTGTACCAGCGGCGCGGGCGCCTGTTCTCCTTCCACGATCTGGAGATTGTGCTGCACCAGTGCTCCAGTGATTAATCTGAATTCCCATGTAGAACCGAAGGCCGCAAGGACGGCAACGTTAAGGCATAGCTGTGAATGTGATCCTGCACTTCCGGCCCATATATGATGGAATTGATGGATGGTGATGTTTAGGCCGATCCATGGCACAAACCAGCGATATTTGTAATGCGTTCGCAATTTTTTTATTAGTTTTTTAGTAAGTTGTAAAGTTTTACGGGTTTTCTCAATTTTAAATATTATATCAACGTTATTGTAGTTATTATTCATAGGCATCACACATCACGTAAGTAAGTATTTTGATTTAGCACCAACAAGTGCAAACAACTATCTTGAAACTATAAGTACTGTCTTCATAAGTGGATATTACAGTTTATTATGTAAAATACATAGGAAATAATCTAGTCTAGGCTATGTTTCCGCCGACTTGTCAGTGACAATGTATAAGAGCGCTATGAATGCTTGACGTAGTACTTGGCGTGAAAACATACTCTATAACCATTTATTTACCACGGCATGTCAATGTTTTTTTAGATAGTTAATGTTAAGTTTCTACTCAATCACAAACCTGTAGATAATCTGTCAATTATTGAAGAACAGTCAATTAAATTTCTAAGCTTATCGTAGAAAAAAGGAGGCCTTAATGGCGACAATATTTCTAGTGGTATACAAAGCAAAGTCTGCACTTGTTAAGGAATTGTATAAAAAAATGAATGTGTGAAATATAAGACAATAACAATAAACTAGGGTTGTGATGATAAGTCATGGTCATGACTATGATTGCTTACCTACCTACGTGCCATGATAGCTAGGTATTAAATTAATGTATGTACGTAATGAACTGTAGGTATAGTATAGTAAACAGGAACTGGCATCCTAATAAGTATAAGTTAGTATGATTTCCTTTAGGCCGATTAAACACGCAGGAACTGATATTTCTAGGTCAAGATAAGTAAGATCATACATTATAACTAGATCTATTTCTTTTTAGAAATATTACTTCAAAATAAGTACACATTAACTTTTCTGTTAATTTTGCTGCTGATGTTATGGCATTAAATAGGTTACCAATTTATCAGCGGTAATCAGCAACCTAAAAGGTTGCCATTACGGAAAAAGATCCGAACTGAACGAGTAGGTTAGGTAGGTAGGATGTTAGATGCGTGCTACAAATGTACAGTCAGCATCAGAACTAGCTACGCAAACGAATACGTCAAAAGTCGTTTTTAAAAGGGAATAAGAGCTTTTGACGTCTTCGATTGCGTAGTTACTTTTGATGCTGACCGTACGCTGTAAGTTTACGTTTTGTGAATTTATCTAGTCTACGAGTCAATAATTAACAAAATTATTTATCTGCTTAGTTTTAGATAGTGTGCATAAATCGAGTGCTTCCGAGCTTTGAGCTCTAGTTTTGTGTGTGTACCTACCTACAAAGTGTCACATTAAATATATAAAGGCTAATAAGCGATGCAATAGGCACAGCTTTATGAACCAAAATGCATTAAGTTCCTATTTTCTCATTTGTTATTACTATTGTACGAAGAGTCCACATCTCGGATCACGTGGTCGTTATGGTGAGAGCTATTGTAACAATTTCGTTTTTGTTTTATTATACTTGATTCATATTCAATCTGCTGACTCTATTTTTATTTAAACAATAGGTACATTAGGTACCTGCACCTAAATCAAGCATATTTAAAGATATTGAACAATACTGTTTAGATTCCCTTATACCATTCTCTTACTCGTAACGATTATCTGAAGTAAGAGCATAGATATATAAATTAAGAAGACGTAATCCCACGAAGATAAAACTGTGATTCCATAATGAGCCGCGATCTCGTGCACACACACTCACTTTTGACGTTTGAACCAATCACTGCTCGTCCACGAGTTGTAGATGTGTGCGTGTCACGCGTAAACACGAATAAATCGGCTTATTATGGAATCACAGTTTTGTGTTCACGGCGTTACGTCTTCTTATTTTATACGTCTATGAGTAAGAGGTATATCGTCACAGATGGTGTATCATTCCTTTTCCAATAACTTAAATATCATAAAATACCGATATTTGACAAACACAGGTACATACAATTTTAAATCACCTCGTGCAAAAAAAAACATTACAGTCACGCGTCATAAAAAACTAAGAAAAATTCTGCAGCTACAAAATTAGGACTCCAAGAAATACTGCTAGATCCAGAAGCTTCTGGCCCCAAACTCCGTTAGCCTAAGCCCGAAGACGGTTTTTGTCTGGACAGCCATGGCCACTTCGCCGTCTACACGTCTTCTGGGCGCTGCCGGCTGTGCAAGCACGGGAAAACTTTGGTTATGTGCGTGAAATATGAAGTTAGATTGTGATTCACTCCTAAAAGGAATTGTTTTCTAACGTTTCATAAATCATAACATAATCAATACAATTGTATGTTAAATGTAAAAACCGGCCAAGAGCGTGTCGGGCCACGCTCAGTGTAGGGTTCCGTAGTTTTCCGTCCGTCACAGTAAGTGTCCCCACTTAAGAGTTAATAACACCGCCATGTAGGATATGATATGAGAGTTCCACGTACAGCGACATCTATCGGCAAATTAAGTAAACTATTGCGCGCGAGCTTAAAGTATGGAAGATGATTTTTATGGAATAATTCTTTATTGCGTGAACCGATTTTCACCGTTTTTACTTTATTTGAAAGCACGTCATTTCATTGTAATTTTGTAGAAATTACAGGTACAATAAACACCTGCTTATGCGGTTAAATTACAAACTTAGTTCAGAAATTATTTTGTAATTTTTTTTCAAAAACTATTCATCCTATCAAGTTCAAAATAATTTTCCTAGAAAGTTTTTATAAAGTTCTACTTTTGAGATTTTTTTCATATTTTTAAAACTTATGGTTCAAAAGTTAGAGGGGGGGGGACGCATATTTTTTTACTTCTGGAGCGATTATTTCCGAAAATATTTACATTATCGAAAAATGATTTTAGGAAACCCCTATTCATTTTTAAATACCTATCCAACAATATATCACACGTTAGGCTTGAAATGAAAAAAAAAATCACTCCCCACTTTACGTATAGGGGAGGTACCCTAATAAAAAAAAAATTTCTACTTTTTATTTTACCACTTTGTCGGCGTGATTGATATACATATTAGTACCAAATTTCAGCTTTCTAGTGCTAACGGTCACTGAGATTATCCGCGGACGGACGGACGGACGGACGGACGGGCAGACAAAGCGAAACTATAAGGGTTCCTAGTTGACTACGGAACCCTAAAAAAGGATGTGTCATAAAAATAACTTTTACTTCCAAATGTGTACTTCCTAAATGTTTCCAGCCCCGGCCAAATATGATGATAGGACACGTTTTGCTTTTGACCGTCATGAGTCATGACTATTTCGCTGTTTATTTGTCGAAGGGTTTGACCGTCATGAGATGAGTCATGACTATTTCGCGGTTTATTTGTAGAAGGGTTTGACCGTCATGAGATGAGTCATGACTATTTCGCGGTTTATTTGTAGAAGGGTTTGACCGTCATGAGATGAGTCATGACTATTTCGCGGTTTATTTGTAGAAGGGTTTGACCGTCATGAGATGAGTCATGACTATTTCGCGGTTTATTTGTTGAAGGGCCAATGTCGCTTGTCAAGTGTAAAGTTAGACTTTGTTTTGTTCCTAAAAGGAATTGTTTTCTTTTGTAACATAACAATCAGTGATTCTTGTCATTTATTATTGTATTGGTACCTATCTAAAAGATGAATAGGATGAGATTATCGCGCTTTATTATACTTAACACGATAAACTGCTTGCATAAAACAGAAAATTACCTGTAAACTTAATCTTTCAGCACTTCATCAAAATACACCGAGGCAAAATTCAACGAATGTTAAATGCCGAGCCTCGAAGTTTGACTTTGAAACTAGTGTGATCCCTAAACGCCGGCCGCAGCCCTGTCCCAACGATGGGACTCGTTTCGACTGCCATGGACATTTCGCGGTTCACTCAACCCAGGGACGATGCCGTCTGTGCAAATACAACTTCACCACGATCTTGTGCGTCAAATGTGAAGTTAGACTTTGTTTTGTACCTAAAAGAAATTGTTTTCTTTTGTACCACAACAATCCGTGATTATTGCTGCTATTCCTTGTAATGGTATCTTAAAATAAATAACGTTATGTGAAAATTTAGAATTTTAATCCTGATCAGGGCATTCATTTGTGTGTTTATCACGGATATTTGTTCCTGAGTTATGGATATTTTCTATGTATTTAAGTATTTATCAATATCTATCTATTATATATATCGTCGCCTATTACCCATAACACAAGCCTTATTGAGCTTACTGTGGGACTAGGTTGATTTGTGTAAGACTGTCCCAATAATATTTATTTATAATTGGATAAGTTTTTTCACGCCTATTACCAGTATTATCTGCTATGAGACGACGTAGCTTAGCGAAGAAAATAAAGATAAAAAAAAACAAACACAATTTTACAACCGTGGCATGAAGCTTGAATAGTCTGTAGCTACCCTTAAGCGTCTCCGACCGACGCCGGTACATGTCTTATTATGATCATTTTGCGATTCCTTCTTGGGGTTGGTGTCGCTTCTAACTATACGTATAAAATCACGACGGTCATAGGTCATGCAAAAGTTTAGTATTATTATTAAAAGTTTAGTAATTAGTAGTTTGTAGTTCCCAAGTAGTCTTCAATTATTTCAAAATCATAACTTAACCCAATTAAGTAGTTAATAGTTTTAGGTACCTAAATGCGATTGTATGATAGCCTTAAAATGTTTTTACATCTATTTTTTTTGCAAAGTACTTTTAAACATTTCACCATACGGTTTCAAGTTCTCAATGAGATGTAATAACTTCTTGAACGTTTAAGCAGTTCGTCGACAGAAACTTATGAAAAGAAGAAAAATGAAACTTGAAACACGGGAACACGGAGCGACCCCTGACTGCTTCAGCCATTTTCCTGAATACGGCTTCAGAGGCAGATGCCGGATCTGCAAGTTGAAGACTAACCTGCGGTGCTTGAAATGTGACCTTAGGTTTTGTTTGAATGCTAGAAGAAATTGTTTTCTTACGTACCATATAAATAACGCTTGATCTCTCTGATCTGTTGCAAAATGCTTATATCTTTGGGTTTTCTTGTTATAATGTCGTCCCTTAGGTACGAAAATAATTAAAATACGTGATACTTCGTTATGTACCTGCTTGCTGAATTTAGAGTTTCTTAATCTTAGTTTTTTGATCCCCTATTCAACTAGAACTAAAAACATTTTTGCAGTAGGTACTTTGAGTTCAAATAGTTAGATCTTTAAATTTCAGTAATACATCAAAAGGATACGATGAAAACGTTGAAATGCATGAATGTCGAAATTTGCCCCGAAGATATTAGACTTAATTTGACACCCGACTCGGAGACGACACAGGTGTCCCTGGTCATTTTGCTATGTTCACCTCCGTCGGCCGATGCCGTCTGTGCAAGGATAATCGGACTACTGGTGCATGGAATGTAAACTTAGACTTTATTTTACTACTAACTAAAAGGAACTGTTTTCTTTTGTTTCATAGGCTGTGATTTTACTACTATAAATAGTTTTAATCGTAATTAAAAGTATGTAAATTTGGCAGCACGCTCATATTTTTAAAAATTATCAACGTACTATGAAGTCTTTCACGTTATAAGTATAATAAAATAACCTTAAAGTTTAAAGACACCAAATAAGTATCGCGCGAAGTGACTTAAGAGACGTGAGTGTAACCGTATCTTTTATCGTCCAACTTAGCATAATTTAATTTTTGAAATAACGACCAAATTTAATTCTTCCTTAAAATCTAAATTTTTAACATTTCAGTGCGTAGAAAGAAACTGAGGAAGAAAAGAAAGAAAACATCTACGGTTGCGAAATGTTCCCCAGAAACGAAACATGATTCCGTACCCAGCCTCCTCCAAACCGACGATGAGGTACCTCCATTTTCCCAAGACCATTTCGCGGTGAACTCCTCTCGCGGGAGATGCCGTCTTTGCAAGAACAAATTAACTTCAGTTATGTGCTCCAAATGTGAACTGAGGCTTTGTTTTACACGCAAAAGGAATTGTTTTCTTGTGTTTCATAAGAAGGACACGGTGTGTAATAAATATTAGATATACGTAATTCAAAAGAAATATTCACTTTATACTTTTTTGATTTTTACTAAAACTAAAATAATGACTAAAATAACCTACTTACTTACTTACTGCAGTGGCGCAGCGACCCAAAGTGGATCTTGGCCTCCGACACCAAAGATCGCCAGGCTTCTCTGTTCACAGCCGCCTCTCCGGAGACGGCTGTGAAAATAACCTAAGTAAATCTAAAATTAAATACGAAAAAATAAAATGAAGGTATAAAAAACTAAACGCCTCCCCGCCGTCCCTGGCGCAAAGGTTCTCATCACGCTCGCTGCGTTGCCGCTTTGAACTGCGATGGATAGCCGTTGCACTAGGAACGACCTGGAGCGGGGGTCAAGGCCCCTATCTCGTAGGCGACGCCCCACTTCCCTGAGGAATATCATCATCATATATTTAAGAGCTAGGCTCTTGTCGGTGGAGCAATTTCCATGCCTGTCTGTCATTTGCCTTCTCTTGTACAGCCTGATACGACATGACGTTTATTTTTCCCTTTACTTGATCCATGTATGTTCTCCTTGGCTTTCCTGCCTTCCTTGCTGCTTCAACTCTACCTTCTATGATGTTTCTTATAAACTCGTCGTGTCGTAGCAGGTGTCCAAGCATCTTCCTTCTTCTGTTATCTATGGTTCTCAACAAACTTCTCTTTTCTTTTACTATACCTAAAACGTCTTCATTGGTTTTCTTTTCTTTCCAACTGATCTTTTCCATCGGGGGTCAAGGCCCCTATCTCGTGGGCGACGCCCCACGTCCCTGAGGAATATACTGTACTATAAAATCGATGATAGATAGGAAAACAATATGAAATAAAATATGAGTAGTTGAGTACGTATGAACACACGCGTGTCACTACTTGTTTTAATTTTTTGTATTATCGTTCCCACCTCGATTAAAGTTCAACGGATGTTTACAATACCGTGCTTTAAGCTTTAATATGTACTACCGGTACATTTAAAGATAGACAAGGAAAATATACGTATTTACATACACTCAATCAGTCAAACAAAAGAAATACTGAAAGCTAAGTGCCTTAGCAAAAACTTTACTCATAGTCTTAACTTAAAATAGTTTAACTTAGTACGCCATTTGCAGTGATAATGATCCCATCTCGCAAAGGCAAGCAGGATCTGCTCATGCTGGATGGCTACACATATTCGTTAATGAACAAGACATCCCGAGGCCTGCAGTACTACTGCTCCTCGAAGAAATCTCAGGGCTGCCGAGCCACCGTGTACCGGCTCGCGAATGGTCAGCTCCAGCGGCACGACACCACGCACTGCCACCCGCGTCCGGGTTACGTTAACAAGAATGGTTCCTATATTAAAATTTAAGATCAGTTATAGTTATATTTTGTCACGTGCTTGGCAACTCAAGCTGCCATCTTTTGACAGCGTTATAAGCAATTACTTACAAAATAAGGCGGGGGCATGTGTAGTACATCTACCATGTAAGATGATGTGCCTCCTAAACCTAAACGGTTCCGTGCTGGATTGGCATTCGCTGATAACTTGTGGTTCCATTGTATATTGACATGATTTCTGAAATTATTACTTACATACTAAGTTGTTAAATGTGTCCGTTTGTATGCTTGCCACAACTCAAGGCACAAAGTAATCTATAATTATAGGAATAACCCGAGCCAAAGTTATATGTTATATTGTATGTATTGTATCTTCACCATCTTAAACTTGCCAACGACGAAGCGTGGAAGCGGAAAACCCACCGCCACTTGGTTGACGACGGTTCAAAAAGACCTTAGGGACCAGAATATTGACAAGATAACCTTACCAAAAACCGTGCTACCTGGAGGTTAAGGACAAGGAAGGCCGACCCCAAATGGGGAAAAAGGCCCAGGAAGATGATGATGATGATGTATCTTCACCACCTTCAGTGGTATTACCTATACAGACAGAGTTCATCCTTAACTGTCTTATCGTGTAAACAAACGTGTGTCAATCTAGACGACGTAATAAATAATATAAATAAATATTATAGGACAATCTTACACAAATCGACCTAGGCCCACGGAGAGCTAGCCACGTCAGATATGACACAATAATGAGAGCGACGAAACCCCTCTCGTTAGTTTGCTATACTATGCTTATTTCTAGATCCGGACATCTGGCAGCTGTAAAGTGGTGGAGGTCAAAGAATGCAAACCACTTTAAGAATACAAATCCTAGAGTTCTGGTTTTGATGCAATATTATGAAAAATTATATAAATAATTAGATCATATCATTGCCAAAAGTTTCTGATGGGGGAAAGTAGTCCAAAAGGACGTATGATGTAATTCATAGTTTGTCGCCTACTGTTTCTGTTTCCGAAATATTACGCAATGTTTTTTGTTCTAATGTTAAAATATAAGCCCCGTCCTCTATAAATAAGATAACTTCGGCCGTTTTTACCTATTTTCGTATTACTTTTTTCCCATTCAAAAACTTTGCTAGTCTTTCACTCTGACATCCACCCATTAAAAGCTGCCAGATGCCCGGATCTAGCAATAAGGATAGTATTGCAATCTTACTAGATGGATTTCATTGCTCTCATTATTGTGTCATATCTGATGTGGCCAGCTCTTAGACCAACAGTAAGCACAATAAGGCTTGTGTTATGGGTATTAGACAACGATATATATAATAGATAAATACTTAAATACATAGAAAACACCCATAACTCAGGAACAAATATCTGTGATAAACACACAAATAAATGCCCTGACCAGGATTTGAACCCGGGACCTCCTGCTTATGTTATTTTTTAAGGTTATTCGTTCGTTACTTAGATAATTTTATTATAGATATGATATTTTTCAGTGGTCACTTGGTTCAATTTGATACTCTGTGTGTTGATTTAAGTATATATAACGAACAAAATTTTAAGTGATTATCCCAGTGCTTAAGGAAAGTGTGATAATATCTTTAAGAAGTGTTTGTTACACGACGAGACAAGTAAGGATGAATTCTGTATAAAAGTAGGGGTTATAAAACAATATTTCTAATAAAAAAGTGAATTTCTTACACGAATGACTAGATTTTATGATTGACGTGATACTTTCAGCCCCACAGCTAATAAGTACAAATATACTTTCAGATGTGGTTCTACTACCGACAAAATCTGGCAAAAAGTTTCTTTTAATGGTGGACGGGTACACATATTCCCAGGTGCACCACACTACACATTATTTGTGTTCGTCGAAGGCGCTGGGCTGCAAGGCGCGCGTGCAATACCTTGGACATCTGCACGTAGAACGGGTCTATACTGCGCACACTCACCCGCCACCTAAGTATATATATAAGAATGGGACTTATATCAAGATTTAACGGTTTTCTGATAGTGCACCACACAGTACTACTCGGGTATTTGTATTCGTTGAAGGAGCTAGACTGCAAGCCCAGCGAGTAGGATGATTTGACATACGATAGTTAAAATAAAATTTAGTTTAAGGCAGTAAAGAGAAAATTTACCCTAATAATCATGTTCTTAAAATGTAAAGACGTAGGAAGGTAGTAGATATTTAATATTTACTAAGACTAGGAAGATAACTAGAACTAACTAAGGCCGACTAATAAAAGTACTATTATTATCCAAATGACTGGTTTTCATACACGACTTACCTTCTCATTCCACCCTACTGCTAATTAAATAATATACTTTTAGATGTGATACTGCTGCCTACGAAATCTGGCAAAAAGTTTCTCCTAATGGTGGATGGGTTCACGTATTCTCAGAATCACAACACCACCCACTATGTATGTTCGTCGAAGGCGCAGGGATGCAAGGCGCGTGTGCAGTACCTTGGAGATCGGCGCGTACATCGGGTATATACTGCTCACACTCACCCCTCGCCCAAGTATATATACAGGAACGGGACTTATTTCAAGATTTAACGGGTTTTCTGACAGTGTACACTACATATATATTGATTTAAACCTTCATGGTGTTTTACATTTTGTTACAACCAAAACTGGGCTCATCAGGAGAAAATCACCTTCCCGGGACCGAATCTAAGACCGGGTCAAGACATCCGGGTCTACGAAGACAATAATATCGTTCTCGAAAGGTACCTACGCAGTAAACGCAGTTAAGTCCCGTTGTTTCTGGAATAACCACTACAATAATTATTTTCGTTGCAGAGCTAGGTTGCAAGGCCCGCAAGCATCAAAAGTGACTCGTGACAATTATCTTAGGTTTATTGGTACCAGTTAGTGAACATAATATTAGTTAGCTTATTAAATTTATTTACTTGGTAATTAGAAAGTATCGGACCCGAAGTATGTTATGGACCTGGAGTATGTCCTAAAACTACGGCCAAGACCACCGAGGGATGGGCAGCAGCATCCTCGGAGTGCGGTGGAGATACTGCGATCGCCAACCCGCATGCCAAGCGTGGCGATTACGGCATTCACCCCCCATGGAAAGAAGACAAAAACCACGGCCCCGAGTGTCCGGCGACCCCCGGTGCCCTGGTTATGGTAGCGGCCAGGGTACTAGCGGGGTCAGGGGTGCTAAGAATCTCCGGCGAAGATCCGGCTACCACCACCGACGACTTCTGGCCCTGGCAACTTATAACACGCGTACACTGAGGACCGACGAAAAGATAGTGGAACTGGAGGAAGGATTGAGCAAGTTGCGTTGGGATGTCATAGGGTTATCTGAAGTCCGAAGAGAGGGGGAGGAAACGATAATCCTAAAGTCCGGCAACTTGCTTTATTTCCGGGAGGGCGACCAACAGTCCCAGGGAGGTGTCGGGTTCATCGTCCATAAGTCCCTTGTGAACAAAGTGGTGAAGATCGAGAGTGTGTCGACTAGGGTGGCGTACCTTATACTCAAGAGTATCCAAGAGGTACTCGTTGAAGGTCATACAGGTGTATGCGCCGACTTCGGCAAACTCCGATGACGAGGTGGAGGCTATGTATGAGGATATATCGAAGGCCATGCATAGCTCCAAAACCTACTTCACCGTTGTTATGGGGGACTTCAACGCCAAACTGGGCAAGAGAGATGGTGAAGAGCTGAGAGTGGGGCAATTTGGATTTGGAAGTCGGAACCACCGGGGCCAACTACTGGCTGGCTTCTTGGAGAAGGAGGGACTCTACATGATGACCTCCTTCTTCAAGAAACGTGAGCACAGGAAGTGGACCTGGATGAGTCCCGACGGTGCAACTAAAAACGAGATTGACTTCATCATGTCAACGAAGACGCATATATTCAATGATGTCTCTGTGATCAATACGATTAAAACCGGAAGTGAGAGGCACATTGAATATATGTGTTAAGCTAGAGCGCTCTCGACTGATGAAGTCTACGCTCCGTCCAGCAGCACTTCAAATCCAAAACCCTGAGAGCTTCCAGCTGGAACTGCAAAACCGTTTCGATTGTCTAGGCGGCGATGTGGACGAATTCAACAACGGGTTTGTGGAAGCTGTCCATAGCACTGGGTCTAAGTTTTTTAAGGCCCAGCGGAGCAACAGAACCAAAAGGCTCTGACTCCACTCAGAAACTCATCGAGGAAAGGAGAGAAATGGTTCTGCTATCCTCAGGAGATGCGTCATTATACCGGCAGCTCAATAAACGGATCTCTAAGTCCCTTACCCGTGATTTGCGCCAATTCAATACAAATCGTATTGAAGAGGCCATTGAGCAGAATAAGGGCTCTAAAGTTTTCGCAAGGGATCTGTCTATTGGGCAGAGCCAGCTCGCCAAATTAAAAACTGAGGATGGTAGAATCGTTTCATCCAGACCCGAGCTTCTGGGGGAGATAGAGGACTTTTATGGACAGCTGTACACATCAACTAGCAGACCTGAAGTTGATCTGGCGGAAGACCCTAGAGCTAGACTGACCCGACATTATACCGAAGACATCCCGGACATCAGCCTGTACGAGATTAGAATGGCTCTTAAACAGCTCAAAAACAATAAGGCACCTGGTGAAGACGGAATTACAGCCGAACTTCTGAAGGCGGGTGGTAAACCGGTCCTTATGGCCCTTCAGAAGTTGTTCGACTCCGTTTTACTAGAAGGGAGAACGCCTAAGGCATGGAACAGAGGTGTGGTGGTATTGTTCTTCAAAAAGGGCGATAACGCGTTACTGAAGAACTACCGACCAATTTCACTTCTGAGCCATGTCTATAAGCTGTTTACAAGAGTCATTACGAACCGTCTCGCACGCAGGCTAGATGACTTCCTGCCTCCTGAACAAGCCGGTTTCCGAAGAGGCTTTAGTACCGTAGACCACATCCATACGCTCCGTCAGGTTATACAGAAGACTGACCGTATAACCTGCCCCTCTGCTTAGCGTTCGTGGACTACGAGAAAGCCTTCGACTCGATCGAAACCTGGGCTGTACTACAATCTCTCCAGAAGTGCCAAGTGGACTATCGCTATATCGAAGTGCTGAAGTGTTTGTACGAGAACGCCACTATGTCAGTCCGACTCCAGGACCAGAACTCGAAGCCTATTCCGTTGCAGCGGGGAGTCAGGCAAGGAGATGTTATTTCTCCTAAACTGTTTACCGCTGCACTGGAGGATGTTTTCAAGACTCTGGACTGGAGAAGGCTAGGCATCAACATAAACGGCGAGTACATCACTCACCTTCGGTTTGCTGACGATATAGTAGTCTTAGCTGAGACCATGGAGGATTTGAGTACGATGCTCGATGACCTCAGTAAAGCCTCCGAGCGAGTTGGTCTAAAGATGAACATGGATAAGACGAAGATCATGACAAATACCCATGTAGCACCAACTCCCGTTACAATCGGAGACTTTACACTCGAAGTTGTGGACGATTATATATACTTAGGACAGACTGTCCAGTTAGGTAGATCCAACTTCGAGAAAGAGGTCAATCGACGAATCCGACTCGGTTGGGCAGCGTTCGGGAAGCTACGGCACATCTTTTTGTCCAATATTTCGCAGTGTCTCAAGACGAAAGTCTTTGACCAGTGTGTGTTGCCAGTGATGACATATGGAACTGAAACGTGGTCGCTTACAATGGGCCTCATAAGAAGGCTCAAAGTCACCCAAAGGGCAATGGAGAGGGCTATGGTTGGAGTCTCTCTGCGTGATCGCATCAGAAATGAGGCCATCCGCGGCAGAACCAAAGTAACCGATATAGCCCTCCGAATCGCTAAACTAAAGTGGCAGTGGGCGGGGCACATTGCTCGTAGAACCGATGGCCGTTGGGGCGGAAAGGTTCTCGAGTGGCGACCACGAACCGGAAGGCGCAGCGTGGGTAGACCCCCCGCAAGGTGGACTGATGACCTGGTGAAGGTCGCGGGAGTCCGCTGGATGCGGTTGGCGTAGGACCGGTCATTGTGGCACTCTTTGGGGGAGGCCTATGTTCAGCAGTGGACGTCTTTCGGCTGATATGATGATGATGATGATGAGAAAGTTTAGCCCAATAAAAATGTCGTCAAAATGTAGGTTGGTAATAAATATTTAATACTAAGGCTAGGCTAGGAAATTAATTCAGAATCAGGATCTGAATAGCCATTTATTATTGTTTTTACATTTGACAATATTGTGTACATTTGTAGATATTCATAGTTTAATTCAAATTTACATATACTAATTTATTACATTTTTCACTTTTACATATACAAATGAATTATAACTATAGCTAGCTATAACTCTACGGTATAGAATCACAACGTCGCTTGTGGACCGAAAATGTGTTTGACGAGGCTCGTAATAGAATTTCGAATGGAGAGTCCATTAGAAGAGTTGCTCGTTCTTTTAAACTAAGTGAAGCAAGTCTTCGTAATCAGGTGTCTTCCTGAAAAAAGGTGAGCCAGCAATGTGTGCCGGTAAACCTATGACATTTAGTCGTGACGTGGAGAAAGAGTTTTGTGTTTACGTCAAGGATATAGTTGGTAAAGATGGCCTGACTTTTTAAAGGTTAAGAGATTTAGCTTACGAATTTGCTGTATCGAATAACATAAATTTAATAAACAGAGGAAGATAGCAGGGGTAACATGGGGTTGTACGTTCCATTCAAGACATCCAGAAATTACTCTACATAGACGTTCGAGCACTGTGAACAAGTGACGTGTACTGTAGGTACCTATGTTAATCTGTGTATACACTTATAGTTAGTAAAGTTATCAGGTACAGGATCTCTACATCGAAGAATGTGTACTAGAATATATATATGACTATGGGAGTTAATGTGTGCTAGATTTCCAGCCGGAGCAGCTTAGCTAAACCAATGAAAAGTTTTTTAAATGCGAATTTTAGTTTATTTTAATGATGTTTCTTCAACGGCAGTTTACCTATTCATCCTATGCAGTAAGACAATTTTAATTGTTTTTTTTTCAGATTCAGATTCAGATTCTATCACTCGCACTAAACGTACCCTGTGCACTGAGCATATACTCGGCGAGGCTCGTGAAAGAATTTTTAATGGAGAGTCCATAAGAAAAGTTGCCCGTTCATTAAAAATAAGTGAATCGGGTCTTCGCAAACGTCTAAAAAGTGGCAGACATGCAACGTCTCTCGGCAAGCCTATGACGTTTTCTCCTGACATGGAAGAAGACTTTTGTACTTATGTCAAGAATGCAGCTGGTGACGATTTGACTTCCAGAAGGGTAAGAGAAATGGCTTTTGTTTTTGCTGAAAGACATAGAATCAAAAATAAATTTAACAAGGACAAGAAGACAGCAGGGTATGATTGGTATCGTGCATTTCGTCAGAGACACCCAGAGATTACTTTGAACGGACGACCATCCAACTTGAATAAGTGATGTGTCCAAACTTATAGATTTATACTACAATGAGTTTCTCGTCCATCACTAGTACGATTTACAATCGAACCCAACTTTGTTGGAATTTTTCGGGGACTCCATACAACGTGAATCTGGATTTCAGTCATTTTATTTTGGTTTAAGCGTTTAGGTTTGTCTAGTTCAAAAATATTAGATCTATTAATAAATTTCTGTACATATAAGTACTTTATTGTCATGATTTTCTCATGGTTTGTTAAATTTATATTTTTTAATTTTTCACGTTTGTTTTGCGGGTAGTGGCCGTGAACTGTGACGTCACTGTATCGCTCATGTTATCGTGTACCTAACAAACCAATTTAAAAACTTTGACAGATTCTTATTCGTTTTTCATTCTTTGCAAGTCTTGAAGATAACGACTTTGGGAATCATGTCCGGTTTTGTCGTTTATTGCTACACACATATTTAGAAGACCGCGACTTTTTAAGAAGCGTTCTGTGGACAGACGAGTCCAAAAAAACGAGACAAGAGAGGGGATTCTCAATCTACACAACTTACACCATTGGTCGCCGAAAAATGAAAACCCACACGTAAGCTTCGTGAGACATAGAGGTTTTCAGAGGAGATACAGCGTCAATGTTTGGGCAGGAGTTATTGGTGATCAAGTGGTTGGGCCGCACTGCCTGCCTAAGTAATAACTTGAACGGAGACAATTATCTTCATTTTTTACACAATGATTTTCCTGATTTACTGATGTGCCACATTTTAATCAGGATAGGCATATCGTTTTTAAACAAGACGATTGTCCTGCGTACTGGAGGATAACAGTCACGGAGCACCTAGACAACGTTTTCCCAAATTCGTGGATTGGGAGAGACGGCCTCATTCCACGGCCTCCACGCATTCGCAACGAAGGTCGTCAATTTGAGCAAGAATTGTAATAATAAAATGTTAATTAAAAAAAGTTAAAAATTTGTCAAAAAATGTTTTTTTTTTTTACCTACAAGTCGATAGTTTCCTGATACGTCCGTTACACAAATCGAAAAAAAAAGTTCATGAAAGGTTTTTGGGATTATTATATTGTACATTATTAGAAAGAGGACAGAACACAGATTTTTAAACAATTTTAAGAACGTGGTCTCTTTTAGTTTTTTTTTTAATTGCCAACCAAATTTGACCTTTAGTTAAAATTACATGTTGTAAAAGAGTTGAGGGTCAATAAAAAAAATATTGATGTTACATGTCAGTAATTTTGACTTTAATACAGCCGTGCAACGTTACACATCACGATGCAATAAACGTTTCATCTCTCTACCACTTACTTTTTTTTAAATTTAAGTTTTAACGAATCGGCCCTGAAGATTTTTTAAATGCAATAAAAAATACACGTGGGCCCAATTCTTTTAGAGGATGTGAAGAGACAACAAACGACCCCACTTCTCTGCCATTTTAATTTGGCAAACGATGGACCAAACACCCTGTATTGCTATGTAGGTATTTATTTTTCTCGTTATCTACTGATCTTACTGTATAATATATGTTTAATTGACTCATGAAGGAGCCCAGTTCGACAGATTAAATTTTTGAATTGTGCATGACTTCTATCTTCCTAATTAAAATAAACCACTCGAAAGTTGTTCGACTTTTATGTTTGCATAAGACGCTATTATAATTATGTTCGTTGTTAGAAGTAGGTAATGGACGATCTAGAGGAAACTACCCTTTCTGATAGTATAACGTACCTATTGAAAATTTTCACCGCTATCATCTCCTAGCCTATACACGCAAAACCTTACGTAAACGCCCCCGTAAAAAGGTATGGAGAGTTCGTTAAGACAACCCAATTTTCCGCTAACTGTTAACGGAGAAAAACCTAACCAATTTACGTTTATTTTTAGACGAAGTAATACTAATTCCAACGCGAAGCGGAAACAAATACCTGCTGATGCTAGAAGGCTACACGTACTCGCAAATCAACGAGACGCCTCACTGGTGTTGCTCGTCCAAGATGCGCGGCTGCAAGGCGCGCTTGCGACGCGACGGCGACACCGTGCTGCGCATACTCACCGAACACACGCACCCGCCTCCCAAATATGTCGTGAAAAACGGACAGTATTTCAAGATTTAATTTATTATTATTAAGGTCAGGTCTATGTAAGTTTCTTAACACCACGATGTAATACAAGTATGGTACTTCAAACCTTGATGATGGTTTCGTTACTACTTGAATTTAGAGGTACATAGATAGTTAATATATATTTTCTATTTAGGCATAGGCAGAGCTCAGGACTTATTCCTGCCCAGCGTAGATATTTGATTATGTCAATATCCATGACTCCACGTATAAGTACAGTATGAAATTGGACTGCGTATTAGGGCATTTGCATATAAACATGTTCCCCCTGTTTTGATAGTATCCATCGCATTGAATATTTATTATACTGCTTATAAGTATTTTTCATACAATCTGGATATAGTATAGATAAGTACGTTCGACCGGTGCCGCTGTGACCCGGGTAGCCTAGTGGTTAGGGTGTCTGCCGCGAATGCAGAAGACACTGTTTCGATCCCAGCCCTGGGCACCGGAAGCCTAGCTCACTTCATGTACATATAATTATAAGTTTATAATTTATATAGTAGTTTAAAAAATACTTAAAATTGCAAAAAGTTAATTGAACGAAAATTTACCTTGTTTTGTTACTAGTTCGGTTCATTATGGCCAATGATCGGCCAGAGGTAGCAATTTATGTTACTTTGACGTTGAACATGATAACGAACACGGATAAGCCTATATCACTAAAAATTGTAGGAAATTAACAAAAGTTTGTTATGTTCTGTATTTTGAATCAATCTGATTTATCATTCAAAATCAACTTATATAAAGACGACGATCTCTCTGCATCATCAGCCATGAGTGGTGCGAAGGTGTAAAGTGATAACTCATTTAAAAAATTCAAGTGAATACTTTAATAAAAAAATGCATGCATATTTAATGGATAAATTATACACCAAATGTAAATTAAGTCATATACATGATATACTTCCGTCCTAAAGTTGCTACCGGTGTCTGATCATTGATTATGGCTTTACTTGTGGTAGTACTTAGTGAGTTTTGGTTGTCACCCGACGATTTATTAAAATAATTTGATTTATTCTTCAGTTGTATAATGCGTAATTATTGTTACTATGTAGATCTTATATTTGCGCAAAACTACCACTAAAACAATAACAATTATGATGCAACATTTGCTTTCATTAAAAACTGGCACAAAAACACTTCAATTTCATGATTTTCGTGTACGCTAGCCCCCTCATAATATAACCTGCTAAATGTCGTTCCAAATGTTTCCGTCAATATACCTTATTATATTTTAAAATGCAATGCTTGCAATGCTTTCAGTGGTCTTATTTAGGGGAACTACCTACTGGTAGTGTCGTAATTTAGTCGCGAATAGTTTTTTATAATATGCTCAAATTAAACACTATTTACTATAAAATACTTATTCAGATTGCAACTGCGTGGATATTGCGATATTTGTGACATAATATTTAACATTAAATGAAAAGACTGTAACAGGACATGATTCATTTTAGGTCTTACCATGCCTCTTAGTGGCGCAGAGAGAACTCGAAGATACAGAGAAAGATTAAAGCTACACCCTGAAAATTTTGAGAAATACAGAAAGAAAAATTTAGAATGTATTAAATCTATTAAGACAAATATTGCGCTATTAACGCCAGAAGAGGCTAAAATTAGACGAGAACAATGGAGAGAATATCAAAGGACAAGGCGATTAAAAAAAAGCCTGGCATCCCAAACAATATTGAACAAGATGAAAACGCCGCACCTATAGAAAAGTATTCATGTATTTGATTTTTATTTCAACACATTTACATTCATAATTTTAAAATTTAGTAAGTCTATATGTTTTTTTTTAAATTAAAGACTATAGTTCTACTGTCTCATTTTTTCATGTTCACCTGCCTACTGTACATAAATACTTGCTTACATATAAAATATGTTATTAAATATGTTAATTGTAAGTTCTAATTAATATATGTATGTAAGTGTAGAATTGTGTTATTCACTATGATTTTTTTTTGCAGACGTCCAGTTTATACCGACAGAGAAGGGCAAATACATTCTGGTGCTACGCGGTTATACGTACTCGCAGGTCGGCGGGCGCTTCTTCTACTGCTCCTCCAAGCACATGGGCTGCCGCGCCCGCGTGCGCCTGTCCAGCGGCAAGCTGGTGGCGTCGGGCGACAAGCACAATCACGTGCCGCCGTCCCACGCGCGCTGCGGCAACGGCGCCTTTGTCCAGCTGCGACCCCGCGCCGCTATCGCACCTGCCTCTACTTCGTCGGTCGCCGCCGCCTCCAGCCTCCTCGCCACGGCAGCTGCACTACTGCCCTCCCCTCTCACCTCGCCCCGAGCGTCCTCCCTCGCCCTTCCTTTGAACTTCCCCCGAATACTGCCCAGAACAGACCTTTGGCTCCGACCCTCCAACCCTGAAGAAAAGAAAGATTAATAGTATTCCACGCCCGAGTAAACAGTGATACGTTGATAATGATTAATGAGCAATAATTTATGACTATCTCGTAAGATAGTAGATAAGTTCAGTTATACGTTAGAAACATAATATGATTATTGTTGATATATTTAGACATAGCTTAATTTTAATTGTTGATCTCTAATTTTCTCAAAATCTATGTATATTTCGAAAATTATGCTAAGTATAAGCTAAGCTTAGTGATACTTTTTACTCAACGCGATACGTAAATCGGTGATATTTTATAGGTATATATTCAAATTGAGCCTTACTATAGTTACAAATATGTTAGGATACATTTATTATCTATTATTGTAGATTTATTTTTTATTAGTTATTCATTTTTGTATAAAATTATTATAATGTAGAGCAGCTTTTACGAGAATTAAACGAATGCTTTTATTTATTTATTTTGATTAATTTTACTTAGTTGTAAATACGGAGCCCAAATCGGCTTTAAACTTAAAATGTTTGGTAGGTACATCATACATAACATTGTTGCAGGTCGCACGGAAACAACAAATTCCACCGGAGGTGCTACAGTAGCTGACACCGAAAAGGACCCACTAGCAGGCTGTACTCAAGACAAGCAAGTCCTAGTGACTCAAACGGCTACACAACAATCTACAGAACAACAAAATAATGTAGCTTTTCAAGCAGAAAAGTCTGTATTGAAAACTATTATTTCTAATCAAGCTAAGATGATGAGTCAGTTAACGACTATTCAATCTACTGTTAACAATTTGAGAGTGACTGTCGCTAGGCTGGCATCATCTACGCCCGAGGAACAGTCTGCCAATGAACATACTATGACTTTGCCGCTTTTCAGAAGTCTGGAGCCGGTTAAAAATGTGCAAGAGTTAGCTGAATTGGACACAAATTTATCCAATGACGAGTTTTTCGCTCACGTAGTAGCTGAAATGCACGTGATTTGTGGTTCTGGTGGGACATGCAACGGCCTCCAGTCTTGCTACAGACTCATTGACCATTTCGTTACTCGAGAATGTCTACTACATTGCTCGTGGGCAGGGAACAGTAAAACTGATATCCAAAAGGTTCCTTTCAAAATGTATAAAAACTTCAGAAACTGCTTCCTTACACTTGTTAGAGAAACTGACGCTACTTTTACTGAGCAGGACTGCGACAATTTCTTCAAAATGGTTTTAAGAAATTCAAAGAGGCGTCTTCAATGTACAGGACAGAAAATGTCAGCTCCTAAGAGGCGAATGAAAAAAAGCGAGTATAATTTGAAAAAGGAATTGATTGAACATGTGACTGGTAATCACAGCGTTATAGCCTTTCTAGAAGAAGGTAATTTTGATGAAGGAGAAGCACTGGAAGAGGATAATGAAGATAGTAATGAAGAAAGAGAGACAGTCAGTAATGATCAGTAATAAAATATGGTCCAAGTACATTTTAATTCAACATTATGTAGATAAATGAAAACGTTACTTATATTTTCCAATATGTTAGTAGATAGAGTTCGTGACAGCGTCACTTAATTTCTGTTGTTATTATACCTATTTGTCATAATCCTAATACAATTCTTCTGATATATGTATGTAGTATTTATTATAAACTTAATAAAATTAGGAAGGCATAAAATTTCCAAAAGTCGTTGTATATTTTTTTATGATATAATTATACACCCTCACTAATATAAAAAAGGTTGCGCTATGAATTTTATAATTAAACAAGTAATACATACAAATGTGATATCATAAAAAAATCTAACAGATAATGTTCGTAAACCTTTCAGGGGTCATGTTATTACCGACAAGATCAGGCAAGAAATTCCTGCTTATGGTAGATGGGTACACGTATTCGCAGGACCACCAGTCGATGCACTACCTGTGCTCCTCAAAGGCGACGGGCTGCAGGGCGCGCGTGCAGTATCTGGGGTACCGGCGAGTGAATCGCGTCAACACGACCCATACGCATCCAGCACCGAACTATGTTCTTAGGAACGGGCGCTATATTAAAGTATAGTCTTGGTAGAAATTCGTGTCTGTAACCTAATTTAGCATGCAGGATATAAGGTATTTCTCGAAGATTGTAGTGAGATTGATAGTTAATATTTTTGTTTGTCACAAAATACTTACACTTTACTAACAAAGGCTTGTATTATAGTTAATAATTATTTGTACCTGAAATTATGATAATATATTTTCTTCTTGACATGTATACTATATATAACTGTTTCACTCACATATATTTAGTTCTGGGGACATTTTATGTTTATCTCTTTTAAAATACGAGTAGGTATTTAACCAGTAAACGTTTCCTTTCGCAGTGCGCCCTAATGTTGGCAAATCTAGTGCAGCCGAAAATGATCCATTAGCTGATTTTACGCGAGTCTACGATGTCACGCAAAGTGTTTCAGGTGGCAAACGGAATCTTAAAGAACACCTTGAACAACAGACTAACACTAAAGATAAATCTGATAGAGATTTACTACTAACAATTCTTTCCAATCAGTCGAAGATAATGAACCGTTTATCAAAAATACAGTCTACTGTAAACACCCCCAGAGTTACTAGATTTAGAAATTTAACTCCTGATGAACAAACTATTAATGAACAAGTTTCTTCGATTCCTAGTTTTAGAAATATGAAACCAGCTGAAACTGTGCAAGATTTTGATAAATTTGAAGTAAATTTAGTCAACGAAGAATTTTTTGCTAAGGTGGTATCGGAAATGAAAGTAATTTGCGGATCTAACGGTAGATGTACAGGCCTCGAAGCTTGTTACAACCTTATTGACTATTTTATAACCCGCGAATTCATGATGCATTGCTCATGGGGGGGAAACTGTAGAAGTAATGATGTCCAAAAAGTTCCTTTTAAACATTACAAAAATTTTAGAAAATGTTTCTTTACGCTTGTTAGAGAAACGGACTCAACTTTCAGCGAACAAGATTGTGAGAACTTTTTTAAAACGATATTAAAAAATTCGAAGGTGCGCTGCGAGAGTAAACGTATGAGAAAGTCCGCTCCTAGGAAACGAATGAAAAAAAGCGATTGGATTTTTAAGAAGGAACTGATTCGACATGTAACTGGAAATTATGACGAACCGGAAACGAATGATTTATCATTCCTAGAGGAAGAAAATGACAATTCCGATGACGGAGATGTAATGGAGGATAATAACGATGAAAACCACGAAGAGACAGATGCTATAATCGAGACTACCGACTGAATAAAATAGTGTGTTAGCTGTTATAAATGGTGTATTCAGTGTTCGAGTAAAATTTAATATTTATGCCAAGTTTTAAGATATGCATTTCACATATCTTTATACATAATTGCATTAGTATATACCGATAACTCTGTTTGTTTTTGAGATTAGAAAAATCCTGGGAAAACGATTTTAAAACTCGCCATTTTGCCTCTTATTGCGTATCACTAATAATCTAGTAAGTTTTTGTCACTTATGAATAAATAATTGAATATCCAAAGTATAGTACCTGTTATTTTTTATTAAGTTTTTGGCTCTGTAATGTAAGTGATAGGACTGATAGGTAATGAAAACAGTTCATAAAAAACGTCTCCTGCACATCATAGGGTTTTCAAAGAAAGTCAAATAAACTTCATATTATAACTGACTTGAGCTATAACATTTTTTGTAATTTGTTTTAGGAGAAGCAGTATTTTACACAACCAACAAAGGTAAATTAGGATTGAAATATAACAACAACAACTATCACAAGAACTATGAAGGAAGCAACGGTGTAATATCATGGATATGCAGCTTTAAAGGCTGCAACAACAGAATCAGGACGCAGGGCTTGGCGGTTATATGCAGCGCGCGGCCTCATACTCATAATGAAGCATCATAGATTCGGTAGAAGCCATGCAGACTACTGCATGAGTAGACGAGCCGACGAGTCACTAGACTCGTTAATATCATGTACCTACACGTAGAAACTTCGTTATCTGAAAAAGTATGTGTGCTAAACTTAACAGTCTGAGAAGCATATATTCATAGTGTGTTTATTAGTACTGACTTATCAATGTCAACAATTAATTTATCAGGTAGGTACGAAACTTAATAATCTTTATTTGAAGTTGTCTATGATGACTAGTAATTACATATACTATAACATTTTAGGAGCTGTATTTTATACGACTAAGAGAGACAAACTGGCTGTAAAGTACGACCATAGCACATATTACAAGAATTACGAAGGTAGCAACGGAGTTACATCATGGAAATGCAGTTTTAAAGGATGCAATAATAGAATCAGAACTGAAGGTTTAACCGTTGTAAGCAGCATAGGAACTCATGCACATTTCGAGGCATAAGTAGACATGGTTTTGTAGTAATATCATTCTATGTAGTGTGAGTTTATTTTTGCGATTAAGTGGCTTGTGATGATTACGTAATCAGCTTAACTTATTGTCTGAAGTGTGTTTGACAAATGGTATTGCAATATCATTTTATATTGACAACTGTGTATTTTTTCTTCCTACGTCGTCTCCATTTCTGAACGTGGTCCTTTAATAATTTTTGGTACCTACTATTATAATCTCGAATTCTCGTAATGTTTTCGTTTTTCAGCAACGGCTAGGTTCGTAAAAAGCAGTAAAGGCACTTTGATTCTGGAGTACGCTGGGAACCGGTATTTAAAAAACTATCAGAACAGAGACAGGATTTCGTGGCTCTGTAACAAGTACAAATATGGCTGCAAAGCACGCGTCTGCACTCTCGAGGGAATGATTATCAGTATCAAAAACCAACACACTCACGAGGACAAGCGTCATACTTCTAAATTTGGCTTCCAAATCTATAACGCTTAATTCGTTTTTTTGTCTAGTCTGATGGCAACTGTAATAAATTAAGATACTTTTGTAGTTTGCAAAAATAATCATGTATAGTTTGTCGTAATTTGATAGTTTTAATTAAGTAATATATTTCAACGCTACTTTTATGGTAATTATATAGTTTGTTTGATTTTCTGTGTCACTGTTTTCGCCTTTTTTTGATATACGAGTATATACTAAGATGCTTCGGTTAGCTTGAAATAATTTAGAATTGTGAACAGTTGCCAGGTTTATTCAGACAAGTAAAGGCACCACGATGCTGGTATTCGGCGACTTTCGTTTCTCGAGGAACTATCAGAACAAGGACAAGATCTCCTGGAAATGTAACAGGTCTGCCTGCAATGCACGCGTCTGCACCTTTGAAGGCCAGATTGTTAGTTTCAAAAATGATCACAACCATCGTGAATAGGACTTAGGTAAGTATAAAAACTAATCATCTGTTTTTTTTGAGATTCGTGTTGTGTGATAGGTAATTAAAAATAGGCAGCCCAATAAATGTGTAGTTTTTACAAGTCTCTGTATCCGATTCGAAACCATGCTTTAGTTCTGCAAATAAAAAGGTATGTTGCAATTCCAAATGTTGTAGTCTTATGTTCCTCCTTTCTCTGCATGAATACAAGCAACTGTTTTGCTATAGGTATTCCTTTATTACGGACATCAAGGATGGGTCGGCCACAGCTTTGTATGGGCCAGTACCGGTTCTGCGAGCGGTCTCGGCTGGACTCGAAGGTTACGTGGAGGTGCACCAACCAGCCGCGGGGTTGCCGCGCTAGGCTCGTCACCATCCATGACCAGCTAATTAGGGCAGATAACGAGCATAATCATTGAAATAACTACCTCAGCTGTTTTTTCTACCTCGCATAAGTAGACTATAGGACGCTTCGCTATCTGTTAATAAATTGACTGTACAATTGTGCTTTGTATGGTTGAGGTTGAAATGTTTTCCGTTCGATTGTCATATTTTATTGGCCTTTTTCTGTTACCAAATAGGTAGTAAAATACAGGATACCATAGTTTTCATATTGTAAAAAAATATCTATCGGTTGGCGCTTCATTGTTGTGAGTGAGATTGTTTGTAGGTAAATAATATTTATAATTTTTTGAGTATAATACTTGAATGTTCTGTAAATAAGCGGTAAGGAACCGCCAGGTATTGGAGAAATATATAATATGTAAATAAAAATATGGGTAAGTAGAAGAGAAGGCGTTAGTACTAATGTTAATATCCAACCAAATGCAAAGCATTTATATAGTTCTCAACTCAATTATGTAAAATCTATGTTTTATTATGAAACACGGGTAAGGTGCTGCAGGCTCAGATTTATAAACAATGGAATTAAATCACTATTTTGAATTTTTATATTTTTTACTCAATAATTTATATGGATTCGATAGACGTCGAGGACGGGAGAAGAAGCAGAGCTGGGGGCTTAGCCAACGTGGCAATCATTAATGCTCCGTGGTGTAGCGTATTCATCTCTCTCTATATCACTCTTCCATATTAGTGCGACAGTGCCAGTTGCGATTCGTTTGCTACGGAGCGTAAACGACTGGCACATTGGCTAGGCCTTCTGGCAATCCAATGCTGGCGCTAGATGTTTACCTGTATCCGCATCAGTATGTCTATGGGTCTAATAAGTAGCGCTGGTCGTGCGAAACCTGCGTCAGGAGCTGATTCAGTTACAACGCCAGGCATCGAGAGCAACGTTGATCACCATTGTAGAATCTATAATCATGTTTACACGCTTTGAATTGTTTAATACCTACATATATTGCAACCTGACGCTGGCATTGGCCATCCACCGGTACTGGCATCACTATGACTACGGGCCGAAGCTGCCACGTCAGCACCTTCAAATCTAAAAGAAAACAGTCTTAAATAACACAACTGAAATTTACAGGGCTATCGCAAGGGATCAAATTTGAGACGACAATATTCGGGAACCCCGTCATCTGCTGGGGCAACCACCGGTTCGTCAAGAAACTGGGACGTCGGAACAAGACGTGGTGGGAGTGCACGGCGAGGAAGATCCGCGGCTGCCGTTGTATCGTGGTCACCTCGGAGAACCGCCTGGTTAAAGTCAACGGGTGGCATAATCATTAGAGGATTTTAAAGGCTTTAAGCCATGGCTACGTTTATTAGTTAACTGCCGATATACCTATATTTTAGGCGGTTCATAAATATGGATTCAAGGATCTCGCGCAAGAATCAGTAACGTTTCATACAAATACATATATAGAGAGTTCCTTACTCTACAATCGTATTTATTGTTTTGTAATTTGCACTTATGTTTCTTTTATTATAAATTACCTAAATGTGCGTCGTCAAATCTAAATATCAAATAAAGGTGCGACCACACCGCTGCTCAAAATACGGTGACGCTACGGAATCGCAGTGACGCATCGTCTCCGTACCGTTTTTATCGCATGCCCTCCACACCGCTGCTCAAAATACGGTTTGGAAGGTTCGCGTCAAAAATATTTCGTATGGGTACGTCACTGCGTACACGTTGCGTCTGCGTATTTTGAGCAGCGGTGTGGAGAGCATGCGTTAAAGTCGTGACGTTTACGGTACGTCAATGCGATTCCGTATCGTCAGCGTATTTTGAGCAGCGGTTTGGAGGGCATGCGATAAAAACGGTGCGGATACGATGCGTCACTGCGATTCCGTAACGTCGCCGTATTTTAAGCAGCGGTGTGGTCGCACCTTTAGGTTACAACATGAATGAATGGTTTAAAAATTAGACTTAATTATTAAAAAATAAAAATTTGATGTTGGGTGGTTTATATCTGTATAATGTTATAATATATTCCGAAAATACTAGAATTTTCAAAACTTTTTACTGCCAGTACCTATATTAATGTAAAAATATCGACTTCCTTATACCTAGAACTATAGAATTACCTATTTACCTACCCTTTAAAATATAAAATTATAAATTATATGAACATTATCATAAAATAATATTGTTACACAGATTTAAAAAAAATATTATTCATATTATGTAAGTAGATAATATTTTTTTCTCAAAAGTGAATTTTCAATTTATTGGCATAAATATAATTCTAGTCGTAACTTCTGAAATATTAAAGTGTACTCTCCACTGTTTATTTTATTACTTTTGTTACTTGAATGCTTATTTGTAAAGTAAAGGAAATGTATTTGGAAAGTAGGTACGTGTGTTATCTCTCGAAAACAAGGATAGCCACAATCTTATTACTAGTGCTAGTCTTATGCTTCTGTAATTCGCGAAAGATAACTTCAAAAACTTAAATAACATCCCCTTTAACCGGTTATCTTTTCCAGAACCCCAATTTGGATTGTCGCAGCGCGGCAACCTGGTCGTGCAGATCGGAGAGTGGCGCTTCAACAAGCACGCCTGCTGGGGCTCCAAGGTTCGCTGGACCTGTATTAAGAAGAAGAGCGGGTGCACTGCTGCTATCACTACTGTTGACAATGTTATTGTTAAGACCTTAGGTGCCCACAATCATTAGATGTGTATCTGTGGGTTGCCGTTTGCTTATTTATATATAGTTTGTCCGGTGGCTTAAGGATAAATGCGCCATACTTTAAGTATAGAGAATCTGTCCTTAAGCCGCCGGACAAACTATACCTGGTCGTACAAATCGGAGAGTGAAATTTCAACAAGCACGCCTGCTGGGCTCCAAGGTACTCGGCACTTGTACTAAGAAGATGGGCGGGTGCACTGCTGCTATCACTACTATTGACAATGTTATTGTTAAGACTTTGGGTGCCCACAATCATTAGATTAGCTGTGGGTTGCCGTACGCTTTAATTGAAGGGGGTTTCGACCCCACATTATAATGGTCACAACTACGTATAATATGCAGTTTGTACTGAGATTGTTTTTATATGCTGAAATTATTAATCAAATTGAAGGCATATGGAATTTCGTTTGTATTTGTAGCTCTCGATTTTCAGAGAGAAGCCGTCAAAAGCTATATTTAGCTGAAACAAACTAAGTATGTATATGTTGAGTTGAAGTGAATGGATTTATGGATAACGTGTAGGAGTAGTAATTAATATGATTATACTCGTATAGATAGATCTGTTTATGCTAAATTTACCTGGAACTAGGTTCTAGTATGTTATGGTAGTTAAAAGCTATTTTGTTCCGCGTATTCCGTAATCGCTTAAATAGGTTTTATATTTTTTTATACTGCTTTAAGTACTTATACCTATTTTATGTATTTATATTATATTCATTTTAATACTTAATAGTTTTTGCTTATCGACGATGATGAAATATGCCATTTTAAGTTATGAACATTTTTTATTATGAATATATCAATATTATTTCTATTTGCCCATTTCGTTTAATTACAACAGTACAAATAGCCTTACAGGTTCAGTAGGTTGCCATTTTTAAACCACGGGCATACATACTGTACTTTTTAATTTTAGATTAAGCTTTTGCATTTAATATAAAATAAGGTTACGAAAACAATCTACATGTGTAATTATGTATTTAATTTTCAATTGATTCATGTGTAAAAATAAATGTTGAAAATTAAAACTTTGTAGTTCTATAAATAGTACATTACTCCAGAGACCAGTAAGTAAGCTTTCCTGGCTGAGTATTTAGTAGCCAGGTAAGCTGATTACGGTCGAAGCATGTATAGTGCTTTTCTCAAACATGTAAGGAAATAAAATTACTTGTTTAGTGCTTCAGTTACTGGCTGAGTGATTTAATGTTGTATGAAAATCCTTTACGTACGTCGCGCTGAACCTGCCTTGGAATAGAGTCCCTACTGGTCTCTAATTACTAACGTAACAGGAACATTTCCGAGCATGTTTGAGAAAAGAATAATATTTGATATTCCGGTTCTCGAATTACTTATGTCATTTTTAGATAATAGAGGGTAGCTCATGTTATTTGTAGCGTCGGTTATTATTATCGCTAGTTATGAAGAATGGTAGTCTTAGATTTTAAATCAATAAATCATTAATAACCCTATTGTTATTATTTAAAGTATCATCCCATCCCAGTCGCATTTGTATGTATTACAGAGGTGCAAGTTATAGCAGGCACATTTTTGTATTGTGTATTTATTTATTTATTAGCGTAGCGCCACATAAATGACATTTCAGGGCAGGTAATTAACCAAAGTTCTATTTTCAGACCTGAACCCTGTATTTGCCCAATCGCAGCGCGGCAACCCGGTGATCATGATCGGGCAGTACCGGTTCAACCGGGTGAATAAGTACGGCAGCCGCACGCGCTGGGTGTGCGTCAAGGCGAAGGCGGGTTGCCGCGCGTCGCTGCACACTATGGACAACGCCATCGTGCGCGTCTGGGGCTTCCATGACCCGATGGCGCACACTAGCGCCAATCGATTTTAAACTCCAGCTAGTAGTCCATAAGTCATGTACCGCGTAAGAACAGTGTAATTGTTGGAAATACAAAAAATGGTACCGTAATGTTCTCCTTAAATGTAAACCAAAATAAACTGAAAAGTCGCTTTTCCACTCGTCGACTTTAATGCTTTAATTAAGACTTTGACCATAATACAACCGCATAAGTACTTTTCTTTGGAGCTTCCGACGGACCTTTAATATATAATTCATTGAAAAACGTTCGAGAGAACTGTAATTAATTTGACCAATCACATGCCGCGCATGCGTGGTTTAAGCGCGCGACCAGTGCTCAGTCGCGCAGTTGATTATGAAAAACCATACTATTGAGATACCTATATTTAGAATCAAAAAATGTAAAGTTAAAACGTTGGATGGCCAATTTTAAACATTCGTGTCAAAAGTAATGTATACAATAGTGACATAATTGGCTACTTTCCTAAAAAAATATATTTAGTCCGTCAGTTAGATTATCAAAAAATATTGGACACGTATTTTTTATTTTGTCAATCAAACAAAAATTGGTGAAGACTGAAGATATAGCCCGTTAAAGTTCCGCGTGACGTCACATTTCAGTACAATTTTTAGTATAATGTGACATCACGCGGAACTTGAACGGGCTATATCTTTACCAATTTTTGTTTGATTGACAAAATAAAGAATACGTGTCCAATATTTTTTGATAATCTAACTGACGGACTAAATATAATTATATTTTTTTGTACCCAGGAAAGTACCCAATTAAGCTTTTCAATCTCGTACATTTCTTAAGCCACGATACGAAGCTTGCAGAGTAAATACGGTATTCAGGAAGTTCGGGAGAAAGGTAATGCTTTACATTTAATTACATTAAGACTTGTTTTACATGCCTTGTGGACTAGCTACAGGTTCAATAGGTCCATATAAAGCTAAATGTTACAATTTGGTTAGAATCATTTTGAGAACTGATAAACCGATGTATAGATATACATATTTGTACTATTACTTATCCATAATTGTAATATTTTTTAACCTCATATAAAAATTGAGCCAAGAACTACCTAATGATAACATGTAACGATCAAAATTTTGGTAGCTCGCACTCGCATTAGTTTATGTAAATCCATACTTGCGTGCATTTGCAGTTATAAATTTCTATTACACTTTATAAATTTAAGATTGTGGTAGATACATACATTCATAGTATTTTGTTTAGGAACAGATGGACTAATAGATTAAAAAAAAACTTATTTATGCGATTTATCTTGAAATAAGGTAATTTATAAGCCAATTCAATTATCATGATTCTTAAGCAACTTTTATAATTATATGTAGTAATCATGTCTATTATTTAAGCTCTTATGTTATCTTGTTGTTTTTGATTTTTTATGGCCACTTTACATGGCTCTCGGACAAAGTATTTTAAAGTAACCCTTTTCAGTTGAATGGTTTAGAATCTCCTAATCAAAACCATGACATCGGTGCTTTTCCAAAATAATCGCAAGGGATTTTATACACTGCGAGGCTTGAAACGGATTATTAATAGCAAGTTATTATCATATTATAAATTAAGTAGTTTTCTATTCGAATGAATTATGCTATAGTAAATAAGTGTTATAGTGTAAGAAAAAAATTAAATAATGATAGGGCAATAAACTGTTACTTATAACTAGCACTTACAAAGTTACTATCTTACATTTAGTGGTGGCGGTAAAATAAGTGGGTTGCTTTACTGTCAGTATCTAATAATATACTTAACGATAGATAACTTTTATCTTGACTTAACGTATCATAGCCTGCAGAAACGCGTGGGCAACTAAATACAAGTACCTACATACAATTTTAAGGAGTGTTTTATTTGATACTTCCATTTCCTACTCCATGTATACCTTGGGATATAGATACTTGGTACTGTCTGTTTAACTTAACACATACAAATTTTATCAGATACTTGTCATCGTTTACCTGAATCCTGGAGAAAATTAATTTATTGACATTTTCCCAAGTAATAGAATTTGGTTAATATGTTTCAGTGAGTGATGTAGAAGCTGTGTTTGGTTTGACTCGTGCGGGCAACCCAGCGTTGCACTTGGGGCTGCACCGTTACAACCGGGACAGCGGGTACAGAGGCTCCAAGATGCGTTGGCGTTGCGTCAAAACACCGACGGGTTGTCGCGCTCACGTGATAACCGTCGATAGCACCGTTGTGAAGATTTTTGATGAACACAATCATTGAAATCGTGTTTACTGAATGTTTTATAATAAATCGAATTTATAAATTGTATGGCCTTATTAGAAATAATTATACATATTATTAATTAGTAGACAAGATAAAAAATATATTTGAAGATAATTTGCGCACATTATGCTATGTATTAAATGGGTGCAGTGTTATTGTTAAAATAATACTCCCAAAACAAGCTTTTTTACAATTATTTATTATTTCATATCAAATTATTTTAAAGTTATTTTCAAGGTAGGTATGATTTGTAAAATCGTATTGAAGAGGCCATTGAGCAGAATAAGGGCTCTAAAGTTTTCGCAAGGGATCTGTCTATTGGGCAGAGCCAGCTCGCCAAATTAAAAACTGAGGATGGTAGAATCGTTTCATCCAGACCCGAGCTTCTGGGGGAGATAGAGGACTTTTATGGACAGCTGTACACATCAACTAGCAGACCTGAAGTTGATCTGGCGGAAGACCCTAGAGCTAGACTAACCCGTCATTATACCGAAGACATCCCGGACATCAGCCTGTACGAGATTAGAATGGCTCTTAAACAGCTCAAAAACAATAAGGCACCTGGTGAAGACGGAATTACAGCCGAACTTCTGAAGGCGGGTGGTAAACCGGTCCTTATGGCCCTTCAGAAGTTGTTCGACTCCGTTTTACTAGAAGGGAGAACGCCTAAGGCATGGAACAGAGGTGTGGTGGTATTGTTCTTCAAAAAGGGCGATAACGCGTTACTGAAGAACTACCGACCCATTTCACTTCTGAGCCATGTCTATAAGCTGTTTTCAAGAGTCATTACGAACCGTCTCGCACGCAGGCTAGATGACTTCCAGCCTCCCGAACAAGCCGGTTTCCGAAGAGGCTTTAGTACCGTAGACCACATCCATACGCTCCGTCAGGTTATACAGAAGACTGAGGAGTATAACCTGCCCCTCTGCTTAGCGTTCGTGGACTACGAGAAAGCCTTCGACTCGATCGAAACCTGGGCTGTACTACAATCTCTCCAGAGGTGCCAAGTGGACTATCGCTATATCGAAGTGCTGAAGTGTTTGTACGAGAACGCCACTATGTCAGTCCGACTCCAGGACCAGAACTCGAAGCCTATTCCGTTGCAGCGGGGAGTCAGGCAAGGAGATGTTATTTCTCCTAAAGTGTTTACCGCAGCACTGGAGGATGTTTTCAAGACTCTGGACTGGAGAAGGCTAGGCATCAACATAAACGGCGAGTACATCACTCACCTTCGGTTTGCTGACGATATAGTAGTCTTGGCTGAGACCATGGAGGATTTGAGTACGATGCTCGATGACCTCAGTAAAGCCTCCGAGCGAGTTGGTCTAAAGATGAACATGGATAAGACGAAGATCATGTCAAATACCCACCAACTCCCGTTATAATCGGAGACTTTACACTCGAAGTTGTGGACGATTATATATACTTAGGACAGACTGTCCAGTTAGGTAGATCCAACTTAGAGAAAGAGATCAATCGACGAATCCGACTCGGTTGGGCAGCGTTCGGGAAGCTACGGCACATATTTTTGTCCAATATTCCGCAGTGACTCAAGACGAAAGTCTTTGACCAGTGTGTGTTGCCAGTGATGACATATGGAACTGAAACGTGGTCGCTTACAATGGGCCTCATAAGAAGGCTCAAAGTCACCCAAAGGGCAATGGAGAGGGCTATGGTTGGAGTCTCTCTGCGTGATCGCATCAGAAATGAGGCCATCCGCAGCAGAACCAAAGTAACCGATATAGCCCTCCGAATCGGTAAACTAAAGTGGCAGTGGGCGGGGCACATTGCTCGTAGAACCAATGGCCGTTGGGGCGGAAAGGTTCTCGAGTGGCGGCCACGAACCGGAAGGCGCAGCGTGGGTAGACCCCCCGCAGGGTGGACTGATGACCTGGTGAAGGTCGCGGGAGTCCGCTGGATGCGGGTGGCGCAGGACCGGTCATTGTGGCATTCTTTGGGGGAGGCCTATGTTCAGCAGTGGACGTCTTTCGGCTGATATGATGATGATGATGATTTGTAAACCTCTCCATTAGATAATCTGTTATCTGCAATATATTAGTGCGCAATGATGATAAATATTATTGATATACATATCTAAATAATCTCTTAATGTACCCACAAACAACTTTGAATATTGACTAGAATAGATGTCATATCGTTTTAGAACCGGTGTTCACGACTACCCGGTCCGGCAACCCGGTGTTGCAGATGGGGCCGCATCGCTTTAACCGGGTCAGCGCCTACAAAGGCCTGAAGAAGCGCTGGAGATGCACCAAAACACCTCAAGGCTGTCGCGCTAGTATTATCACTGTCGGAGATGATATCATTCAAATGTATACTGAGCATAATCATTAAATGTGAATGAAGGCTTAAAACAGGTTAAATACAATTCATTTTAAGCCCCGAATCAAATTTCATTGCCTCTTTGAAATCTAAGCTAGCGATAATTTAATCAAGAATTCCAATCCTCTTAATAAAACTTAGTGAATAGATTATTGTTTTTAACTTATCTAGTTGGTATGATTCTAGATGCAGTTTTTGACACTAGCAGATCTGGCAAGCTGGTGTTGGTTGTGGGTCCTTATCGTTTTAACCAATTTAGCACTAAGGAAGGGTTCAAGAAGCGCTGGCGGTGTGTTAAACGACACATGGGCTGTCCTGCTTCTGTGATTACTTTAGATAAATGTATTGCCAAAATTCTCAACGGTCATAATCATTAAATTATAATAACTTTGTATGTGATATTTTTTTTTTTGTACAGTTTACGTCCAATGTAATAAGGTGTAAACATATATTTAACGTCGACTGTACATTCTTAATTTTGAATTATTTATGTGACTGAGTAATGGTATAATTTAATATATATTTATATATATTTATGACGTATATTGTAACCTTATCGGCTTACTGTTCGAGAGGTTGAATAAGATTTTCCCATGATATTTGTTTATTTTTTTTATTTATTTATGCATTATAGACGCAGTGTTTAGTGTGACTCGGTCTGGTAACCCAGTCCTACAAGTGGGCCCGTATCGGTTCAACAAGCGAACCGGCAGCAAGACTCCAAGGGTGCAGTGGAGATGTATCAAGAATGGGTCAGGCTGCCGCGCTGCCATCTTTACTTATGAAAATGTCATTGTAAGGAGTGCTAATGAACATAATCATTGATTATGGACAACTACAATTGACTTACAAATGCAATATATTTTGCAATACAGCCCGTAGGTTCGCCAAGTGCACACTCAACGCCAAAAATATGTATACACTTTTGCATCTTACTCCATTTTGATAATGTTCATAATTGTATACATGTTTTTGGACACGCAGTTAAATCGACACTTTTTAAAGCGGTGTTAATGCACATCTATGTACGCAGGAAGCCTATGGGTCAATTACACCCAAATATCATTACCAAGTTTTGTTTATTTATTATACCTTAGGTTAAGTAGATAATTTGTTTAGATATTTGTTTCCGTAGGTACTTAAGTACATAGTGCTCATTAGTCTATCTTATACTTTTCTCTCAATTGCTCAAAGGTTAACTGGAAGAGATCCATTACAGGGATAGGTTCGCCTTTGTACTTTGTTTTTTCTATTATCATGTTTGTATTGTTACTTTTTTATATACAATAAAGTGTTTACATACATATATAACGTACAACGCTCTGTGAATTCAATATACCTATTTAATTAAGCATTCAGGACATTGTTGGGTTTGGCTCGCTTCTACAGCGCGTCTGTGATGTTTGCTGAATCCCGCACAGATGGTTTCCAGGCCATCCATACGGAAGAAAGTAGCATTGCAGGGCAGCAACAAAAAGAGACCGGATACGTATGAGACGATGTGACGTGACGTGACGACTGGGTCTGTGACGGGCCAATAGTATGATAACGATAACCGCCTATGTGTCTTAAATACACCAAAATAAGCTGCGGTTGATTCACAATGATTCGGGTGTAGTACATTTTTCCTGTTACCCTTTCGCACTACCTCCTTCCAATCAAACTCGCAAAAAGATTCGCAAAAGAACCTCCCTTCCTTCACGCAATAGTTAGGAAAGTTGGCCGGGGGAGTTTTACACCTTCTTAACGTCCTGTCATACCATTCGTCATCCACATCGCTGGCATACTTGATTTGATCAGAACTGTGATTTCAGATAGAATTTAAGTTTTTAGTAAGCTTCTAAGTACTTACTAACATTTATTTTTAACAGTGTTAAGTCATTAGTTAATTCCATACTAACAAAAATTTGATCGCTGGTTTATCTGAAATAAATAACTTTGAATTTGACGTTTTACGAACAGCCGGTTTTTTTTCGTGTCAGAATAGTTATCATATCTGAAGGTCTGAAGTAAATAATAATGGAAGTTTACGAGTAGCCCAGTACCTTGTGAACGGAACATATAATATTTTATATAAGTTTCATTCTTTATTTTATTGCATATTTAAGAAAATCACTATACCTACCGCAGCGTATAAACGGTTTTCTGGCCCGTATTCCTATTCGTACTTGGCCGGTAATTCCTGTTTGCCCGGCCTCTGCAGTAATGTACTCACTTAAGAAAAGTACCTGTCAGGTAATTTTTTTTTTCAGGAGGGGAATCCACACTCTAGTACAAATCCACGGTCTAGCACAAATCTCGCTCTAGCCGTTCCGCCAAAACACTCGCGTATTTACTCTAGGTACTTCACTGCTTATGCAGTTAAATTGTGGAACGAGTTGTCAGTGGATGTAAGAAAGTCACAGTCTGTTTCCTCACTCAAGGAGAAATTGAAAAAGTTGTGGCTAGTGGACTCTTAATGTTTTTTGCGAATTGAATATTTTATATATATATAATTATATATATATGTATATAGGTATATATTTATTTAATTATTTATTTATGAACGTCTGATATTATATGTGTATAGTAATGTTGATTATATTATTATGTATGCAGTTTAAGCGTAGTTTAAGTATTTGTATGGTACATGAATGTACCTATATATTTATTAGTGTTTACCTGCAGCTTTATGTGTTTTGGAACTTTTTATTTGTATCTTTTATGCATAGTTTGTCTTTCACCATTTGTATTTAATCCTTTCTCATTTTCTCATGGGTTGGCTGGAAGAGATCCCTATCAGGGATAAGCTTGCCTTTGTGCATATCTTTTATATATGTTACTGTTGTATTATGTTATACCTACTTGTTTATGTGCAATAAAGTGATAGATACATACATACATACATACACACTTGACAAATTACAATATGGGGTACATCTAAAGATAAGGGTACAGGTTTTAAAAGGGTTGGCATTGCGCATATTTACGATGCTCCTGCTGTTGCATGTGTTCATAAGCTACTTTCATCGAATAGTTTGTTTGTTGGCCTCCGGCATAGGTACTAAAAAAATCTGACATGGATATGATTACAGGGGTAATATTTACCACAACCCGAGCTGGTAATCCGGTGCTGCAGATAGGGCCGTACCGGTTCAACCGACAGAGTGGCTACAAGGGCCCCATGTTTCGGTGGCGGTGTGTGAAGCACCCCAGCGGCTGCCGCGCTAATATCAATACTTTCAATAATGACATACTTAAGATGTTGAATGAACATAATCATTAAATTCGTAAATGTATTATTATGTATAAATATTATATTGAAGTGCATTGATATGTGATAATGAAAAGTTTTAGATTTAGATAAAACATGTAAATTTGAAGTAACGTTATAAATATTTTTATATAGTTACCAACTTCTCCGGGATTAATATTTTAAAAATCTGTTTTTCCGCTCGGACTAGCACTGATAGCCATTATTTTGAAATAAATGCAAAATATATGAAAAATCATTAACAGAGCTCCAAAATATTAATGACGTCTGTAACTTCTCCGCCTTAAATAAACATTTTACTGATTCACAGTTTATTCCAAGTATTTGAATTTACTTTAAGTGCACAAAAAAATAAACTAAAAAGCCCAGTTACCTAAACCAAATGCATAAACTAAAATGAGTGAAAACTACTTGAAACTAAGTTTTAAACGAAACCTGGAAAAGTATGAGATATAATTTAAAAAATCTGGTATTAGTTGAGTTTTACCTACCCGACAATCATTTACTATATCGTCGTTTTAGATTGAGAACGGGGTAGGATCGTTTGAATTTTTACATCAAAATCTTGATGAAAAAATTAAGTAACCCAAAAGTGTGGATAGGTCGGTAAGATTGACCGCGATTTGTAACTTCGCATCCATTGCGATATAGGGCATGTGTCTGCAGTAACCACAATGATACTTTTGTGTATGAGATTAGGGTCCAAGGCGAAAAATTCACTGCATGTTAGCCCTACATAATTTAAATTATAGTTCTAAGAAGGCAATTCTAATTGTAAAAATTGTTTTCAGGTTTTGACAAGCTCATCCTAAAATTCCCGGTTATTTGGGACAGTAACGATCTCTTCTTTAGGGATAAATTCAGAACCAAACAAGCAAAAGATGAATTGGTCCGTCTCTGCCAACAACTGTACCCAAGTTTTACTCACCAATTATTAAATGGAAAGATACGAAACTTCAGGAACCGTCAATACCGGCGCAAGGTATGTTTTTATTCTCTTTCTAATAATCCTTTTAACATGCTAGAACTTAGAGAATTCAAGCAACCGGAGTCGCCATTGAGAGGCGTTCCCCTCTGCCGAAAACATATGACGCGTGGTCATACACTTGTATGGACTGACGTTTACATTTGACGTTCCCCTCCCCCACAAAAATCGGCAGACTTTTTTTGTATAGAAAATGAAAGACATGGCTACTCCATCCGGGTTGAATTCTCTAAGTGCTAGAAGCTACCTAATTTAAAGAACTGATTTAATAACGTTTTCAATGAATTCAATAATTTTCAGTAAGTAAAAAAATCGTAACAAAGGGCAAGCACAAATAAGTGGATGTAATATAACAATGGAAATAAACTGAGGCTCATATATACATATACACTCGATACACTTGCATTATAATAATAATAATAAATAATAAATACTCTTTATTGCACACCTCATACAGTTACAAGCACAAATTTTACAATTAGATAAATTTAGGTAGATTTAGGATATTCTTATATTAATATAAAATATTTTATGTGTTTTCATATGAATTAATGTGTATTGTCTTGTTTTAGCGGAAAACTGAGCCCAATTGAAGAAAAACCTTTAAGCTAGGTAATTTTAATTCCATTAATTTTAAACAATATTCCTTAGGTTTATTTCTGACGATTTCCCAAAAACACTAGTATTGTAAGAAACACTTTTATGAATACTATCAATAGCGGTTTTGTGTGCAGTTGCGCAAATGTAAACTTGTATGAAATTATACATTTATAGTCTTATATACTGCCATAAATTTCCTTTGCATATCTAATACCTATGTACTTAAATAAAACTAGTTCCTTATTGCTCCGCAAAACCCACACACTTTATGTATTTTGACATTTTATTATTGAAGTATTAATACTTAGTTTTGATGGAGAACGGTAAATTTTTTCGTTATTTTTTACCAGTGAATGATACATACTAGTGCACTAGGTAATAGGTAAATACTATCGATTTTGTTAGCTGTAATATCTTAACATGAGAGCGAGGTCAAATCTAAGAATGGGTTTCAATTTAAATGTTAATGACAAAATACATGCTTTTATTATTTTATAATGCATAATGCTGTGTATTTTTATAAAGGTATCTTAATTTAGGTTTAACGACTTTTAGATATAATTATGTAAAAATATTAACAATATAGTTTCTTTTAAATCTATGGATTATGTTAAGCATTATTCCAGTATTTTTTAAGAACTTTAGTAGTATCTTCATTTAAAAAAATTCAAGAATATTATACATGTAATTTTGGTTTCTAAATGTCCAACTATGCAAAAACATGTCGTTTATGAAATTCATTAAACAATGCAATATAATCAAAACACAGTTCACGCATTGGTCACATATTACGGTTAAACTTACGTTCTTTAGTCACTATTACATGTTTTGAATGAGTTGGGCATCTGTCTTCAGATTTGACCGTACTCACACGACACGACCGCATCGCATCGCAGACCACTGACCGATTCGTGCCGATATCACCGCACCGGCACACACACATTCAAACATTGCAGTGTTTTGTCTAATGCCGAGCACTGCACTGTGATTTCAATAAAGCTCTATCAAATGTATTTACACTGGTACTTTGTCTTACGCATTTCAGGTAAATATAATATTTCTGAAAACAGAAATGTAATTAATTTTAATATATATCGAAATGTAAACGCATAAATTTCAATTATTGTTTCACTTTAAATTATTTAAGTACAAATTTAAACTAAATACTGCCTTTTCAGGAGCAAGAATCCATTACACTAAAAAAGGTAATCCTGCACTTAGCTTAGGTCCTTACCGGTTCAACCGGTTGGGTAACGCAAAAGAAGACAAGGACGGGAAGACGCGTTGGTACTGGTACTGTACTAAGAAAGTTGCTGGCTGTAGGGCTAGAATCATGACCGAAGAGAGCGAGGGAAAGTACTGGCGCTTTGTGGAGATTACCAACGTGCATAAGCATCCTCCTCCCTCGACACGCGGAAGAAAGAAAGGAAAGCTTATGTCCAGCAGTGAGACACCCTCGTAAATTATAACGATGGACTGTTTTGGAGAAAAATGAAACTTGGGTTTGTTTTATACAAACCTAACCCTTCCACAGACGACAAAAAAATAATTATGTTAATTTATAAAACTGCCATATTAATTAGTTAGATTCGTCATTGGCTGTTAAAGGGTTAATCGTATCGTTAAATTACCTGTAATTATTGCATGTACCTATCTTGTATGTCGTGATTGTATGTCATGATTGTTTGATGTCAGTATTTTATTCTACGTAGGTCCGTATAACGGTAATCAAATACATTAATAGTTTTTGTGTCATAAGTATATTGATCGTATTTGTGATTAAATAATTCTAAAGCAAAAGTTTTCCTTTTAATAAATTAATTTTACAGAAGAAATTACATTATTCCGCACAGAAGGTTCATAATTAAATTAACCACTAAATACATTTATAGAGACGACAATTAGTTATACCAGACATGATCACATGACAAATCATTACCGGATTATTTTGGGTCCGTACCGATTCAACCGCGTAGGCGCAAAATATATAGGTACCGATGCCGTAGGAAAGTCAAGTCTTTGGTACTGCGTGAAAAGGCCTAGTGGATGTAAAGCTAAACTGACAGCTGAAAATGGTATATTTGGTCAATTATTTATTTATCGTATGGCTATTATACATGTCATTGGATATAATACAAATTACACAATACGTCAATAAAAAATATGCATACATGCAATAAATAATATGTATTTATGTATAAATAAGTATTTAAAAAAATCTTTTACTATATTATCTTTAATATATAAAATACTACTTAATATAATTTGAGTGGGAAGAACCCAAAAAGGGTATATGAGAAAGAAGTTTTCGAGTTTTTATGGAAAATACTTAGTAACTTGTGCTCAAAAAGTCATTACCACCAGACTGTAGAGTGTAGGTAGATAAACAAATTCTGTTTTGAATTTGAAAGACAAATTTATTGAAATATAACGACAAAATGTTTTTTTCGGTTCATTACATTTTTTCGCTATAAATGAAATTTTACATAAACCTTTCACTCATTTGATTTTTTAAATTTAAACTGTGAGATTGGCAGTGATTTTTTAACATATTTAACACAGAAAAAATTCAAAAAAGCCCAAAATGCCTTTATTAAATAAGTTTTTTTTTTCAGATACGAAAATTAGCTACACCGATCAAGGCAATCCGGTTATTATTATGGCTGGGCACCGGTTCAACCGCACCGGTATAAACAGTGACTCACAAACTCGTTGGTACTGGTATTGCTCCAAAAAAAAGTATGGGTGTAAAGCTAGATTAATAACTGAAAACGGAGTATTTGTCGAGATGAAGAACAATCATGACCATAAGAAGCCCAACTGGATGGAACCATCATGGCTGACGAAAATGGAGAAGCCGAAGAAATAATACTATAACACTGGTTTAAGGGAATTAGCTATTGGGTAAAAATATATGATTAATGTTTATAAGTAAAAATGTTGTTTTTCGTAGGGACAAATGCTCCATACTTAAAGTATGGCGCATTTATCCTTAGCCGCTGGACAAACTACACCTATTTACAACAACTAACTACCAAATACGTATTAGACGTAGTCACTATTTTAGGTAGGTACGAGTATGTCTTGATTGCTTTTTTCAAATGGGTAACTTGAATGGGTAACTCGTTTATTTTTGGATTATTATGGACGCAGGGTGATGGTTGCGAATAGGGATGACACATGTTGAATTTTGTAATAAGATTCTGCTGAATGGATGCGCAATGAGCAATATACTATAGGTCTAATCTTTGTTCTTAATTGATAATGTAATGTTAATGTATGACTGGTTGTTTCTTTCAAATAAAATAAATGTAGGTACATATATATTTACGATTTGCTTAAAGTACGAATAAAAAGAATTATACCATTCGATTTGTTACATTTTACTGTAAAATAAATTGTACTGCAACCATATATATAATCGTAATATTTAAGAATCAATTTCATCATTTTTCTATCATTTATAGAAGGCGACTATGCAGTTTCCTTTCAAATCATTCAATGCAAATGTTAGTTAGTTAGTTATCCTGGGCGTTTTTCCGCAAGTCGACATCCAGTGTACTATTTTGCGTGAAACGGGGGTAGCACTATTCTAACCACCCCGGCTCCTCCACGAAGTCCAGCAGAGCTTTCAGGTTGCCTGCCGCCTCGCGCAAGGTGTCTGGGGTCCCTAGGTGTTTAGTCCTGTATACTTCTACCTGTTAGCAATCTAGCAGAATGTGTTTTGTTGTTTCATCCGCCTCCATGCATGCTCTGCACATGGAGCTGTCTGCCCTACCTATTGTGAAGAGGTATTTGTTTAGTGTGTTGTGTCCAACAGGACAACACCACTCATTTGCGTAGTTGAGGTCTTCTTATCCTCAAAGGTGTTTTAAATGCATATGTATAATTTTAATGAAAGGTATATCTGTAGTTACAAGCGTTAATTACTAACATTTACAGTTAAGGTGTACGTACTTACTTTTTGTTAATAAAGAAAATCAGTACTAAATAAATACGGTCATTCCTCACAATAACCGAATGTGTTTGTTTTCAGAGGCAAGCCTTAGTTACACCAGTAATGGTAAGCCGTTTCTCGTTTTGGGCCCAAACAAGTACTACCGTAAAACCCCAGACCATAAAAAGCGGTGGTTTTGGTACTGCTCGAAGAAAAATATGGGGTGCAACGCTAAAATAGTTACTGAAAATGGTAAATTTATCGAGATAAAGAACGAGCATGTACATGTCAAACCACTGAAACCTAAAAAAACCTAGGCTCTTAGTATGCAAGTATAATGTTTAATTATTATATGTCAATTTTAAAGTCTGTTTGCGATTGACAGACGATTTTATACATTTGAACCTTGTCGTCATAATCATAAAATCAACATTACAAGCGTTGTACAATATGGTCCCGTGTTGTGAATACTGACTTTCTTTTGTTTGCTTTAAGTAGAATATTAAATGGATAAAAATACATGTCAAGTCTAAACATACTTTGAACGCATTGTTCCCATTTACCATAAGCCATACTGTTAATTGACTTTTCGTAAACTTTATTCCATTGACACACGATCGACCGCTGAAAGTCAGTTAAGAGTGATGATGTTAGTAAATATTTGGAAATCAATTAGTAGTTTATGTAACTGTTACGTAATAAGGGTCCTTAAAACATGAGTGTCGTTTTATGAAATGAGCCGCAGGCGAATTTCATAATAAGATCACACGAGTGTTTAAGGCCTAATTACGTACAGTTGCATACACTGCTTTATCTACACTCATATTATTTATCCAAATTGCCGTATTCCGAAACCATAGAATGGCCGCCATTGCACCGCGCCGTGGCCAACTGGATAGTGCCGGCGGTCGCGCGGGCGCGTGTCGCCGGCCGCGGCCGCGTGCAGGTGTACATTATGTTATCAAAACTCATAGCACATCAATAATTGAGCATAAAAAGTTAAAATTACGGTACTGCCACAGATAAGAAACTTATCATAGTGAAATCGTTTGTTGTAATGCTGGTCATAGCCTACGGTTTATGAACGCATTTTAGAGGACTTACAATATGAGTGTAGATAAAAAAATAAACATAACTAGTTTAGTTGTCTTGACTGCTTTTTCTTTTAAATAACTGAATTTCACGAGAACACAGTCAGATTGTCTACGTCAGTTGTATTGCTTTCTTGTATTACATGTATTCATACTATGTAGAATTTAAATAAAACCAACCTGTTGTTATATGCGTTAATTACTTAAATTTAATGTTAAGGTGTACCTACTCACTTTTTGATCATAAAGAAAAATCGTACTATACACGGTCATTCCTCACAATAACTGAATGTCTTTTTTTGCAGAGGCAAGCCTTAGTTACACCAGTAAAGGTAAGCCGTTTCTAATTTTGGGCCCAAACAAGTACCACTGTAAAACCCCAGACCATAAAAATCGTTGGTTTTGGTACTGCTCGAAGAAATATATGGGGTGCAACGCTAAAATAGTTACTGAAAATGGTAAATTTATCGAGATAAAGAACGAGCATGTACATGTCAAACCACTGAAACCTAAAAAAACTTAGGTTCTTAGTATGCAAGTATAATGTTTAATTATTATATGTCAATTTCAAAGACTGTTTGCGATTGATCGACGATTTTATACATTTGAGCCTTGTTGTCATAATCATAAAATCAACATTACAAGCATTATACAATATGGTCCCGTGTTGTGAATATAATATAACTTTCTTTTGTTTGCATTAAAGTAGAATATTAAATGGATAAAAACATCTGTCAAGTCCAAACATACTTTGAACGTATTGTACCAATTTACTGTAAGCCATACTGTTAACTGACTTTTCGTAAACTTTATTCCATTGACACACCATCAACCGATGAAAGCCAGTTCAGAGTGATAATGTTAGGAAATATTTGGAAATCAATAAAAATAAAAATAACTAAACTAGGTTTTAGTTGTCTTCACTGCTTTTTATTTTAAATAACTGAATTTCACGATAACACAGAGTGAGACGGTTTAAAATTGTCTACGTCAGTTGTATTGCTTTCTTGTGTTATATTCATATTATGTATAAATTATTATAAAAGGAACCTGTAGTTATATGCGTTAATTACTGTTAATCTATATATATATAACTCAAAGGTGACTGACTGACTGACTGACTGACTGACATAGTGATCTATCAACGCACAGTCCAAACCGCTGGTTCTAGAGATTCCAAATTTGGCACGTAGGTTCCTTATAGAGTTCTCTAGGGGTGCGCTAAGAAAAGATTTTTCAAAATTCATCCCCTAAGGGGGTGAAATGGGGGTCCAAAGTTTGTATGGGGAAACAAGATTAGTTAGTCTATTTTATTCGAAACTTCACAGAAGTATTCCTAACAATAAATGAGTAAATACATGTTGCAGGTTTTTTGAGAATTCAACCCCTAAAAGGGGGAAATGTGGTCAAAAAGTCTGAAAATCAACATGGGTATTGTTTCTATGGTTTATCGGGTCGTTGATTACGAAAACAACAACGATTTTAAAATCCGACGTGGCGGACGTGAAATACCATCTCCCCTGTTAGGGTACAATGGGGTTGAAATGTCTAAATATCCATATGGGTGTCGTTTTTGTGATTTTTTGGGACGTTAATTAAGAAAATGGCATCGATTTTGAAATTTAATATTGTGGACATGAAAATTCTTGAAAGTATTTGTGCCAAATTGCAATCTTCTTCTAAATATATAAAAGAAGAAACTGACTGACATATCAACGCATAGCCCAAACCGCTGGTTCTAGAGATTCCAATTGTGGTACGTAGGCTCCTTATAAGGCATAAGGATGCACTTAGAAATAATTTTTAAAAATTTACCTCCTAAGGGGGGAAATGGGGTTCAAAGTTTGTATGGGAAACGAGATTAGTTCAACTATTTTATTGGAAACTTTACAGGAGTATTCCTAACGATAAATGAGAAAACAAGTGTTTCAGCTTTTTTGAGAATTCAACCCATAAGGGGGAAATGTGGTGACAAAATTTAAATATCAACATGGGTATTGTTTCTATGGTTTATCGGGTCGCTGATTACGAAATCAACACTTAAGGGGGTGAAATGGGGGTTGATAGTTTGTATGGGGAATTTTTAAACGTTGAACCAATTTAGATGAAACTTGGTATAGAGATAGTTTGTGTACCGGGAAACGACATGGGACAGTTTTTATCTCGAAAATCAATCTTTAAGGGGGTGAAATGGGGGTTGGAGGTTTGTATGAAGATTTTTTTACCGCGAACCGATTTAGATAATTTTGTTGTGGATATAGTTTGAGTCCCAGGAAACAATATAGAATATTTTTTAAGCCGAAAATCAATCTTAGAGGGGTAGAAAACATGTTGGTAGTTTGTATGGCGAATTATTAACCGCTGAACAGACGATTGAAATGAAACTTGGTACATATTATATAGATTGAGTCGCGGTAAACAATATAGGATAGTTTTTACCTCGAAAATCAACCCTCTAGGGGGTGAAACGGGGGTTGAAAGTTTGTATGGGAAATTAATAACCGTTGAACCTATTTAGATGATTTGGTATGGAGATATTTTGCGTTCTGGGGAAGGATATATAATAGTTGTTATCCCAGAAGTCATTCCTTAAGCGGGTAAAAAGGAGGGTGGATTACTAATTCCACGCAAATGAAGTCGCGTGGAAAGCTTCTATTCAAGAGTAGAAATCTGTATTAATCATAATCTCTCAGTAGTAAGTCGTTGATGGCGTAACAATTAAACAATTATTGCAATAATTTCTTCAGAATAAAAAATGAGGGAACCGCCGTCTTCAAAACGTGGTATACCGAAACCTCCAGAATGTAACGAATACTTTTCCGAAAACCGCTTCTAAATCAGTTCAGCGAAACGCAAGATGATCGCGGACAAACATACATTCCTACATACAAACATACGAGTCTAACTGAGAACCTCCTTTTTTAGTACTTTTAGTACGCGGGCGAAGCCGCGGGAAAAAGCTAGTTTAATATAAAGGTGCTAGGTGGTAAGGTGTGCCTGCTCACTTTTTGATCATAAAGAAAAATCGTACAATACACGGTCATTCCTTTTTAATGTTAATTTAATGTTAACAATTACTTATTTGAAAAAAAAAATGGCTGTGACATACGGACGGACGGACAGATGGACATGACGAAACTATAAGGGTTCCGTTTTTGTCATTTTCGCTGCGGAACCCTAATGAACTAGGTTCACTTGACCTGTTGTTGTTTTAACAGATTGTTTTTTCGGCTGAGACTGTTAGGTTAGGTTAGGTTATAATAATATGGCGGGCGTAGAACATCCAGTAAAAAACATCTAACGATTACCATTTTGGCGATACAAAAATGCACGTGACGTGACGTTGCAAATTTTCTATGTACTCGTAAGTTATATCATGTATATAGTTTTAATAAAAGGTAAATAAGGGTATTTGTATTACTTGACCGGAATGAGAATAGGGTTAGACGTTTGAATTATAACGACGTTACCTACTTACTTCTTTGACCATAAAGAAAGAAAGAAATAGTATAGAGTAAATAGGTATCTCATAGGCAATCGTGCTCCACCGTAGACCGCATCATCACTTACCATCAGGTGAGATCGAGGTCAAACGTCTGCCTATCCACCATAAAAATAAAAAATAATGAAATGTGTACTAAGTAAAATACATTTATTCCTCAATTGATTGATGTATTTGATTTCAGAGGCCAACATTACTTTCACCAGTAATGGCAATCCGGTACTCATTTTGGGCTCTAATCGGTACAACCGGAGCGGCAAACAACAAAGCTCAAAAACGCGGTGGTATTGGTACTGCACGAAGAAACATAATGGGTGTAAAGCTAGGATAATTACTGAAAATGGAGTATTTGTCGACATATTGGACAATCATGACCATAAAAAGCCTAACTGGATGGAACCCTCTTGGTTGTTAAAAATGAAAAAAACGTAAATGCCCGTTGTATCAAATTTGAGTTTATGATTTGAAGCTAACATTAACGTTATAACTGCTATTAAAACGCAAATATAAACCCGTAAATAACCTGTTTTCAAAAGTAGTTATAAAATTGAATTTAGTAGGTATTTATTGCATGTTGCAATAAGTTGCTTTTAAAAACATCAGTGTCACTACAAATGTTAACATATTCGAGTAATAAACAAGTATGCATACGTATACGTACAAGCGAGACTTCGTGTAGTCTGCGTCAGATGTATTACATTTCGTAGGTATATGTATTATACTATACCTATTTAAGTGTCTGAGACGGGTGTATTACGTTTTATATACTACATAATTTATAATATTGGTAATTTCTTACTATATTATTACAGTTTGGCATGTATCATTGCTTCGTGCAATGTAATTCTAGATATAATGGTCTATTTAAATGCTATATTTACATTTAACATAACTACAATGCTATATTATCATTGTAGGTAGGTACCTAAATGTCATAATAATCATAAATGTTATACTTAGTCCGTGAATCGCTACAATTACAAATAAATGTAGGTGTCGTTAGATTCAGTCAAATTACATTAGGTATAAGGGTAGGTTACAACTGCGATCTTCGACAGAAATTAAGATAGCTTACTTACTAGACAAGTAGATTAGGTTAGAACTTCGATTGTCACAGAAATTGAGATCGCTACCAGAAAAGTAGGTTAGGTTAGGTTAGGAGAATTGGATGATACAAGCGACTAGCGCCCAGCGTTGCCAGGCGTACGATAATTGTCGTACATGTACGATAATTTGCACCTCCGTACGATGTACGTTCCAATGTTGATTATCGTACGCAAAAGTACGATAATTTTAAGGTTTCGGTGTAGTGTACTACACTTTTTAAAAAAACTGTCCTATTTATGGCATTGTGTACCAGGCTGATGTAATTTTGGTCCATTTGGTCCATTTTGACATTTATCGTCAACTAAGAAATATGACGGACTAGAGCAGAAATGACATTCGCATGTCCCAACTGCCATCTCTTTTTAGTGACCCTAAGGAAAGTGACAGCATGTGGCTTTTGAGGCCTTAAGAAAAACTAAGTTTTGCCATTCATGGCATTGATTGTCAGAAAAAAAAACCCTTCATTCACAAAATGTAAGTTAAAATAACCTTGTAGTATGTAAAGTGCGTGTGTTATTTTCATATTTCAGCTCATTTCCAATGAAAAATAAGCGATAGTGTCACTTTTATAGATGTACGATAATTTTACGTCTGGTACGATAATTTTTAAAGGGTGGTACGATAATCCACTTGGACGCACCTGGCAACACTGCTAGCGCCATCATTGCAAGCCTAACTGTATGAAACATTACTGGTCTTTGAAGACAAGACCGCAATAACGTAGGTAGCGTAAATCTTGGGTAATTAGTAAAGAAAATACGAAATATTAATAAACCAATTAAAATAGAATTAGTTTTTTATTTTCTGAAAGAAAATGTGGTAACGGGAATCGTTTATGTAGAGTTAACCAGTAAGTACATAAACATATGTAATTATGTCTAATGTATGTCTACTTTTAATCAATACTATTAATAACTGGCAAATGGCAAGTTGCTCAACAGTCCATATCATACTCTTATTAACAAGTATTACATGTAATGTAAGTAACTTAAATACGATTCCCCGTTAATATCAATAAAGTTATATGGTAATCTAAAGTAAGATATTACAACGGTCAAAATTCACCATAAACTTCCAGCAGCAGTCTTTGACGTAACCCGTCACGGTAACCATGTTCTCCAGCTGGGCCCGTACCGGTTTAACAGGGTGCACGCGACCGGGCCCAAGGCGCGCTGGACCTGCGTGAAGAAGCCGTACGGCTGCCGGGCGAGCGTGATCACGCTAGACGGCGTCATAGTAACGACTTTGTATGCCCATGACCATACGCAGAAAGTGCAGAAGAACGTTTTGCGTTTGCGGAACTTACAGAACATGTGATAAAAATAGTGCTAGTTTTAATTCTTGTCATCATCATTTGCAGGATAAATAAAAAAATGTTGCAGCTGTGATAAAATCTACATAATTTAAGAATATACCCGAAAAAAATCATAAAGGGTATTTGAAACAAATAGCCTACATAAATTTGACGTTATTTCTGTAAATTTAATTCGCAGCATGTACATATATTACGATCGTCAAATACTCTAAGTAAATATAGTTGTGATCATTTTTTTTACGAAATATCTTCGTGCCTTTATATTTTTTTAAATGTAAGTACGTAGAATTAAACTTAACTGCAATATAACACATGTTTTTTTTTAAATTATTTTTTAGCATTAAGATAACAGGCGATATACCTACTCGTATATGAGTTTGGAGCACGAATGTATTCAACATTTTAACATTTTAACTCGAATTTAGTTGTCTGTATACCGCATTTTTGCATGGCCGTTATACGAATGATTTTGGTGTATGACACTAACATTTAATCTGTTTTGCAGTACCAGTATTCGGATCAACCAGAACCGGAAACCCGATGATTGAGATAGGCCCGTACCGTTTCCACAAAACGGGTAAAGTTGGTAAGCGTGGAAAAGTGCGTTGGATCTGCACCCAATATCGCAAGGAGTGTCGCGCCTCCATCACTACGCTCGATGATGTCATCATTCATACCAAAAATGAGCACAACCACTAGCATAGATGTCAGGTCGAGGGCTAACATAACGAAATCCGAATTTCAAACTTACGAAGTGCTATGTGTTTGATGTATATAGCTTATTATCCGCACAAACGTTGCAAAAAGCTGCGATTTGTAATTTAATATTTATTTCTCTTTCTTACAAATGTAGATGTCAGAAAGGATGGCATTCAGCGAAATTGTAATTTGTTGCCTTATAGCACGCCCAGGTCTAAAAGTGAGAAAGTTCATGAAAACCCAAATTCATTTTACAAAAAAATGTCACGTAATGTAAGACTCCCAATGAAGTCAGTAGATGAACTTATAAAAATAATATTTATATGCCATTCAAACATTCCATTATGGATGGTTCACGCTGTTCCGCCCCGCGTCCTACACGACACCTCCGACACTTCACTTTGTATACAGAACATCACGTGACCTCCGAGGATCACGTGACCTCTTTCTATACAAAATGAAGTGTCGGAAGTGTTGTGTAGGACGCGGAACGGAACACCGTGAACCATCCTTTAAATTGTGATTGACAATTTCTAACAGCGATTAAGCTTAGGTATTTTAGATATAATACGATTGAACATATTTTCAGGTATTTTTAGATTACCTGTAATTTTAACTTAATATTGTAGATTAGATTAAAGTTTTAAGCCGTTAGCCGTTAGCCGCCGTTAACTGACTCGGCCAGCCAGAAGTGCTGCAAGGACTCAAGAGGCGTGGTCACGCAAGGGGGGAAGAGGGGAGAGACTCGGCGACCTTGCTCAGTACTGGTACGGTTCAGGCCATCGGTCAGAGGTGTATAGTACGGCAGGTTAACAACCCCTGTCCCAATTTGCCCACTCCAATATAGGACGTGTATCCGCATAGATTACGTAGAAAGTTTTAAGTAAATTCTACGTTAATTTGTACAAATGGCATTATCGAAATATCGAATCAATATTACATAAAATCGTAAGTTCATTTTAGGTATAATTATTATAGTCATAATCATATTTCAATTTTTTAATACATGTAAGTTACTGAATAAAATGTTTTATAATTGAAAGAAAAATGAAATTCACCGCGTCGAGCAACAATCGAACTTGCGACATTTCGGAACACCAGCCCTTCGCTCTAACCAACTGAGCCATCGACGCTTACTCAACCTCGGTGAATCTTTCCATCAGTTCCTTCATTTCTTACGTCAGAGGGTGACCGATGGAGGAGGACCGGTGTTGATACGGGATATTTTTCTTTCAATTATAAAATTTAAATTTCGCTTGCAGACGTTTCTGCTTAGTACAAAATTAATTTGAATAAAGTGTATTATTGAGTTCCTTTATATTACCTTGTCTGCTTTTTCGACAAACTTTACCAAACGTTGTTTTGCGAAGATTAGGATTAGTTGTGTGTTGACGAATCTCTACGTGCTTTATTATTAACAGTTTCATGGTTAATAACTAGATTGTAGTGAGGTAGTTACTTTTTAGAAAGTTTACTGTGGAATTCACAGAGTCAAATGCATAATAGTAGTTATATGTAAATATGTAAGGAGTGTAGCTGTCGGTTTTTTTATATCGATGGCAGTGAAGTTATATTAGATTCCTTACTAATACGACAAGTTCCGGTAGCACCAAGTACTTAATCAATAAATATGTATCTATAATGGATTGAACTGAAATGAATTCTTTGAGTTTTAATTGAGCAAGTTAAGCATTCGCGCAATTCGTTAAAGAACTAACTGACTGGACTGACTCATCACAAAATTCATAAACCCGTGTGAACTCGGCCGAGTGGCATTTTGTTGTCTCGTCAATGTACTCGTTAGGTGTAATCAAGGCATCAGAATTGCGCGGCCTTCCAATTAGATGTGAAATGTACATTATACCTACTAATATTATCATTTTTATTCTGTATTTTGTCTATTTCTTATAATCATTAAATCGTTTCCTAGAATGACTTCGTTTTCTTTTCAACTGTATTACTATTATTTTAACCACTTTTAACCTTACCAAAGCTAACCAATCTATTTCGTTCCGGCTATTAACCCCAAATCCCTTCCCCACTTCCCTCTAGTGGTGTTCAGTACGACACGATACGGAAAGCCCCAGATAGAGCTGGGTTCATACCGGTTCGCAAGGTGCCGGGTGTCGAAGGACGGCCGCAGCCGACGCTGGGTGTGCAGCCGGACCGGTTGCCGCGCCTCGCTCTGCACCCTGGATGACGTCATCGTTCGCACCAGCAATGAGCACCAGCACTGAATTTGCGTCCCGGTTCGTCCGGTAGCCGTCGGAAGTCAGAGGGGTTACAGTGCATCCGCTCTATTTTAGACGTGGTTTTTTTTTTCATATTTTGTCAGCATTCTGTATGTGCCATTTGGCAATTGCATGGATCTGGCAGTTTTGCATCCTCGTATTTGCATATTATATTTTGCAATTATCTATAATTTCTATTCTTAAATGAGTGTTTGATGAGTAGGTAGGTACTAGTGGTAGGTACAGTCAGCAGCAAAAGTAGCTAAGCGGGTGGGGTATTTAAAATGTCCTTCACGTGCTCTGATTCCCTTAAAAATAAAGTCATGTCAAGTTCATTCTGAAAACCTCACCCGCTTAGCTACTCGAACTTCTGCTGCTGACTGTTCATAATTGTTTGATTTGTTGCTTGTTACCAATATTATACTATTTATGGCCAGTTGCACTAACCACTTTTGACGCACTTATCAGCGTCACTCGGAAAGGTACTATGAAAATTTCCATACCATAAAATTTAACGAACGTTTTAACGGTGACAGACGGTTTGGTGCAACCGACCGTTAATATAAATGTTCACTTTGTTGTTAATTGTATGAAACTTGCAAGTTTGCATGAATTTAGAAACGATATGTCGTTCTATGGGTTTATTTTAAGGATGTACGTTTATAACACCTTTATAAAATAAATCTTAAATCTCTTTTTTCGCTATTTTTTGTGCTGTAGGTATACAGTTATGCATGTTGATATTTAGTTGGGCACCTATCTAGTTGGTTGTAGCGTTGGTAGTAGACTAAGTAACAGAACTATAGTGGTAATTCTGGTGGCCACTAATGTTATTGTTATTAAACTCAAGGATAATAAAAACTGGTCACATCGTATATAGTTGCCGTTGAGTGTATTTTAGTTTATTATTTTGTATTGCGTTGCATTTCACTGTTTCCTTTTGCACCCGCTAGATTGCACTCTTTGTTGCATTATTTTCAGTGCCCGTATTCGGACGGACTCGTAGAGGCAACAGGACTATAATCATAGGCAAGCAGACGTTCTGGCTGTCCAGCACCAGCAAGGGCGAGTGCCGCTGGTACTGCAAGGTCCGCCGCTGCGGCGCGACCATCTTCACCGAGAATGACGTTATTGTCAGGACCAAGAACGAGCATAACCATTTCATAGAGGAGTGATATTTTTATTTTTATTTTATTTTATTGGTATATGCGTTGTGAAGCAATTTTCAAAATTGTGCTTTTAAATTCTAGAAACTGATTGGTCGAAATGTCGAATGTAAACATAATCTCGACTATAAAGGAATTTCACTTTGTATTGACTGCTAATATTAATGAAATTATTATAACCAGAGCTCGGTAAGGATGAGCTATTTACCTTATACTTTGATATATCTTACGTCATATTATAAGGCAAATAGCTCACCCTAGCCGAGCTCTGATTATAACAGTGTTGAACGGATACATATCTAAGTTGAAAAACCAAAAACTTATAACCTTGTCAAAAAAACAATCTCGATTATACAGGTTGGATTTGAAATTTTTGGGTCAGTGAGGGCAGCTACCAGGTCCCGTGCTGCTACGCGAAAATGGTCTTAGAAGACCTTCAGAAAAAACATACAGGCTGCGAAAAAAGGTAATTTTTAACAAACTTTTGTTTTTGATGCCAATCGATTCCATTCGATCTAGGATCAAAATCTTTTATGGGACCAAAAAAAATTCCAGCTTTAAAAGCCACAAATCGAGGAAAACTTTTTCCATACAATTTGTATGATAATGAAAATTTTTATTTTCACATGCCATTTTTGAATGCCAATCGATTCCATTCCTATCCAGTATCAATAGTTTCTTAGGGATCAAATCTGTAAACGTCATTTTTCATTAATTTGATATCGAGGGAAGGTCTTCTAAGATCCTTTTCGCGTAGCGGCATGGGATCTGGTAGTTGCCCTCACTGATCCAAAAAGAAAATCTATTCTGTATGAGTATACATTTATGAGCAGCATGCAGTATTTACGAGTGTAAATAATGTATTAAGCTGGTCATATCTAGACACACGGCAGTGTGTCCGCCAAGTTCGAGCAAAAAAAAGCGACACACCGGCCGTGGGTTATATTACACGAACCATTTCGGGCCAATTTCGACCACCCTATAACTCAAAACATATTTTATCTACGCATATGAAATTTCGAGTGTCTGTCAACTGTCAAGTTCCATAAAATACCCCAAATCATAAATAGTCATAGGAATGCACACTTGATTTCCAGCAGTTTTTAAGGTACATTTTGAATAAGTATCACGTTACATAGAAATACCTAAAATTATAATAGTCAGAGAAACGCACACCGGTTTTTTTAGCAGTTTCCTGATAACATTTATTATTTTCAGTACTTTTTAATGATGTAACTTGGCAAGTTTTAATAGAAAATTATATACTTGACACATTGCAGTCCAAAGGTGTCGATTCATTGCATTGAAAAGGTGTGTGTTGTGTGAAAACTTGCCAAGTAACATCATTAAAAAGTACTGAAAATAATAAATGTTATCAGGAAACTGCTAAAAAAACCGGTGTGCGTTTCTCTGACTATTATAATTTTAGGTATTACTATGTAACGTGATACTTATTCAAAATGTACCTTAAAAACTGCTGGAAATCAAGTGTGCATTCCTATAACTATTTATGATTTGAGGTATTTTTATGGAACTTGGTACTTATTCAGATCTCACTTCTTTTATAGGCGAAGCATTCCCATAGTATCGAACTTGGCAGCCTTTCACATTTATGTTTTTGATGGGATAAATATTATCAGACTACATTATAAACAAACTTTAATGTTTTTTATAATAATATAGTGTTTAATGAGAAGTCCTAAGAAGGTTGTGCATTTTAAACTAAGAAAGTTGATCTCAGTATGGTTTATAATTTGTTTGATTTTGATATGCGATATCGTTTGTTTATCATTTTGCAATATTTAGTATGGACATGAATCCAAATACGTTTTAAGAATTATTTTTTCTAGAATATACAAGGTGTAACAAAAATGCTGGTGTTCCGTATAAGGGAATAATTGGTATCTTATTGTAATAACGAGAAAATAAGAAAAAAAACACGCGAAAAAAAAAAGTATTTTCGCGTCCAAAAAATTTTTCTCCTACTTTTTTCGCAAATCGCAACCAATTATGCCCTTGAACGGATCGCCACAATTTTTATACACTATGTAGTATTTAACGAGAAGTCCTAAGAAGGTTGTGCATTTTAGTCTAAGAAAGTTGATCTCAATATGGTTAATAATTTGTTTGATTTTGATATGAGATATCGTTTGTTTATCATTTTGCAATATTAAGTTTTGACATGAGTGCCAATACGATATATATTTTTTTGTTTTATTTTAATGTTAACTTGTCGCCTTATGATTGGAGTTGTTATGTTATGTTTTATTTTTGGGACATTGACAATAAGTTCCTTACGTTACGTTTAAATGTTAAATACCTATACCTAATATTAGCATTGCAGGTGTTAAGTAAATGGTTTACTAGTTTTAAGGAAAAGTGCCTTAAACGATACATTTGGTCCAAGGGTTTGAATTTGAAGTAATAGTATATTACTGCAGAGACCAGTAAGTAAGCTTTCCTGGCTGAGTATTTAGTAGCCGTCCGAGTCGAAGACGAGGACGGCTACAATACGAAGCCAGGTAAGCTGATTACGGTCGAAGCATGTATAGTGCTTTTCTCAAACATGTAAGGAAATAAAATTACTTGTTTAGTGCTTCAGTTACTGGCTGAGTGATTTAATGTTGTATGAAAATCCTTTACGTACGTCGCGCTGAACCTGCCTTGGAATAGAGTCCCTACTGGTCTCTAATTACTAACGTAACAGGAACATTTCCGAGCATGTTTGAGAAAAGTTAATAATTGTAAGTTTTGACCTTATAATTCTAGTAACGTGTGTTTAATAGGACTATATTATAAGAGAAATTTAGATTTAGTAAGAAATGATTTATTTGTGCATTTTTAAAGGTTGTGCTTCAATACGTTCGTTATTTAGATATGTCCACTATAAAATGTTATGATGTTACCAATACCACTGTTATATTTTTTCGTAACTCTTTAACTGTTGATTACTGAAAAAGTTTAATTATAGTTTCACTAATAATATCTAATTAGTTTTCTTTCATAATATGAACAACATTCATATAATAAGTCAGTCGATAGTCAGTCACCTGACGGTAATAATATCCCACACAACGAAACGCTCAAGGATATCTGACACGATATTATACAATACGAGCGTGGACGTGTTTCAAGTCTTTCAGACTTGGATGAGAACTTTCTACATTTCGCTGTTCATTAATAGTTATGTAATCAAGATACGGGCGGGGCAGTGTTCACTTAATGTACCCCTCAGGTCACGAAGGCATCTATTCTACGTTGGCTTCGGCTCCGCATACGCGTCCTACATTGTCCGAAACACCGTGTGCGGGAAAGACAAGCGAAAAAAAAAACAATAATAATTTAATCTATGGCATTGATTGACTTACAGTTATTGTTTAACTTTTCTAGTGTCGTACGTGCTGACTCGCGGAGGATCGAAGCTGCTTGTATATGGGGGCTGCAAGTACTATCGTCACACCGAGGTGGGCGACAAGAGGCGCTATACCTGCCAGTACAAGAAGATCGGCTGTCGAGCGAAGATCATCACCATCTGTGATACAGTGGTCGGTATGATTGGACACCACAATCATGAATTGGAATGGTTATGATACCCTGTTAGGAGAATATACATGAGAGTAACCAATATCCGGGGGTTAAGGGTACCCCTCGACGCAGGGCGACAAGCGACAATACAAGATCAGTTGTCGATCCCAGATCTGCACCGTACGTGGACGTGATGGTACACCAAAATCAGTACATGAAACCTGGTATTAATATAAAGGTACAGTCAGCTGTAGAAGTAGGTTAGCGGGCGAGTCAAAGGACTTGCCTTACGCTCTTATTCTTATAATATAACAATAAAGCCGGGTAAATGTAATGATAGGACGTCAGTTGTTGAGCAAATTTCTGTGATTAGGTGGGTGACATTGGATACCACAACCATGACTTTTAAATGTTATAAAATTGTGTAGGAAAATATAAAAGAGAATAATAATGAATTTAAGATAATACTAGTTTATTTTTTTTATCGTTGAAGAAAGTTGAAGGTATTTTTTTTGAGTACAGGAACTGTTTGATTTAATTTTAGAACTAAGAAATTTAGATGACATAATATGGCACTGATTTCAATGTTGTCCAATCTCTTTGTATGTAATATTGTTGTTGTTGTGTCAGATACACAACGGAGATTGTAGGATTGACTTGATAAGATAATTTATAACAATTATAACATTAAACCTATATTAAACTGAGCGTTTTCAAAATTTACACCGTTGTCTGTGCTGATCCTGTAACTAGGCAAATAAACCAAAAGAAATAGCAAATATTAAAATTGCATCAGGTATGTACTCGATGAGAGGGGTAAGTATACAACTTAGCTTTAGAATTAGCAACGCGTATGCAAAACTCCTGGACTTGCAGCTATACTTAGGCTAAGTTGACCGCTTCCTATTAAGCTGTCACCTTATCGTATGGATATCGTGACTATTAATTAATAATTACATCCTTGACTGTAGTCAAGTACCAAACGTGAGATTTCATTTGTTTGGATAAGTATGTAACGACATACTGGGCCTACATATAATTTGGTCATTTTTAACTTAAGTTCTCAGGAAAGGTGTTGTTAAGTGTTATTTATTAAATTATTATTGTGTTAATAAAAGTGTTAAGGACATGCATTAGATTATTTGAGAACCTATAAATACTATTTAGGCTAGTACCTGAGTACATAACTAAATTATTTAATTATTTTTTAGCTTGTAGACCTTAAAAATAAAGGAAAATACGAGGAATACAAAGAAAAACATAAGCATACCTGCCAAAAAAGCAGGCAAAAGAAAAAGGATATGCTAGATGAGTATCCGCTATTTCAAAAAGTTAAATGTATACAAGAAGAAAGGGCGAAAACTTGAACAAGAGTCAAAAAACACAGAATAAAGAAAAAATCTGGTGAAGCAAGTAACCAAGACACTTCGATCGCATGCACTTCAATGACTACATACGGGTAAGCTATTGGCAGAGCTAAATTATGCGTCAAAAGAACAAATTAAAAAAGCAAATCAATCAAAACTGCTGTTATAAGAACGTAGTACTGATTCTTCCGTGACTTCTGAATAGACCGTTTTGACAAAATCCCAACCTCCTCTGCGTTTGATGACTGCTTCTGCCTGATTTTTTTAGAGGGGCGTATTCCATTGTCCGGGAATCACCACTATTAAAGTAGCGACCATCTTCATGGATTGCATTCTTCACAAGCTACCGCGATACGTTAAAGAGTTGTGGCCAGTCGGACCTTTTCACTGTTTTATAAAAGCTTCATTGTCAATGAACGAAAATCATTGGAGCGGTTGCTAAAGGAGCTGATGTTGATGCAGTATTTCTAAGTCTCCCATAATGATTGGCTTATCTTCATTTCAATAAGGGAAATTGCAGAATTTATGTAGAACTTCGTGTTCATTTTATGTATCGCGATAGACCGCGGATTGCCGCATTACATTAAAAAATCTGTCATAAAATAATCCATTGATTTAATTATTGGTATGCTGGTACACTTACGTGTGTTTTGGCCCTAATCCTGCAGAGAACATCTTGTTTTCGTCTTTCGGCTATTAAGATAATGGAGGATAATGTGTAACTAAATTGGTAATAAATAGTGAATACTTAAGTAGAATAAATATTAATGACTATCTTTGCATCAAAGCTACCTAACTTCATCGCCTTGGGGACGCATTAATTTCAGTACAATTTTCTTATCAAGTATGTACCTACTTATTTCCTACATGTTGAATTGTTTGTCATAAGTGCGTATTATTTCGAAGAGACGCGAAACTAAAATAGCAAAACCAACTTTTGTACATTAAGTAAGTAGATACAGTCTAAAACAAAAAAAGTTAGCATGATGGGTTTTTGGTGCTGATGCATTTTTGAAGCTGTTTGGTCGTATGCTTTCTTTTCCTCTTCAGGGTGCGTAGCCAACGTGCCAATCGTTAACGTTCCGTAGCGTATCGTAGTCACCTCTCTCTCTCAATCTTCCATGTTAGTGTGACAGTGACAGTTGCGTGTCATTCGCTACCGCGTTAACGATTGGCACGTTGGCTACAGGGCCTGTTTCAATAATGTCTGTTTCAAAAATATTCAAGCCAATTAACCCTTTAATATTCCAGGTATAACGTTCGAAACCACGCGTTTCGGTAACCCCGTGATAGTGGTGGGGCAGTACCGTTACAACCGCTGGAGTGGCAGCCGCGGCCCGCAGGTACGGTGGACCTGCGTCAAGAACCAGCAGGGATGCCGCGCGACGCTCACCACGATCGATAACGTTGTGGTTAAATCGAAGAACTATCACACTCACGAATGAGTTCGCTTAGTATGAAGTTTTCATAAGTCATTATGGAACTTCTAGAATGACAATTGGCAACTATGACGGAAAAACACTAAGTTAAAAGCTTCCTACTAAATACAGTAGGTAAATGCTGCATCCTTTGAGGGAGAGAATTTAAATGGCCTATTTAGAATAGAATAGAATAGAAATATCTTTATTCGTGACATTACAGAAAAAACAAATAAATTACAGATAATTGTAGAGTAAGACAAGTGTCACGAAATGGTCTCTTCTCAGCATGTTGCCAGCGCTGATCTTCCGAAAAGTTCCGAAAGAATTTCTACTAGTAGACTTCTTATGGTAGCCATATACCTTATCATGTTGCGTTGCGATTTAGTTTGTCGCTTTCTAATAAGCAAAGCAAATAATATTAATTATTTATGTATTTATGTCGCAAATGAGAGGTTTTTTCTGTCATACAATAAATAAGTATATGTCTGTCCAACACCAGTATTATTGCAATAAAGTATTATTAATATTTATGTCATATTTACTCTTTGTCATTTTATTCTAAAACTTAGGTATCTTAAAAACTGTCAATAAAATCACAAGTCTTCATTTTTAACTGATAGTGAGCCTACACCGACTAGGTATATAAAGATATTAATTATATATGTATTTATTTTTCAGAAACAATGCAGGTAATGTTTTCGACGTCTCGCCACGGCAACCCGGTTCTGCAGATAGGCCAGTACCGGTTCAGCAGGATGAGGAGTTGCAACAATCGCATGCGTTTCGCTTGCATCAAGGCGCGCACTGGCTGCAAGGCTTCTGTGGTCACCTTCGAAAATACTATTATCAAATATAAGAGCGAGCACAATCATTGATATGGATGTGTCAAACTGATTTATGTGTATAGTTTGAATTAGAAATGATAATCTAAATAATAACTTGTCATGGAAGGAATATAATATTCAAGAAAGACAAATAAAAAATTCTGAACTAGGATCCGATTACAGTGCGAAAGTGTGATCATTTTTAGTTGACGTATAATGAACGGACCAACGAATGGACGTCCACGTTTGGTAACTAACATTGAAAGAATTAATTGATGATAATGGAAATGGTACCTTTTCCAAGTTTCCAATTTTGATTATTTTTTTAACCTTACATACTGTGCGCGAGCTCTGAACATTTTCAAGGTTTTCAACCTGGGGAGGCCCCGAGCGTTGGTGTCTGTATTAAAAATATCTTAAAAATAAAGTAAATTTATAAACATTTCTTTTATTTAGATATATTATCTTGGAATCGTATTCAAGGTAAACAAGGAACATCAGTTTGGAGTTTCACTATGTTCATCTGTACGTCTCGTACTAATACTGGAAAACAGTAGGTTATCATACTTATTTAATTCTTTTCCATACCATCGCATGCAAAGATTACCTTCTGATTTCTAAAATTATACTTAGAGCTTGAGAATATTAATCACTAGAGAACGAAATTACATTCTTTAATACTTTCAGATGAGCATCCGAAATTTCTGACATCTCGATTCGGTAAACCGGTTATTCAGATAGGAAATTATCGATTCAATATGAAAACCGGCATTAAGGGTGCAAAGACCACGTGGGCGTGTGCGAAGTTGCCAAAATGTCGCGCAAGGATCTTTACTATAAATAACATCATTGTCAAAGCTGTAAACCAACACACACATTAAAATCTTATTGAGTAAGTGTACATGAACTTATTTTTCACACCACCTGCTCGACATTGCCAAATTATATATCATGCAAACCTGACCGAAAGCAAATCATTATAGCCCTTGGCTTTAGCCGGCTCATAATGTTGTACTAAATTTTATTATAACCCGCTGGTTAATAATGTAATTTCACTTCCCATAGTTCTTACTGTTATGTGTTTAAAGTGTAATTTCGTAAAGTTCGCACGGTGCACAGCCCATCCCCGCGAGCCGGGGCCCGCGGCGCCGCGCCGAACTGATTAAAAATCTAATTTATTCGGGAAATCGTGCTGGCTACCACAAATGGAACCCATTTTAAATACCTGAAACCATAGCCGCGAATGTCATAAGACGCTGCGGTATGCCGAGTAAAACTGCAGATTCTATAAAAATAGAAGATAAAATTCCAATAAAATGGACTAATGTATCAAGCATCGATTTTCACTTTTGATTTACTTTAATAAAATTCCGTTTCTAGTAGCCTTGGTTATTTTATTGTCTCGCAAGAGGTGAGAAAAGTAGCTCCTCGGGGATAAAGCTGTTTTTGTCACGGGCGCTCTTGAACCTCTCACTGCACTCAGGACTCAGTCTTAATTCATGTTTGTACATCGCCACGCAGAACTTCATGCACTCAACATACAGAAACAGTCCAACTATTTGCAAAAATATCGCTATCCGGTTCTAATGCGAGGAGCACGTTAAGAAGTTTAAGGGCGGGAACAATTGGAGGTTGTCGGTGAGAAGCTGTGCCTGTGTGTGGTTAAAAATGTAGGTTTGCCGGCGTCAACGGTAAAAATGTAACCAAGGCACAACACATTACATGGGACACACATAACACTGCCAACCGAAGATTGACATGCATTGACAAGGTGAGAAGTGAAGCCAGATGAGGTTGCTCCATATGCGGGTTAGGCACTACAGCAGCATCGGTTTAGATCACTGGCAGAAAATTGTCGCGTTTTGGCAGTTAACGAAACAAAAAATTAGATATGTAATATCTATACTAGATTCTGTTAACTGAATTTACCGTGTAACCGCATTTAAAACTGAATTTATAAATCGTTTCAGATTTCCAACCAACTTTTATCACTTCTCGCTTTGGCAAACCAGTTATACAAATAAGAGGATACAGATACAACAAATGGAGTGGCAGCAAGGGTCTCAAGATTGTTTGGACTTGCGTGAAAAACCCCAGGTGTCGAGCGAGGGTGTACACCATCGATAATGTTATTGTTAATACTCTACATGAGCATAATCATTAACCCTTTGACCACCACGCATGGGACGGTCAAAGGGCGCATGCCACGCGCAAGGCAAACCTGGATCCGCACCTGCCGGTAACAATTTAAAAACGAAATTAGCTAATAATGAAATAACGCGCATGAATCGCATAAATCGATAGTTTGAAGTCTTTCCGCAGTCTTTCGCAATAAAGTACTTTTGGTTTATATAACTACTACTACTACTTTTGGTTTTTTAGGGTAGGCAATGTGAATCCTCTGGGGTTCAGGCGTTCATAGGCTACGGTAACTGTTTCAACCATCAGGCGGGCCGTATGCTTGTTTGCCACCGTCGTGGTATAAAAAAAAATATATATAATATATATATTATTATTTACTACTTTTGGTTTTTTAGGGTAGGCAATGTGAATCCTCTGGGGTTCAGGCGTTCATAGGCTACGGTAACTGTTTCAACCATCAGGCGGGCCGTATGCTTGTTTGCCACCGTCGTGGTATAAAAAAATATATATATAATATATATATTATTATTTAATACCCTAAAACTCAATTCTTACAGAGCTTGTTAGATGAGGACGTTGTTTCCTGCAAACTTGACGCTTGGTATTTTATGATTATTTTTGGTACCCTGTTATTGTCTGATTAAAGTATAGAGTCAAATGTATTACTACATTTTTATTATTATTAAATATTTTAATACAAACTCCAAAATATCACGTAAACTTCGGCATTTTTTCTTAAAATACTCTAGCTACAACTCGGACAACTTAGTCCGATTTAACCCCACAAAGACACAAGTCTGCGCGTTTACCGCTAAGAAAACCCCATTTACTGTGGCCCCTCAGTTCCAAGGCACAACCCTCACAATGTCAGGGAGTATTGGGATCCTCGGTGTCGACATTTCCAGTGACGTCCAATTCCGTAGTCACATTGAAGGGAAGGCCAAGCTAGCATCCAAAAAGCTCGGTGTGCTCAATAGAGCGAAGAGATACTTTACTCCGGGGCAGAGACTGCTTCTATACAAGTCGCAAGTCAGACCCCACATGGAGTACTGCTGTCACCTTTGGGCGGGAGCACCTGGATACCAGCTTGGTCCCTTTGACTCGGTGCAAAGGCGCGCTGTGCGCATCGTCGATGATCCCAAGCTCACGAGCGACATTGAACCTTTGAGTCTGAGAGACTTTGCCTCCTTATGTGTGTTCTATCGCTTGTACAATGGGTTGTGCTCTGAAGAACTGTTTGATATGATGCCCACGGCAGCTTTTTACCACCGCACTGCTCGCCGCCGGCAGGGTGTTCATCCTCACACCCTGGAGCCTAAGGGGTCGCGCACTGTACGGTTTAAGAGGAATTTCCTCCCACGAACGCTGCGACTGTGGAATGAACTCCCTGCCGAGGTTTTCCCAGCGGGCTACAGTATGAGGTTCTTCAAAAAAGGAGTGTATAGGTTCTTAAAGGGTAGGCAACGCGCATGCGAATCCTCTGGGGTTGCAGGCGTCCATAGGCTACGGTAACTGTTTACCATCAGGCGGGCCGTATGCTTGTTTGCCACCGTCGTGGTATAAAAAAAAAAGCTAAAAATACTCTTACTTAAAAAATATAAATATATGAAAATAAAGGAATCCGTTACTCCTTTTTACATCGTATTTGTTAGTTAAAGCAAAATAGTAGTGGACACGGGTATGTCCTTAAACTACGTCCAAAAGAGAGGTATGGGTACTGCGAATGTCATCTCGCTATGTGTGGTAGGGCACAGCATAGCGAATGTCATCCCACTCGAATCTGGAGTAGAGCCCGACTGGGGATGTACCTCCATCTTACAGAAAACCACAGCCAAATAGCACTAGAACACACACTCATAGTGTTGTAAGGTTGCCAAAGAGCTCAAGGAGGACCCAGTCTGTTGACGATGAGGGACCCTCGTGTTCCTTTAGCCGTCAACACAGTGAATACTCCTTTTTGTAAAGGATCGGCAACGCGCATGTGACACCTCTGGATTTGCAGGCGTCCATAGGCTATGGTAGCTGCTTACCATCAGGCGGGCCGTATGCTTGTTTCGAACACGCAATGTATTGCGAAATTGATTATTTCTGTTGAGTGACAAGAGTGACAAGCAATGTCAATTAGACGGATTTTAACGTACATTGAAAATACTATTTATTGCATGAAAAAGAGACAATATAAAAACTTCATTTTTTTTAAATTGTAGAACAAACGTTTCATTGTTTGAGGAGTAGAATCTACGTTTTAATTTATTGCTCTTATTACAGGAAACACCCTGTATAGTTATAGTTAAACATAGAAAAGCATTATTATTATTATTATTTATTTATTAAGTTATTTATACATAACAATTTTTACATTGTATCTGAATGTTTACAATTAAAAATTAACCTAGTATATACATATATATATATATATATACCTGTACAATAACTAATAATTATAATAACATACAAATATGTTAGTCAAATTCTAATTAAGTGCACATGAACAGCAAAAAATATGACAAAAAAGTAATAATCATCCAGAAAAAAGCATATTTTTTATTATTATTATAAAGTCCAATATTAAAAATTTAAAACATACATATTAATCAAACATTACAATTTCTTTCTGAAGGTTTCGAGACATCTTATTACTTTAAATTCTTTACGCATCTTGTTGAACAATCTCATCTCACCGCTTGGACACCACCGTTATGTTCTACGACTACCAAGTTCGGAGCTACTATCGAGGTCAAGTTCTTTAGATGTTGGCATGGGCTTTTTTCAGATCTGCAGCCAACTTTCGTTGCATCACGTTACGGGAAACCGGTTTTGCAGTTAGGAAATTACCGGTTTAACCAGCGAAGCGGTTCAAGTGGTTGTAAACCACCAAAGGTTTCATGAAGTTGTGCCAGGTATCCCACTTGCCCAGCGCGACTAGTCACCTTAGAAAACATGATAATACGTTCATTACATTATCATACTCATTAATAACCAATAATTCCTGTTCGTGATCGTGTGAAATACTCAAAATAATGTTTCCATGTGTGATTTTATTTAGAAATAAACAGTTTATTGATATATGTGTTTATAACTTTAAATATATCATAATCGATATTATGTTTTAATTTAATTGGTATGTTATAGGTAATATAAGGTATAACATAACACTCCTTCTACTTCTTCTACACCTTCCTAATCGAATAGGTATGATAATATGATACATATGAACTAATATTTACGATAGTTAAGATGTCGATTTTAAAATAAGATATACACTTCGCTTTCTCAACACGCGTATCATTATTTACGTTTGCTAGGTTTATTTTGAATTTATAAACGAGGTTTATTTTTTTTTTAGATACAAAACCAATTTTTAAATCCTCCCGTTATGGAAATCCAGTTCTACTGTTAGGAAACTACCGGTTCAACAAACGCAGTGGCTGTATGGGACCGAAGGCCACTTGGTACTGTGCTAGGTATCCTGGTTGCCTAGCACGACTCGTCACAATTGAAGATGCTATCATATATAAAGTAAACGATCATACTCATTAAAATGCAAAAACCCGTTGATGTTCGTGATTGCTGGCCAAAGTTTAAAGTTTGTTTTTAACTATTAGCGCCAACAAATTCGCGGTATTGGATTAGATAGAGTTCTGCATCTCTTTTGTCAACATTTTTATTTAAAAAAATGAGACAGCACATTAGTCTTACTTATATTTGACTAAATTGTTTTGTCTAAGTTGACTAAGTTGTGTAAGGAGGAGGATTAAACTAATATTTCCAATAAAATATTTTTTCGCAATAAAGCATTTTACCATATATTATTTTCGAAATGAGTCATTGGTACGAGTATGATACAACCTTGATGCGTGTTGCAGTGCATCTACCGCGCAACTATACGCAGCGATTGTTTCAAATGAATAACAAATAATGTTAAGATCTTAAAAAACCGGCCAAGTGCGAGTCGGACTCGCGCACCGAGGGTTCCGTACAAACCTGTAGGTATATAGGGGTAGTAACTTTAAAATATTTTTATTATATGATGTAACTAAAAATTTACGGTTTTCGCATTTTTTCCTTTATCTGTGCTATAAGACGTTGCTTCGTACCAAATTTAAAGATTCTGAGTTCACGGGAAGTACCCTGTAGGTTTTGATTCCCTTGCGAGCGAAAATTTGCGGTATAAACGGCTGTATCTTTTGATTGCGTTGGCTTAGAAGTCTGATTTTTTCACAGCTCCAAGGGACAGTAGACATGAGTATTTGATATAAATTTCAGCTTGATACCTTCACGCGTTACTGAGAAAAATGGTCTTGACAGACAGACAGACAGACGGACAATAAAGTGATCCTATAAGGGTTCCATTTTTTTCCTTTCGAGGTACGGAACCCTAAAAACTAAAATTACTAATTTACTACTATTACGGAGAAAAATAAGGTACGAGTACGAGTATCTAGAATTGTTTCAGATTTTCAACCAATATTTACCACTTCCCGTAAAGGAAAACCGGTTATACAAATAGGAATTTACCGGTTTAACAAGCGAAGTCGTTGCAAAGGGCCGAAAGCTACTTGGCGCTGTGCCAGGGTTCCCAGATGCCCTGCCTTCCTCGTCACCGTAGAAGATATTATCATTAAAACAATGCACAATCATAATCATTAAATATTAAGGTGAAATATTACTCCGCATATCAGAAAATACAGACTTGCGCAGCAAAAAAATGTGAATCCGCATGAAATCAATGTTTTGATCTTAATTTAGATTTTTTTGCTGCGCAAGTCAGTACAATAGTTAGGTTATGGTTATTTTTTGTTGTGCCTTTAAATTAGTATTAGTATTTGACTAGTGTCAATATTAAGTATTTTCTCTTAGACACGTCTATTAGTTTATTCATTTATTTAAGAGAAATAGCAGCCTCTAGGGTTTCTACTATTGATTTAACACTACCTACAATTTGTTTTCATATATCAAAGTTATTTTGTATTGCAAACATAGGTTATATATTTTTTTTAATGAAAGTGAAAATGTATTTTTTATTTAATATTTATTGTACATAAGAAAACGCACGTAAAGAAAACTTATCGTACAAAAGGCGGAATTCTCTACCAGTCAAGTATTATTTACTTAGGTACCTATACTACCTATGCCATTTGTTTACAAACGTTAGTCAAACCTATTTAAGTTAAAAATGTGTAACATTTGTGTGCTTTTTAGCCTATACCTAATAAATAATAATATGCATATGCATATACCTACCAAAATATTTACTATGAGTAGATTTTTACATTTAAAATTTCGTTTTCCTGAAAACATTTCGATTAACAGTAATGACACAAATTACTATCCGTTACAGATGAAGATGCGCAACCAGTTTTCATGACTTCTCGATACGGGAAGCCAGTCATACAACTCGGAAAATATCGATACAACAGGTGGTGTGGCAGCAAGGGCAACAAGGTGACGTGGACCTGTGTGAAGAAACAGTACTGCAAAGCTAGGCTTACTACTATTAATGACATCATTATAACCCAATGGCATGAACATAATCATGGGTGAAATTTGTAGAAGATAGAGTTGAGGATTGCATATTACATCCCGAGCAAAGTGAAGGATTGATATTGCCTTATCCTTGTTTTTGTTTTAGAATATACTCTTCTACTTCTAGAATTAGATAAATAAGTGCCTTTAATGATATGACTAACCGACTACTACTGTTACTATAGTTTGTCCGGAAAGAGAAGTGTCGTGGTTTCTATGGGAACTCATACATTCTGCGACACTTTTCTTTCCGGACAGACTTTACTATGTACTCAATGTGGTATGGTGATATTTGAATAATTTTACCTATGTGATCTTATTTGAGCACAAAACTCATGACAAATTTAGTGTTATCAAGCACTCAATGAATTATTGGATCACTTATTTTTAAATTTTGTATTATACCTAATTTTGGGTCTAAGTTTTAATTACGAAGAGGGTTTTGGTTATTTTTTAGGTAAAAACGTAAATAATTGATCTGAAATTATGTTGTGTTTTAATAATTACAGTACATAAGCTGTTTCTATGTACGTGAACAATGGTGATATTGGAATATTTTTATGCGATTTCATTTGATCACAAAACTCATGTTATTAGTTGAGTCATAAAGCACTCATTGAATTTCAAGTACCGATTATTGAATTTTATTAAATTTTGGGCGTTAGTTTTAATTAGATATAGGGTTTTGGTTATTTTTTATGAAATGAAATAAAATGAAAATAGTAATAATTTTATAGTTAACAATAAAAGTGTTTGTTCTGTGACCATATTATGTTTTAATAATTAAAGTAAGACTGGTTAATAAAAAAGTTAATCTGCAACTGGTCTTGGACCTGACCATAACATAACATAAACATAACATAAATACTCTTTATTGCACACCTCAAAATAAAGAAACACATAAAATACAAGTTACAAACAGAATAATCAGAGGTAAAACAATTGGCGGTCTTATCGCTAAAAAGCGATCTCTTCCAGACAACCTTTGGGAAGCGGAAACCATTGAAAATAATCAGAAATACGTAGGTGTTGCAAATTCAAATCAACAAGCTAAACAATAATAAACTGGACCATTAAAGTGGATTTTTAAATGTTGTTAATAATCTACTTCTTTTACAGTAGTAAATACATGCACAGAGCAGACTTATAAGTAAGACTTATTTTTTTAGACATGCAACCGGTTTTCATTACAACTCGACGTGGCAATCCGGTTATTCAGTTAGGAGATTATCGGTACAACCGCTGGAGTGGGAGTAAGGGTCCGCGGACGTCTTGGACTTGTGTGAAGAACGTGGTCGGTTGCCGGGCACGGATCGTCACCATCGATGACGTCATTGTTAAATGTTTGAATGAACATACTCATTGAAGGATAAACTTAAGACATAATTAAAACTATAATGGTCCCAATCGAAGACAATGAAAAGCGAAGCGGTGGTTAAGGGTGATACCATACACCTGAACGCAAGTGCTCCGACTACAGAGCCCTTTCAAGATGCGTGAAAGGAAATAATGATTTATCAAGAGCCCACTTTGTCGATATGGAGTTATTAATATTTTCTAAAACTACACAATATACGCTATCAATACATGGAAAGAATGAATTATCCTTGTAAATCGACAAAGTTGGCTCTTTCACTAAATTCGTCCACATTTTATAGTTGTTGTGCCGTGACGTGTCTTTCAGTAAGCGCACCCTAATATTTCCGTTCTGTAGTGTCCGTTTCAATAAATTTATTACTTAATAAACAGTCATACATTAAATCTTAAAAATACACAAGAATGCGTCGTTCTTTCAAACACATACCATATCAGTTTAAAGGAAAAAACAAAACATGTATTATATAAAATAAAAAATAAATATATGACATCTATTTTCAGTTTGTATATAGTAGTGTAACTACGTAAAAAATTGCAAATCAAAAAATATTGAACAAAATAATTTGATTTGCTTCAAGATTTTTAAAAAATAAATAGTTATTCTTGTACAGTTAGTTAGCTTAGAAGTAGCCAAGCGGGTGGGGTGAGGTGTTCAAAATGAGCTTGACACAACTTTATTGTTAAGAGAATAAGAGCGTGTAAAAGTAGATTATGGTAACAAGGGAGCAAAATGAAATATTTACGGCGAGGACGTGTATTGAACTTGAAACCCAAAAAAAGCGATGGAGTCTATTATAGAATCTCGAGCTTAGCGAGGGATTCTAAAGTAGACTCCTGAGAGTAGTGAGGGATTCAAGTGTTAACGCCCAAGTTGAAAATAGTTTTGCTCCTATGTGACACATACTGCTTTTCACACTACCTTAGAGGAAAATATTTTTTTTATTGTTGTATCATATTTATTTTAACTTTATATGTGCTTAGTGTGCTTCCTGATTATAATTAATCGATTAATTCAATAATAAATTTGTTTTAATGACGGACTGGCTAAAAAAAAGGCTAATGTACTAGAACAGAAAAGTGCCACTTTCTTCCCTCCTAGTAGGGAAGAAAAAGCCTGTATACGAATAGGTGGTATGAAAAGGTAATTTTGAACACCTTATCCGTTTAGCTATACTTCTGCTGTTGACTGTATCTAAAACTTATTACTTAATACGATTATTTCAAACTGTCGAACACGTCAACACGTTTATGAAGTACTCAAATGTAAGTTACGGTTGTTTTTGACCAAAATTTAAGCTAAAACCGGGTTGTGGGTTGTGGTCCGCAACCTCACTGAAATTGAATACTTAATTGGTCGACCACTATCGTTTTGTATTAATTTAAAGGCTTTAGGGTAAATAGAGATAAGAGTCTGACTTTTCAGTATTTTGTAAATAAGATTGGGTAATATTATTTTTTATTATAAAATGGGAATGCACACTTTACAGAAAGTGATAGATTTAATCCGTAATACTTTATTGTGAATAGACTTTACACAGTAGATTGTTATTAAATCAAATACAAACATTGAAAACATTGAAAAAAAAAAAAAATCAACCCAGCAGGACTTGAACCTGCATCGATACGCCTTGCCGGGGCTCGATCGCTTTACTAATTAAGCTATGGGTCAAGTTACTAAGTTGACGAAATTTTCAATGCCTTCAATCATCTTTTTTGCATTTATTTTGATCTACTTCGGCTTTACAGCAGCCGTAAGCGACATCTAGGTACTAACTATTAGAGTTAGATACCCTTCCCGCCGACACTATCGCAAGTGTCACAACGGAAATATAGAGGGCGCTGCTATCAACTCATAATTATTTTTGCATGTTTTTAAAGTGGGGCATTCCACTCATACAATAGATTGTTATTAAATCAAATACAAACATTGAAAACATTGAAAAAATAATCAACCCAGCAGGACTTGAACCTGCATCGATACGCCTTGCCGGGGCTCGATCGCTTTACTAATTAAGCTATGGGTCAAGTTACTAAGTTGACGAAATTTTCAATGCCTTCAATCATCTTTTTTGCATTTATTTTGATCTACTTCGGCTTTACAGCAGCCGTAAGCGACATCTAGGTACTAACTATTAGAGTTAGATACCCTTCCCGCCGACACTATCGCAAGTGTCACAACGGAAATATAGAGGGCGCTGCTATCAACTCATAATTATTTTTGCATGTTTTTAAAGTGGGGCATTCCACTCATACAATAGATTGTTATTAAATCAAATACAAACATTGAAAACATTGAAAAAATAATCAACCCAGCAGGACTTGAACCTGCATCGATACGCCTTGCCGGGGCTCGATCGCTTTACTAATTAAGCTATGGGTCAAGTTACTAAGTTGACGAAATTTTCAATGCCTTCAATCATCTTTTTTGCATTTATTTTGATCTACTTCGGCTTTACAGCAGCCGTAAGCGACATCTAGGTACTAACTATCGTCAACTTAGTAACTTGACCCATAGCTTAATTAGTAAAGCGATCGAGCCCCGGCAAGGCGTATCGATGCAGGTTCAAGTCCTGCTGGGTTGATTATTTTTTCAATGTTTTCAATGTTTGTATTTGATTTAATAACAATCTATTGTATGAGTGGAATGCCCCACTTTAAAAACATGCAAAAATAATTATGAGTTGATAGCAGCGCCCTCTATATTTCCGTTGTGACACTTGCGATAGTGTCGGCGGGAAGGGTATCTAACTCTAATAGTTAGTACCTAGATGTCGCTTACGGCTGCTGTAAAGCCGAAGTAGATCAAAATAAATGCAAAAAAGATGATTGAAGGCATTGAAAATATCGTCAACTTAGTAACTTGACCCATAGCTTAATTAGTAAAGCGATCGAGCCCCGGCAAGGCGTATCGATGCAGGTTCAAGTCCTGCTGGGTTGATTATTTTTTCAATGTTTTCAATGTTTGTATTTGATTTAATAACAATCTATTGTATGAGTGGAATGCCCCACTTTAAAAACATGCAAAAATAATTATGACTTTACACAGGTTTACATGTCAGTTTTTATGTTTACATATATTTTTGAAGCACAATAATAAAACAGTCAGAACATTTTTCGTGGTTTTTAAATTTATAACGATAAGTTTAAAAACCATTTGACAGACTTTAACTAAATCGATATTTGAGTATGGATGTTGAATTTAACCTACCTTTGATAGGTGTAGACCCACAACGCGACGACGTCAACTTTGAGTCTATGGTTAGAAAACATTGTTTCAGATCAGCTACCATTTTTCACCACCTCCCGCTTTGGAAACCCGGTTCTTCAGTTAGGAGAGTACCTGTTCAAGAAATGGAGAGGCAGCAAGCCTCCAAGAACCTCGTGGGTTTGTATCAAGAACGTGGGCGGGTGCCGGGCGAGGATTATCACTATTGACGACGTCATCGTTAAGTCTATGAATGAACACACCCATTGACGTTTCAAAAAAGATTGACAATCAAGCCCGTAAGCCGGATTGACCTCTGGTGCCGTGATAGTTGTAAGAATGTAAATAGTTTATTATAGTAATACATTTAATAAGGGTTAGCTATAAATATTGTTACTGTACTTACAGTCGCCATCAGATATATCGGAGCGGCAAACGTGGTCACACATATCAATGCCTCTATTGTCAAGGCGATAAAGTTCATGATCAGATATTTTTGAGTCCCCTGGCCGCTCCGATATATTGGATGGCGATTTGTACCTCTAGGTTTATTGATTTAGGTATATTCTATTATTTTAGCCGAAACAATAGAACATTGTCAATTAGAAGATTTAAACAGTAGTTTGCTATTTTCTTTACTCTAGGATTTTGTATAGGTTTTTTTTATGAAATAGGAGGCAAACGAGCAGGCGAATCGCCCGATGGTATGCAATTACCGCCGCCCATGGACTCCCGCAACACCAGGGGGGTCACAAGCGCGTTTCCGGCCTTTAAGATGGGAACACGTTCTTTTCTTGATATATATATGATAAATCTTGAAGCAAATCAAATTATTTTGTTTAATTTTTTTTTTTGATTTGCAATTTTTAAGTAGTTACACTACTATATATAAACTGAAAATAGATAGTACAAGCACGTGCTGCGCATGCCCTTAGAGTATTGTCAACGGCGCCTAGCCGTTTCAAATCCAGAGATTGCATATACATGAGAAAATTTGTCAAGTTCCGCCGTGACCGGGTGGCCTAGTGGTCAGGACGTCAGCCGCGAAAGCTGAAGACGCCAGTTCAAATCTGGCCTCGGACACCGGAGGGTTTGGTCACTTTTTCTGAAGTATATGACATCTATTTTCAATATATATATAGTTATATGATATTTTAAGAGTTACATACACCTCGATCTCTCATTGTACCAGCTGATGGAGGTCAAGTATGTTTGTAATGTTTACAGAAACATTGTTAGCAGAAAATATCAAACTTTTTGACACATTTAATGACGATTCCGGATTGTTTCAGATTGTAAACAATTTACCTCACTAACCGAAATGGGAAAACGGTTGTACATTGATTAGTTATTATCTAGAGGAATTACAAAAAAGAAAACCTTCCCGGACAATACGAAAAATGCTAATGTATAACTTGTATAAGTTAAAAAATCGAATAAATTTTTAATCACCTAAATGGTTTCTGAGTTATTATAAGATTTATAAGTAATAATTTTCAATTATCTAAATATATAAAAGAAGAAACTGACTGACTGACTGACTGACTGACTGACTGACTGACATATCAACGCACAGCCCAAACCGCTGGGTCTAGAGATTCTAAATTTGGCACGTAGGTTCCTTATAAGGTCTAGGGATGCACTAAGAAAGGATTTTTTAAAATTCGCCCCCTAAGGGGGTAAAATGGGGGTCCAAAGTTTGTATGGCGAATCAAGATTTGTTAGACTATTTTATTCGAGACTTCTTAGGAGTACTCCTAACGATATATGAGTAAACACGTGTTTCAGGTTTTTTGAAAATTCAACCCCTAAAAGGGGCAAATGTGGTCACAAAGTCTGAAAATCAACATGGGTATCGTATCCTTTTTGAGTACTTATAGTACGCGGGCGAAGCCGCGGGAAAAGGCTAGTTTATAATAAACTAACTAGGAATATAATTATTAGAATCGTCTCTTATGTTGCAGACCAGCAACCGCAGTTTATCACGTCCCGATATGGTAAACCGGTTATACAAATAGGGCAATACCGGTTTAACCGGTGGTCCGGCAGCAAGGGCCCGAGGGTATCTTGGACTTGTGTGAAGAACGTGTCGTGCCGCGCTAGACTTATCACTATCAACGACGTCGTCGTTAAGTCTATGAACGAACATACTCATTGAAGTATTTAACAGCAGTGTTGCAATCGGTTTAAAGCAAAAAGATTGGTGAAGAAATATAATTATGTATTTAGATTTTGTTATATTACTCGAGAGTACACGGTGTTTTAGATAGATTTAAATGTAATAAGGCTTCTGGAAGGCAAGAGCTTCTGGGTTTCCGAGAAAAAAATAATTCAGTGATGACAGTGAAACAAGGAAAAACAAATTACTTATATGTAAGATTATGTAATATGTGACCTATTAAGTTTGTATTATACTTATCTTACTCTTTTTTGTTATAAGCTAACGTGTATTAATAAAATATGTTATTTACTTATCAGCTTTCTATTTATCTACACTATTTATTACAATGGTAGCGAAATATCACGTGATAACTTAAGAAAGCGAGCCAAAATATTAAATTGTGAAAAGATATTAACGTTCTCTTTTCTTTCAGAACCACCGCTGGTGTTTACATTGTCACGATTCAAAAGGCCGAAAATCCTGTTCGGCAAATATGCCTTCAACAAGTGGTGCTACAGCCGAGGTTCCTTCACCTCGTGGCTTTGTGTCAGGAAGGGCAAAGGTTGTCGCGCGCGCCTTATCACGAAGGATAATCGACTGGTCAAAGAGTGGCGAGAGCATAACCACTGATCAACGGAATGAGAGTAACCCTTTTAAACCCGAGGTCCACACTGCACCGATGAATTCGTGTGGTTTTTATGGTTTAAAACTTAATTTTTATTGCTAGTATTGCGGTCAAAGATTCCGGCTCTCCATCAATAGTTTGGAGATTCTTGATTCATGGCCGAATTTACTAGCTTTAAAAGTAAACTTAGTTCGCTATAATTTGCATGAAAAATTGTTTATCTACACCCATATCATAAATCCTCTATTCTGCGTTCGGAAACTATATGTAATTACCACCATTATTGCAACCAGTAACGTAACATCAGTGTATGTAAACGTATGAAAATTAATTACCACATCGATATAACGGTAACGTAATGAAAATCCAGCCCTCCTCCCCGACCAACGTCACGCGCCCCCCCGACCGCCGGCACAATCTAGTTGGCCATGGCGGTCATTCTAATGGTTTCCGAACACGTCATTTAGGATTTATAATATGTGTGTAGATAAAGCAGTGTATGCAACTGTACGTAATTAGGCTTTATTACGTAACAGTTACATAAACTTATATTATTGTATGTAGGTGGTGGTTAATGTACTATTAGTTACGAAAATTTCGTTATGACCAAAAATATGTATATACTTTTGAATGTTATTACAATGGAGTAAGGTGCAAAAGTGCATACATATTTGGCGTAGCTTGTACGAGCAAGGTTAGTAATTAAGTTTGATTATGTACAAATACAAATGTATAACTGTACACATATCATCATGTCATCATGTGTGTCATGGTTGACATTTTTTTTATATCTAAGAAAAGGATAATAAAAGCTGTAAAATGACATTATTATATTATTAATGATTTCAACATTTACAAAGCGACTTTTATTTACTAATCTTTCTAAAAGTGGGAGTATTTACTCTAATTTTTTCGGTGCGCGTAAATCTTCGTCATCCAACTGGGACCTAAAAGTTGAAATGTGTTTTTCTAGAACCAGAGCTAGTGTTCACGGTATCAAGATTCGGGAAGCCTAAAGTCGTGTTTGGAAAGTACAGCTTCAACATGTGGACGTACAGCCGTGGTCCCCGTGCCACGTGGATTTGTGTGAAGAAGAACAAAGGCTGTCGGGCAAGGATCCACACGATAGATAAGAAACTGACAGAACAGTGGCGGGAGCATAACCACTGATAAGACGAGTCTCGTGTGTAGAATAGTGTAGTGTTGTTTTATTTATTCATAAGCATATGTCACATCTGTTGGATCTCCAAATAAATAAAATAAACTGGCCAAGTGCATGTCGGACCACGTGTAATGGAGGGTTCCATCCCTTCAATGGAATAACCAAAGTAATACCAAAAGGTCGTATCTGATGCCTATGGAAGAAGTTTCTTGGAGATCTTCTCAATTTTTTTTCATATTTTTTGGACTTACGGTTCAAAAGTTACAGTGGGACACATGTCTAAATTTTATTAAGATACATCTTATAGTTTCCGAGTAAAATGGCTGTGACATACAGACGGACGGAGACGTACGGACAGACGGACATGACGAAACTATAAGGGTTCCGTTTTTGCCATTTTGGCTCCGGAACCGTAAAAAGTACATTAATCATCAATCATTATGATAGTCAAAGGGCTATGCCGGATTGCATCTGTCACGGGAAAAGGTATCTTTACAAAACAAATAGGGAAAGTTTTACTTTTTCTAAATAGTTTAAATATAGTATAGTGCAATAATTTTTAAGAAAAAAAAACCGACTGCAATGGGGGAAGCCGGTGAAGGATTATTGTAGATGGTGCACTCTTACCCCCTTATTCAGAAACGGCCACTAAAGTTAAGAGATCGCTGATAATCGTTTGTCCCTTTCCCTCATATAGGTTGGACGGAAAGGGACAGACGATTATCAGAGGCCTCTTAACTTTAGTAGACGTTTATGAATAATGGGGTTAAACTCCATACAATGAAATAACTTGCTTCACAAACACAGCGAAGAGGACAAATCGTCAAACGTAAACTATGCGTCGTTGAAGAGTTCCGTTTTGATCATCATCAGCAATTCCACTTCATCAAATGTCACTCTTTTGAATGAAAATGCTTGATTTGTTGATAAAAATACAAAAATCACTATGTGTATGCCTTTAAGATTTGAGGAGTTCCCTCGATTCCTCATGGATCCCATCATCAGAACTGCGTTTTGATAAAAACGTGACCAATCTGTATATATATATACTTACAATCAAAAAAGGAAATTACAAAATCGGTGTAGACATGACGGAGTTATGGAGTAACGAACACAAAAAAAAATTGCCGAATTGAGAACCTCCTCTTTTGAAATCTTGAAGTCGGTTAAAAATTTATGAATCTGACTAAATTCGGCGTCATTAGAAAAATAAAATAAAGTAAACAAATATGGCTGCGTTTCTGGGTAAAAAAGCATTTGGCACATGACAAGATATATTACAAAAAGTCGTTTTCACTGAAATATAAGGAAGTAATTAACGGATATTTTTTCCTAAAAATAAATGTAAATAACAAGTTTATGTGCTGACAATTGAACCATGGGTGTTCTTCAAAAGTGCGTGATTGCAAAGCAATTTAACACATTCAGCACCGAGAACCCGACTGTCGGACACAGTACAGAACTCTTCGTAGCTGTTACGAGCTACATACGACGATTACGTGGCTACGGGCTACGAGCGTAGCGCGTAGCACTGGGTGGTGTTGAATGTGTTAAAGTAAATGGGATTATTTACATTATTTAATTTTTATATTGACGCCGAATATACTATAGTGTAAGCGAAGTAATCGGAAATTTTTAAATCGAAACTAACGGTTTAATAGGAATTATGTAAAATCGTGTGATATGTTTTCCCGCCTGAACTATTAATTTAACCGTAATACGTTATGATGGCCATGCATGTTTATGTGTCATATTCCTCGACGAATGATCAATTATATACATCTGCGTTTGTGTGTTTTAGTTGTGAATATATTGCCATTTTTTTAAAAGGAAAATGTAGAAGATAGAAGTGAGCGTTGTATTACTTACAACGCTCACTTCTATCTTCTACATTATCCTTATATTCTGTAAATATGACAAAATGTTCAATAAATCGGTTTATAGAATTTTAAAATTTCTTTTTGTAAATTATTACTGTACATAATTTATCTATTAATCCTTCCATATTATAGAGCACCCTGGGCCGTATTCGAAGAATGTTTTATGTTATTTTTCAACACACCTGCTCGTAACGAGGTTCTTATTCCACCGCTTTTATGCTCATAATCCTAGATATTAAACACGTGTGCATTTCACAATAATTATCCAACTAGTGGAATAATTTAATAATCCGATCAAGTGACGTTTGTACTCTAGTACCAAGTTGTAGGTACGCAGACGAATCGTTGTAATTTAGTCGGGTATTACCTTTACTTTTTTTAACTCTTTATGAGTTTACATTCTAAAAAAGTAAAAAAAAAGTAAATATATTAAAAATATACACATTTACGATATAATATAAATTATACAATCCTGATTGTGAATTAGAATCATTTCAACTATATACATATTATATTACTCGTAATGCACAATAATTCGTGTTTAAAACACGAATTGTCTGTTTTAATATTGGCTGTTTGGCATTATACGTCCGCGCCTTTGCCTCAGGCTACACGCACATCCAAAAAAGAAAATTGCGCGCCATTTATAAGTTAACCTCAAATCATTGTTTATTTGTTAGATTTTTCTCGTCCTGTTTTATTAATTTAAACAAATTATATTTTCAATGATTAAGAAGACAACTTTAGCGTTAATTTAACCTCTGGATATATTTAAAAATTGTGATCATAAAAATCTAATGTGCAATTCGTAAGAAAAAAATACTATAATTTATTGCACAATAAAAGTGAAGTCTTTAATTTTATGAAATGATTTGAAAAAGAGTTCCAGATACTCAATAACATCACAAAAAAGGTTAGTTAAATTTAATTATCTTAGGTTCGTAAGTACCTCTATCCTGTAAACATTCTGACAATTAATGTATTTATCAAAAGTTATTAATTATACTGTTCTGTTATTTCCTCGCAAGTGTGTTGAAAAACGTCGTATGAAACGCGTGTGCTTGATCATTACATAAGCTCAGCTTCCTTATGCGCCCTCACATGCGTTCGTGCGCACAATATCGCTTCGTATGTAATGATCAACTTAGCACACTTGTATCATAATGTACTATTATTACCCACTCTGAAGGCAGACTGTGCCGAAATTCGCTATCTGTTCCTCACTTCGTTTTTTAGGAACCAAGCTTACAGAAGTATTTAGACCAAAACCAAACATACTTACTAATAACTGACGATTGAAACTGGTCATTATTGCGACTAACCTAAAGATTTATCAGTTAATTCTTTTGTCGATGGTTTTAAAGGTATCAAGGATAATTTATGTTTCAGAAGCAGTTTTCATGCAGACCCGGTCTGGAAGCACGGCTATACAAATAGGCCGGTACCGATTCAATCGCTGGAGCGGCAGCCGCGGGCCGAAGGTGTCTTATGCTTGTGTGAAGCGAAACCAAGGTTGCCCTGCGAGGCTGGTCACTGTCGACGAAGTCATTGTCAGAAGCTTGCACGACCATAATCACTGAACGGAGACGTTTTATGAAATAAATGGGTTTAGCTATTTTATCTGTGACAACTTCGGGTTAATAAATGTAAGCGCCACATTTTTCTTTGACTTTCATTTTTGTATACAATAATTCTCAACAGATCATTTGTTACGTATAGCCTATATCCAGCTCAGTTATTTTTATGAGAGACTGATGAGGTGATTGTAGGTAATATTAAAATTAAGACCTACTAAGATTTGGAGAGAGATGAAAGTGACATGATCGATTGTGCCAAAATCGTAAGTAACTTATTTTTGTTGTATTAACTCGTATAAGTTACATAGGGAAATTGGCTAATGATATAATAGTTTTCTCAAACACCTTATTATCTTAACTAAATAAATACAATTTCAGATGCAATGTTCACGCTGTCTCGGTTCGGGAACCCCGTGATTCAGATCGGCCCGTACCGGTTTAACCGGTGGAGTGGTAGCAAAGGCCCTAAAATATCATGGATATGTGGTAAGGTACACGATGGATGTCGTGCTAGAGTAATCACTGTGGATAAAGTCATACTGAAGTATTTGAATGAGCCATTGAGGGTTTGTTTGTCGTCAAGGATTAAAAGCTAAGTAATATTTAAAAACAAAAACATTAAAATGTACAGTTACTGTGATGATTACATTATAAGAAATGAAATTCATCTAGCCTGTTTTATTAATTCTACATACCACACAATACTTTAATAATTAAAAAGTAATAGCTATAGTTGTAGTTATGTTAGTTAAATAGTGCAGTAAATCACAAACTATTACAAACATCGAAATAAAGAAACCATTAAAATACAATAAACAACAAAGCACGATTCCCCTGGTTTCTGGACTACAGAATTCAGTAATCATTGAGAAAGGGTTTAGCAGGCTAAGGAAGGACGTGTGGCCCCTGTGAGGAAAAGTTGAATTAGTAAATGTCAATTGTTTGTCGCCTCATAACTAGTAATCACTCCAACTTTCAGCCCTCTATCTTGAACTGTCTCAGAGATAATGTCAAAAATTTATTTTTTTAACATTTTTTTTCAAACTCGTATATCTCCTAATCCATAGCAGCTAAAGCGTTGAAACAAAATCACAGCTACGTAGTTTGAGTGGGAGTATACCCTATAATTTTATTAATATTTTATACGTGAAAAATAAAAGAAATAAATGTCAATTTATTTTTTAACAGCTCTTTCCAACACGTTTTTTTGAAAGTACAATTATGAAAAAAATCATATAAATTGCTTATAGTATTAGCTACTAGCATACAAAAAATCAATTGATTATATTTGGTGCAACATACTGTAAAAAAAAAAACTAACGAAAGTATTCAAGTATCAAGAGTAGGCTTCTGAACTGAAAGTACGTTTTTAAGTTTTATATTTGTTGCCTAGCAACAAAGGGTGTATTGTTTTTAATTTGACGTATGACTGTCAAAAAAGGTCACTGAACTACTGCTGTGTTAGCATTTGTAACTAATTTTACTAACTACTAAATCAACGAAACGACGGATGTGCTATATGTTTATTATTTTATAATAGTACATTACTTACCAAGGACCGTAAAAGAAAGAAAGCCCGAAATCGCAGGTATTTGTGACCCGAGCCGCAGGCGAGGGTTGTAAATATGCGATAGAGGGCTTTCTTTTTTACTGCCCGTGGTGAGTACACAATTTTACGTCTCCATCTGGCCATAATGCGAGTTTTACCGTACGCGTAGCGTGCGGCAAAACTCACGTTATGGCCAGGTGTGACGTAAACAAAATTAATTGGTTTCATTATAGTACACGTATTAACATAACGAATTAAATAACTCATTAGAGCAGATATCACAATATAAGTCACTTAGATAATGATTATCGTAATATTCGTCGTCCCAGGTATAGGACAATGTTATCCTGCAGTCATCGCAATATCCTTTTAACATAACATTCTCGTCAGAGAGCGATATCTCAATACTGGTAAAGACTGTAAAAACAGTTGCTTCGCTATTAACCGTGGCAAGTTGAGCCCAAATATTTTTGATTTTATGATTTCCATCTGAAAGAATGTATATACATGAAGTTTCTGTTTTATTTTTTATTTTATTTACATTTAAAACTTACTTTCGCCATTATGGAAAAATCGGACTCCTCTTCTACATAACGTGTTGTATATTCCCTTAAACAATTCACTATTATGTTAAATGTGCTAGCGTATAAATTGTATAATAGTATTGTATAATTTAAAGATAGCTCATACCTAATAAATCATAATGTCTAATGTTATGTTACTCGGAATCGACAAACGCTTAGTTTATACGCTAGCACATTTAACATAATAGTGGATTGTTTAAGGGAATATACAACACGTTATGTAGAAGAGGAGTCCGATTTTTCCATAATGGCGAAAGTAAGCTTTAAATGTAAATAAAATAAAACAGAAACTTCATGTATATACATTCTTTCAGATGGAAATCAAAAAATCAAAAATATATCGGCTCAACTTGCCACGGTTAATAGCGAAGCAACTGTTTTTACAGTCTTTACCAGATATTGAGATATCGCTCTCTGACGAAAATATTATGTTAAAAGGATATTGCGATGACTGCAGGATAACATTGTCCTATACCTGGGACGACGAATATTACGATAGTCATTATCTAAGTGACTTATATTGTGATATCTGCTCTAATGAGTTATTTATTTCGTTATGTTAATACGTGTACTATAATGAAACGAATTAATTTTGTTTATAAAATAATAAACATATAGCACATCCGTCGTTTCGTTGATTTAGTAGTTAGTAAAATTAGTTACAAATGCTAACACAGCAGTAGTTCAGTGATCTTTTTTGACAGTCATACGTCAAATTAAAAACAATACACCCTTTGTTGCTAGGCAACAAACAAAAAACTTAAAAACGAAGTTTCAGTTCAGAAGCCTACTCTTGATACTTGAATACTTTCGTTAGTTTTTTTTTTACAGTATGTTGCACCAAATATAATCAATTGAGTTTTTGTATGCTAGTAACTAATACTATAAGCAATTTATATGATTTTTTTCATAATTGTACTTTCAAAAAAACGTGTTGGAAAGAGCTGTCAAAAAATAAATTGACATTTATTTCTTTTATTTTTCACGTATATAATATTAATAAAATTATAGGGTATACTCCCACTCAAACTACGTCGCTGTGATTTTGTTTCAATGCTTTAGCTGCTATGGATTAGGAGATATACGAGTTTGAAAAAAAATGTTAAAAAAATAAATTTTTGACATTATCTCTGTGACAGTTCAAGATAGAGGGCTGAAAGTTGGAGTGATTACTAGTTATGAGGCGACAAACAATTGACATTTACCAATTCAACTATTCCTCACAGGGGCCACACGACCTTCCTTAGCCTGCTAAACCCTTTATCACCTTAAACTATTTCATTTTCCTAAGATATTTTAACAGAAATAAGTTTTATAAACCACTTTGATCTTTTTTAGGAACGTGGGAATTTGTAGATGCGAAAAAATCTATAAAAAGGAAAAACACTAACCTGGGCATGAGAGGATCCCCTAAATCAAATGCGTCTGTGTTAGAATACGCGACGTCCCAGCGAGGCAAACCAGTGCTAGTACTCGGTGACTACCGGTTCAACCGGTGGGTGCATAGCAAGGAGCACCGTGTGCGGTGGATTTGCCGCCACTACGGCTGCAAAGCATCTGTGATTACGGAGGAAAACGAAATTGTGAAAGACAGGAATGTACATAATCATTGATCTTTGTCTGTGATTAAAGCAGCAATAATATCAGATCTGAATTTAAATGCTATTTTTGTAAAACCCGATATGAACCTCGATTACAGCACAAACAAATAAGTGGATACAAAAAAAAGTTCAAATCGTTCTTCTAAACCGGATCAGCCTGTGCCAGTGAGTACACAGCGTGGTAAACCGGTGCCCATACTCCGTGACTACAGGTTTAACAAGTGGTCGTACAGCAAAGGGTCAAAACCATATACAAGATACTCCGCTTAGCGCGTTATTTCTTTGAAACCTAAGCTGCCAAAAAGAAGGGGTGCGGGAGGGGAACAAGCAATGCTAGACAGGGAACGTGCCATTGTTCCGTGGGGCGTAAGAGAGAGTCAGACATTAATGGTTGCCATGGAGACGTACTAAGTTTACTGTCACTTAAATAAATTAGTGTCTCACTATATGGTAAAATCACTTCGTGCGTGGCAGCGGGGGTCGCCCGGCTATGCAGGGTCTTGGGTTATTGGTCAAAACGAACATAATCACTGATTTTCGTTCGTGTATCTTCATTAATGTGCAATGGGCTGAATGAAGCTTACAGACGATCGACAACCCATAAAAAAATTCAAAACCATTTTCTTATGTTTGACCGAATATTATATATATTACTTCTTTTTTAGAAAAACTGGATGCACTTTTAAGATTTTTGCTTAAATACCGGCAGATTGTGAGTAAAACGTTATATTATTCGGAGTATGTCCTGTTACCCTACCGCTGCCGCCTAAGGAGGGTACTGTTTTTCTTTATCTACGAGTATCTTACTTCAACTCGTGAACTTATCATTCACATTAGCTTCCATCTTATACTCGTATTGTCTCTCTTTGTACATAAAATAAATTAAATAAAACATTTTTTTCAGGTCTGCCGATGTTTACCGTGTCACGGTACGGAAATCCGGTAATGATGTTAGGATACTACCGGTATTTCAAGGAGGTCCGGAGTAAAGGCCCGCGAGTGCGGTGGCTTTGCGTCAAGAATAGAAGCAACAGCTGTAAGGCCAATGTTATCACTTACGAGGGAGACGTGCTTGAATTCCGGAATGAACACAACCATTGAATTTTTACTAATATATATAAGGAGTGGTCCGGAAAAAAAGTAGCCGTGCCTTTTCTGATTTATCTTTTTATTTTGTGCCGATTTAGAAGCAGTGATTGTATTTAAATAATCTGTAGATACAATCATACAAAACATAAATACAATCATATTTAAATGGAACAGCGTTTGGAAGTTTTCGCCTTATGTATTCCATCATACACATAGTTTTTTGAACAGCGTCTTCTGACAGAATTTTTGAGGTGTTTCTCAAAAACATGTTTTTTCTTATAGTTTGATTTGATGAGCTATTTTATACCTTAATAAATTGTCTTTCTTTAATAGTAAACTTTTTTATCTGGCTTCATTTTAAGGTAGTTACAGTAATTTTTAATTAAATGTATTTGCCTTTTTTTATAGAAAATTGTCTCCCATAGAAAAAGCTTTGTCAGAGGTTAGATTAGAGAGTCTTCCTGACTATCCTAGTGAAAATACAGTGAATTAATGTAGCTTCTTGGTAAGATGAAATTCTGAAAAGCATAAAACGGGTTGTGAAAATGGAAATACAATTGTGGCGTTGTAGCAGATGTCGATTGAAGATTGTCAAATTATGTTGTTCAAAAAGTTACAAAGTATGTTGAAATAAAAACGCGATAACTTATATATGCTTACATATTTTATTATGATTGTATATTTATTTATTAGTATTGTATCTACGGATTAATAAAATAAATATACTGCTTCAAAATTAGCACTAAATTAAAAAATACACAAGATTGTACACGGCTACTTTATTTCAGGACCACTCCTTATATATATATATTGAAAATTAACGTTTTTAAATTTTATTTTGTAAATAATAATAATACCAATGTGACGTTTGAATTAAAAGGTACCTCATTGTGGGTAGTGTCTGTAGCTTCTCATGCATCCTTATGGGAGTAACGGCATATTGACAACGCTCGAAACTAAATGTTGCTTTAAAACTGCACAAACGTAACTATGAACTAAAGCACGCGGGTAAGAAGACGTTACTTAGTTTGTAACCAGGTTTAAAAGCACTGTCTTTTTTAATTATCAGTAAACAATGATTTTCATCAGATATACCAGCGTTTACTACTTCCCGGTTCGGGCGACCGGTAATGCTTGTGGGGCAGTACCGGTATAACAAGTGGATTGGGAGCAAAGGCCCCCGCGCGCGCTGGCTGTGCGTTCGTAAGAACAGCAAAGAGAACTGTAAGGCCTACGTTGTTACCCATAATGATATGATTTTGACTTTTCGCAAGGAACATAACCATTAGGTTTAATGTAATCGTAGAGTAAGAATATAAAAATTGTATTACGTAATTTAGCGAAAATGATCCATCCTGAAAAAATTGTCATTGAAACAAATGACTTGCGATATTGACATAAAGTTTAAATTTTTTTGACAGATTTTTGTAGAATGAATCCTTTTCCCTAAACTACGTCCAAATATACATATTTTTTTAATTACTGCTTGCTCTTTTTTAACGCCAAAGACGTCAAATCACGCGCACGGAAAGTCGTGCCCTCAACGCCAGACCGAGTATCAATTCCAAAATATAACCGGTTTGCCTTGCGCGGCTGGCGCTGGGGGCACGATTTTTCTGTCCGACGCTTGGCGATCAAAGGGTTAAATGAGTATTTCCAATACATGCGTTATGGAAGGTAGTGTTAAACATCGAGTTAATTTGTCATCAGATGAGCCAGTATTTACTACATCACGGTATGGGAAACCGGTAATGCTGATGGGGGGTCACCGGTACAATAAATGGAGTGGCAGCAAAGGCCCCCGCGCACGTTGGCTCTGTGTCAAGTGTAGCAGCACGAGGTGCAAGGCACTCGTTATCACATGTGAAGATGTCATTTTGACCTATCGTCATGAACATAACCACTGAATTTAAAAAGCTGCAAATATGCTAAGAAAATGTAATTCTAAATATGTAGTATATGACATGAAAATTAATCATAAAAATTATGTCTTTATTCCGTATTATATTTAAGGACTAATTACACAGATCCCCCTAGCCCCAAATTAAGCAATGCTTTTACTTTGGGTACTAGGCAATGAGAAGCAGTGTTGGCCGTTAATTTCAATTAGAATTGAAAATTGATCAATAAGATTGAAGATTAATTCCGTAACTAATCAATTACACTAACATCAATTTTTACTAACGTTAGTTCGCATTGATTTTGTCACGTCGTTAATTACACTAACCGTCAATAAGAATTAACCTATTAATTACACTAACGTCTCGAAAATTTAATAAGATTAACAGTTAATTAGATTAACGTTAGTGTAACTAAATTAATCCTGTCTTACACTAATAATTAATGTTAAAACTGCATCTCGGGTTTGGAAGTTGGGACCAATATCACAAGATGGAGCTCATGCTGGACCCTAGGGCTACCTACTGGATCTCGGGTTTGGCGCATCACAGACTCATGCTGTTTGGGCTCATTCGACATACTGATGGTATGGTATAGTATGGTATGGTATGGTATGGTATGGTATGGTATGGTATGAGCTGGAGCTCATGCTGGACCCTGGGGATCCCTACTGGATGGCGCAACATAGACACATGCTGTTTGAGCTCCAGATTTTGATACCGGTACCATCTGCTCATCAGTACAAGTCGATTGAGCCCAAACAGCATGAGTCTATGATGCGCCAAACCCGAGATCCAGTAGGGATCCCCAGGGTCCAGCATGACCTCCACCTTAGGATTCCGGTCCCATTGCTTATCAATACAAGCCCCCGAGTCCAGTGTCAAAATCGAAACAAAAATCAAAACCACGTAGCTTTACCTAAATCCGCGTTTAGTTAGGTAAATTATTAATGTCAAGTATCTATTCAATCTACACTAAAAATTATATAAATGCGTTTAATTTTTGAGAAAGATTAAAAATTAAATATCTTCAATTTTTAGTTATTCGCAAAGGATTAACACATTAGTTACAATTAATTTTAATTCTAATTGAAATCAATTTGCATTAAACTATTAGTGTTCAATTTTTACTACCGTGTTTCAATTTTTAATTTTCAATAACACTAACTAACGTTCGGCCAACACTGATGAGAAGTATACATGCTTATGTAAGATATTACTATCTTACTAGGAATATGATTATAATACATATTATTCGGCATATAACTATATCCCTAGGGATATAACTATACGTCCGACGCACCGCCGCACTCCTACCTACAATTATTTCACTAAACTAAAGACGTATTATAGTTATATTCCTAGTAAGATAGTAATGAATCACTTTCGTATAACTATGTTACGACATATAATTATATCCCTAGGGTAATAACTATATAACGGCTTTATCTATCGTACTGCGACACATCCATTACGCCGCAACAAATAGGTAAATTCGTGCGTGATAAATTCACAAATAAATACCCTGACCGGAATCTCCAGCTTCGTAGGCATCACACTATTCGCTAGGCTAGATACTGTTTAGGGCGTAATTTAATTTATAGATTTTATTGTCATCAGATAAGCCAGTGTTTACTACATCGGTTCGTGGGAGACCGGTAATGTTGGTTGGTGGTTACCGGTATAACAAATGGTCCCGCAGCAAAGGTCCACGCGCGCGATGGTCGTGTGTCAAGATTAGCACTAATAAATGTAGGGCAGTTATCATCACCATCAACGATGTGATCATAGCTTTCCGTCATGAACATAATCATTAAAATGGATAAAAAAAATCGTATTAAATTTATTTTAATATATTTTTAAACAGTCGGTCATATTACTTCAAGTTTAATATTGTGGAGGAATAACTTTTAACTATAGTAAACTAATATGTATAAAATAGATTTTTGTCGTCAGATCAGCCAGTATTCACTACATCGACGCGTGGGAAACCGGTGATGTTGGTAGGTGGTCACCGGTATAACAAATGGGTTGGCAGTAAAGGTTCTCGTGTCCGTTGGGTGTGTGTCAAGACGTCAGGCATGGTCGGATGTAAGGCAGTAGTCATCACATGTGACAATGTCATTGTTGATTTCCATCATGAACATAATCATTGAATTGCCTTGCCCTGACTTGAACCAAACCTGTCAGTAGGGTTTACAATTTGGATTGAAGTATATGGATTTATCCGGATCTGTATTCTGTTCTGATATCCACGGATCTTTCCATACATTTTAGGAAGGCCAGGATAGTCATCAATTAAGAATTAAAAGATCATACTTTTGTTTAACCTGCATTGGTAATTAATAATTGTTTCAATTATTGTTTATCTATATTTTTTATTTACCTATTAAAATAATGAAACATACTACTTATTGTGTAGTAATGTTGATTAAAATGCAACTGAAAACTTCCAAATATACAATTGTTTTTATACTTCATTAATTTCATCATTTACCTAACACTAAAATATACTATCTGTAAATCTATTTCTACAATTATAAATTACCGAGGTACTTTATGAAAATCCACTGGCAGAAATCTCTATGAGGGATAAGATTTAATCCGTACTTAACATTTAAACTGTATTTATTGACGTCAGATCCAGTGTTTGCTTTATCCCGGAATGGCAAACCGGTAATACTGGTGGAGGACACAGTTACAACAAACGGCCTGAAAGCAAAGGCTCTCGCACACGGTGGCTGTGTGTCAAGTTCAGCAAGGCTGGCGTTATCACCTGTAATGGTATCATTGTGGCTTTTGGTCATGAACATAACCATTAGGAATTTAGAAAAACTTTTAAATTGTTTAACGATTTTAGTAAATTTACCGAAAATGTGTATAATTTGGCAATCCTTTGACGCCTCGTTTGCAGTAGGTAGGTAGTTTTAATAGTTTTGTTAATTTTACAAGGGCTACGCGTTATTAGCATTTTATGTGATAATGGCAGCATTGATTAATCCCCTTTACCCATTATCGCTACATTCCGATAGTTTGTGAGATTACAATGTGGTTGAAGATGCGATTAATTTGTGTTATACTCATAACTACTTAATGCAAAACTTTTAGTATCGTACTTAAGTAGAATAAGCCTAACAATGTTTAGAAACAAAGGAAAAATGGACTGCCTCGATTGATTGATTGTGATGACTGATTTTGTCCATTTGTCCTTGTTTTATAAATATTGTGGTATAGTTAGCAGACTTTTCTGCTTAATAATAATTCATTTAGAATAGGACTAAGTTTTACCTACTAAACAGTTGCCATTACCACCCAGTCACGTTATACGAGAACGTTACAGACAAGTTAAATTAAACGAGTGTGTATCTGTATATAATCTTTGTTTAAAGGTTAAAATAAACCAAGTGATTGTTCTCAGATCATCAGGCAGTGTTTGGAACATCTCGGTTCGGCAAACCGGTAATAATGATGGGGCCTTACCGGTATAACAAATGGATTGGCAGCAAAGGGCCGCGTGCGCGCTGGCGTTGCGTCAAACACAGTACTAGTGGCTGCAAGGCCGCAGTTATCACTATTGAAGACACCATTGTTGGTTTGCTTCATAAGCATAATCATTGAGTTTTAAAAAGTAAGTGCAGAGTAAATAGGTAAGGTACTAATTCCGTCCTCGGTTTAAACTTTTTAATATAAGCCGTAACAAGGCTGTTGTCACGGAGCTCATGGGGTTAAATAATAACTTTATCACCGCTTTAGGTATATATTGACTGAAGGCACAGCTGCACATTTTATTTATTTAATGGAACGTAGTGCATTTGTTATACATAATTTTTATGTCATAATACAGGTGATAAAAATATTTATAAGTAATAAATGGCAACAAATACCTCTTTTGATATTTGTCAAACTTTGTATGATTTAACAATATCTTATTACCTACTTTCGGGATTGAATGCTTTGTCATGACAGCATTATGTAATCGGCATGCGAATCATACACGGCTTTTTCGATTGTGCTATTTTTGATTCGATTTTCTATCGAATGAACTGTATATTAATTATATAAGGTGCTAACAAATTAGTCACGGATATTTTTACCGCTGATAGTACTCGGTTCTCAGAGTATATTTAAGTATGAAACATCATAGGTTTTGTTGTTTTTTGGAGAAAACTAGGAAACAAATTTCCTACGTTAAAACACACCGTTAATAAGATAATTAAATGAGACCTCTTTAGACCCGAATCATAATGAAATTAAAGAAAAAAGTTTTGACTTGACATGACAGACAGTGTTAAACATCTTGACAGGTAGGTACATTATAGGGGTGGTTATTTTAAAAATTAATTATAATATTTTTTTTGTTCGGTAAATGAAAACATAAAAATGATATACAAAGGTTCCTTAATTACAGTTAAAAGTAATTGTTTTAATGTAATCTATTATCTCTTAAAATATCCGTGACTATTTTGTTAGCACCTTATATAACCGTTCTATTAGTATTTTGAGACTTAAACTGTAGAAAATCGAACCTAAAACGTCTCAGTCAGCCCGGTTTCACTTCGATTTAAGTAAAGTTAATAAATTATTTTTTTTATTATCAGGCCCACCTACGTTCACTACGTCACGCTATGGTAACCCTGTGATTTTGCTTGGGCCGTACCGGTTTAACCGATGGGTCGGCAGTAAGGGGGTACGCAAACGGTGGCAATGCGTGAAGGTATCATCTGGATGTAAGGCTAGAATTTACACCATCGGTGAAGCTATCATCGAAGTCTCCCATTATCACAACCATTAGTCCGAATAAATTTCAAACGGTTTTGTCTATTATGAGTTATAATGTTATTGTAGTTATTTGTAAATAATAAGTAAGTAAAATACGTCTAAGAGAGAGTTGTTACACAATCACGTGTGATCGTAAGATTATACCCGACATAGCCTGATAATATGGGACATTTGCAGCTGATAAAGGCACGGCATATCCATTAGGTTGAAGAAACTAATTTTATCCTACACAAGCAAGAAAAGGGGTCGTGTTATACCAGTATTAAACAATTTTCAGAGTTTTCGTAGTTATTATTTTACAAAGCCCAACGCACATTATCTTTGTTTTCCTTGACATATGCAAAAAAAAATAGGTAGGTTATCAACTTATCACTTAATATTGTGTTTTAATTTAAGACAGTATCAATTTTGTAATTGAAAGAAAATCAGAAAAATTCACCGCGTTGAGCAAGATTCGAACTTGTGACCTTTTGGAACGCTTGCTTGCAGACGTTTCTGCTTCTCTGAATCTTACAGTTCTCTCCATACAATGTGATTTACAACGTAGGGCAGGAGCTGTCAGATTACTGTCTTGAATTAAAAATACGATATTAGTACATATAAACCGAAAGGTGCATTAAGGAAGTCTAAATATTTGTTTTTGTGCATTATAACATTTATAACTCAAAATAGGTTCGTCTTTAAACCATCCAGACCGCGTGGTCCAAACTGCTAAAATGAAAACATTACATTTTAATCACCAGGTAAACCAATATTCACGACGTCCCGGTACGGTAACCCCGTGATTCTACTCGGGCCTTACCGGTATAACAAATGGTCCGGTAGTACAGGCCCCCGCGCGCGATGGAGGTGCGTGAAGACCGGAAACGGATGTAAAGCCATCATTTACACCGTCGATGACGTCATCATCCAGTTCTGTTATCAGCACAATCATTGAATGGGCAATTTTGACAACATCACGTCACGGTAACGCCATGATCCATTTCGGGCCCTACCGGTATAATAAATGGTCTGGTAGTACAGGCCCCCGCGCGCGATGGAGGTGTGTGAAGACCGGAAACGGATGTAAAGCCATCATTTACACCGTCGACGACGTCATCATCCAGTTCTGTTATCAGCACAATAATTGAATGGGCAATTTACATCACGTTACGGTGCCATGATCCTGTTCGGGCCCTACCGGTATAACAAATGGTTCGGCGGCAAATGCCCCACACAGCGAAACTACACCCGCACACGGTGCGTTAAGGTTAGGTTAGGTTAGCCTCTTGAGTGTAGGCAAAGAATTAGCTTATTTACATTTGCGATGGTGTAGATAATCACGGATTTCTCTCGGTAGCATAATTAGGTATTAATTTATAAGAACATAATAAAATAATTTAAATAATACTAAGAGTTAGCTCTTTCTTCTATATCTCGTAACATCTGACATGTCTAATGATGTTACTACTCGTAAGTATCTCTTCTATTAGAACTATTTGTCATGGCGAATATTTCTAAAAAAATTCAAGTTTTCAATCGTTTATTCTTATTATTTCCAGAAACATATTTCACGGTATCCCGATTCGGGAAGCCAGCTGATCGGATGATGGAGTCGAAGCAAAGGGCCGAAAGTAACTTGGACCTGCTCGAAGGTCAATAACGGCACAAGCGGCTGTCGCGCTCGGATCAAGACATCACCGTTGACAAGACCATTGTTAAAATTGTTAATATTCATAATCATTAAATGTCTGTCTAGTCGTCTATATTGCGTTTCATCATATTTCACCGTACCACGATGACGTCGATTAGGAGAGTTATTTATTTACCTTATTAGCTAGTATTGCTAATAAGGATTTTTTTTCAGTGCCAATGTTTTCCATATCACAACACGGCCATCCGGTTTTATAGGGTAATACCGGTACTATAGCGCGACAAAGACTGGCAACTGCTCTCGATGGATTTGCATCAATATTATACACATTACTCACGTTCAAATGTCTCGCTAAAGTACTGTTGTTGACTGATTTAAACTTACACGATTTTCACTCATTATTATGACAAAAACATCTCCGTTTTTGTCATAATACTGTTGTTGACGTTGCAATACCCTATGGAAAGCTCAACTATTAAGTTAACAGATGATTTAGTAAGTAGGTAGGTAGTAGAAAATTATCCTCGTTCATGTCGAAGTATTTTTCGTAAAATAAAATAAATATGTATATAATTGCATATACATTTTCTTAAACATCATTCTTCATCTGCCTTTAACTACAAATTACGTAGGGATTATGTTGATTTTTGATTTTTTTCTCTGTATGCTATTCCAGAGATGATACTACTAGAGACCCGCAGTGGGAACCCTGTAATCCAGATGGGCACGTACCGATACAACCAGTGGTCGGGCAGTCGGGACGCGGTGCGCAAGCGTTGGATATGCACCAAGGTGCATAACGGTTGTCGCGCCACATTGATTACTGTTGGTAATGAAATGGTCAAGAGCAAGCCCCATAATCACTAACTCTAATATAACTAGAGACTTCCACGGTACAGATGGGCGCGCACCGGTACAACCAGTGGTCGGGCGGTCGGGATTTGGACGTGCACCAGGGTTGCATAACGGCTGTCGTGCCGCGCTGTTTATGGCTAGGAACGAGATCGTCAAGAGCAAGCCGCATAACCACTAACGCCTTTGTTCTGCAAAAAAAATACTTGTATTTTTTTGCAGTATGGGTAGAAATTCTTATGTTTACTAGTGTCTGTTTAGTATATTCTGCCATACTTACATATAGGTACATGAGGCATTTAATACTTTTGTAGTGTATTTTTAGCAAGTGTTTTTAATTCACTACGGTATATCTAATAAAATGCTGTGATTTAACAGTTGTAGTTATATTAGACGACACGAAGTTGACCAGTATCTAATCCATAAGGAACGATATTCATATAAAAATGTTTCCAGAAGCAATATTCACGATCTCGAGATATGGCAAGCCAGCGCTGCAGATAGGCGAGTACCGGTACAACAAGTACAGTAGAAGCAAAGGGTCAAAGGCGCGCTGGGTGTGCACCCAGAACTCTAAGGGCTGTCGGGCTTATGTGGTCACCATAGACGACTGCGTCATTGATACAAAGAACAATCATTTTCATAAGAAGAAATCAGTCGATTGATTTTTTTGTAAAAATTATCTGTGTATCCTGGTGGAATTGTCAGCTACTGCTTTAGAAGACTTTTTACGCAAAATAATAAAAAAACAATACCTGCATACATATCTAGTAGGCCACTGGATGTCGACTTGCGGAAAAACGCCCAGGATAACTAACTAACTAAGACGACTTTATGTTTAGCTAGAATTATCCTTTATAGGGTTATCCCTAAGTAAAGTTAATAGTAACCTATGCACGTCAATGTCAGCTAATTGTATTTTAACATGTATTAAGTAATTTATGTACAACAAAGTATTTACCACTAACTACTACTTTTCGCTTTCCGACATTTTTTCTTCTGCTTTGGGTTGTTTATGATATGACATCCAACAGTATAATTATGCACCATTTTAGTTCCCGTGTTCTCGATGTCCAAGTTCGGCAAGCCAGTCCTACTCCTCGGCGGCAACCGGTACAATCAGCACAGCAACAGCAGGGGCGATCGTGGCTACTACGTGTGTACGAGATGGGCCTCGGGCTGCCGTGCCTCTATCAGGACATTTGGCGATGAATTCTTCAAGATTAAAGACATACACAACGATTCTTGACTTAGGAGTGGGTACTTGGGCTATTAGCCAGTCGTACTCTTCGGTAGTCACCGGTTTAACTAGCAGCACAGGAAAAGCAGGGGCGAGTGTTGCTACTAAGTTTATACATATAATACTAGCTTTTGCCCGCGGCTTCGCTCGCGTTAAATTCGGGTTAACACGGTTCCCCTTTCCTGATTGCCCCCTGGAATGCTCCATACAAACTTCCACCCCCCCCCCCCATTTTAGGGAAGTGGGGGCTAGAAATAGACAAAAAGTAGCCTATGTCACTCTCCATCCCTTTAACTATCTCCACTTAAAAAATCACGTCAATTAGTCGCCCCGTTTTGCCGTGAAAGACGGACAAACAAACAAACACACACATACACTTTCCCATTTATAATATTAGTATGGATGGAGGGCTGAATGCCGTACCGCCATACGGATAATATCCGGACCTTTGTTGATGAAATTATTAACATTAAAGATCTCGGTGTTAAAGGTGCAACCAATACACATGCACCTACATAAGATATATGATTGGTTAAATAAACTATCCAGGAATACCTGCCTACATATCGAGTGTAGGCCACTAATTTCTTAAGCGAAGCCTGTTTTTTTTATTTGCTATTAAATCTTTACTAATAAATGTTTCTTCTTATTACAAATTAATGCGAAATACTAGATATATGTAACACGGCACATAATTGCTACAATTGAATTGGTCCTTTATAGTAGATCGATATAAGGTAAAGCCGTATTACAAGACAATTAATGGATTCCACCGAAATCATTAATGAGCAAAATTTCATATGTATTATACCAAATTTATTTACTCCCTAATACCTGTATTTAAATTGTATGAGGTATGCAATAAAGAGTGTCGCATTGTATTATAGCCATTATAGGTATTTATAAAATGCGAATTACAGAGCCGTAAATATATTGAGAAAATTTACGAAGTGAATATATTCCATTAAAATTGTTTCAGTTACAAATATCGCCGTGTTTGCTCTATCGCCGAAAGGTGTACCCGAGCTCCTGCTGTCTGGATGGCGATACAACCAGTACATGAAGCGAGGGGGCAACATCTATTGGCGGTGCGAGAAACATAAACCGTCGGCCTGTTTCGCCACCGCCACTACCAGGGACGGGATCGTCATCAGTCACGCTGTCTTGCATAACCACTTGCCTTGTATATAAAACGGGTAGCGAATACGATATCTAATTCAATATCACCATGATAACCCTGTCGCCGAAATGCGTCCTCATGCTGCTGGTGTCGGGTGGCCATACAACCTGAAGCGAGGCGTCAACGCGTATTGGCGGTGCGAGAAACCACTTGCCTGGTACATACACGGTTAGCAAATACATGGCAGGTATTGTAACTTTATTTGTCTTGAATCTTGTCTTGACTGTTTACCGGGTCAAAGAAACATGATCGACCATGACGACCATGCTAATCTCTAGGACCGGACTCGCCTATTCTATTTAACCATTTACTTTACTTGCATGTCATTAGTTAGGCTTTAAAGTCGCGATCATAGTACGAGTATACAAAATGAAAAGGTGCTAATTATAAAAAGTAGGGCGTTTTAAAATTGGATAAATATTATTTTTAAAATTTTATAAGTAATTAGGTAAACATACGACAATAATGCATGAAGAGCTTTTTTTTCTCTTCAAGCGTAATTTTATGGTATTAAGAAATCTAATCGTTTGTGTACTTGTTAATTCATAAATATCATGAAAAAAATAAAGTTTAAAGTTTTGATAATTTTATTTAAAGCATAAGATCATACCTCCAATCCGTTTCATACTTTCTGCAGACATTATGTTATGACATAGCTGGCAATAATTTCGCCAATATGTTCTTCTGAATGTGTTAAATGTATTCGGTTACAATAACTAAATTAGTTTTCAAACCACACGGAAAGAATGTAAACAAATTCGACCCAAGTTTACTTTGAATTTCTTACATGACAATCTAACAGTCAAATTAAACGTAAAACTAGTGTCAAGTTTGTTTACATTTTTCCCGTGTGACTTGAAATAAGAGTTTTTTAGGTCCTTTTGGGCATAGAAACCTTAGAGAATTCAACCCGGATGGAGTAGCCATGTCTGTCATTTCCGATACAAAAAAAGTCTGCCGATTTGCGGGGGAGGGGAATGTCAAATGTATGGCTATTCGTACGTAACGTACTATTAGCTACGTCAGATAAACGTCAGTCCATACATGTGTATGACCACTGGTCATATGTTTTCGGCAGAGGGGAACGCCTGTCAATGGTGACTCCGGTTGGTTCAATTCACAAAGATGGAAACATATGAGCGTGTTTACGATTCTAAGGTACCTACAACACTTAACAAGTTTCTTTAAATTTTTATTATTATTTTTTAGCACCAGTCTTCATCACTTCCGAATACGGCCGGCGTCCCGTCATGATAGTGGGCGAAGAGCGATACTGTCAGCACGCGAACAAAGGACCGAAGACTTACTGGCGCTGCGTCAAGTACAGAAGAGCTGGTTGTAGAGTGTCTGTGACCACAGTGGAAGGTAGCATAGTCCGGATCAACAATGAGCATAACCACTTACCGATGCGCAGCCGAATCACATCGTTTTATCAAACGTTGCAAGACGATGAAGGGAGCCGAGAATTATTACACGGATATAATATAGTTTAAACGCACGCCACCCATATATTTTAAACACAAGTTGTGTATACCAAAACACATAATTAGAAACGGCACTTTAGAAATAATAGCATAAATAGTTTAAGGTGCAGTGCGCTTATCTAACACAGTTTTTGATAAACCTTAGCACCTTTATTATTTTAATTTTATTTTATACCACGATAGTGGCAAACAAGCATACGGCCCGCCTGATGGAAAGCAGCTACCGTATACTGATTTAAACTTACACGATGTTCACTCATTATTATGACAAAAACGGGACTTAATCGCGTACACTTACTTTTATTATTTTCCTGACGTTTCGAGCGTGCCGTAACGCTCGTGGTCGCAGGCAGACTCACGTCACGTCAGGAAAATAATAAAAGTAAGTGTACGCGATTAAGTCCCGTTTTTGTCATAATAATAAGCAGCTACCGTAGCCTATGGACGCCTGCAACTCCAGCGTAAATAATTTTATTAAAAAATATATGGGTAACAATCTTTGTGGTCTGTCTTTAGGAACTAACGCGATTCAAACATAAGTTAAAAAAACGCAAACATACGTCTATAACAGCACCATTTTTAATTAATAACTATCTTTGTATGCCAGATAATTTATTTTTGATGAATTTCAGTGATTGCTTTTATTATCAGAAAAAAAATCTAGGTCTCGCGGCCGCTCAGTGCTATCTATATTTACGGTACTTTTAGTTGACCTCACGGCGCCTTTTCAACCGACTAACTTCAAGATTACGAAGGATTTGAATTCGTCGGGATCTTTGTTTTTGCTATTTTTTTATTTATTTTATAGACGGCTGGACCGATTTGGATTTTTTTTATTGAGAATACTTCACAGTTGGTCACATTGTCATCAGGTCAGGATCTGATTATGGGATCCTGGAGAAACAAGAGAACTCTTCAACTATTATAGGCACACCTACTTATAGTGATTTGAGTATTTTTTTACAGTATCTGGGGCATTTGTTTTTGGAAAGGTGGATATAAGTGACGATGGTTCTTTTTTGTTTAAAATTATTGTATGATAACTATTGTTGAAATTTGTATGTTGTTTGTGTTTGTCTTTATCCGAGAGAAAACAGTCATTATCAGTGATCGGATTTTAGTGTGCAACACAGTTTTTTTACCTCAAAAATTATGAACCTTGAAGCAAATCAAATTATTTTGTTCAATATTTTTTGATTTGCAATTTTTAAGTAGTTACACTACTATATATAAACTGAAAATAGATGTCATATACTTCAGAAAAAGTGACCAAACCCTCCGGTGTCCGAGGCCAGACACCGCAGGGTTTGGTCACTTTTTCTGAAGTATATGACATCTATTTTCACTCAAAAATTATGTTAATATGGATAATCTTCGGGATTTTAGGACCCACGTTGTTTACTTTAGTCACATCAAATACTTTTTAAAGTTTTAACCACTATATTCGTATAATAAGTGTATGTATTCCGCCGTGTTGCACCATTGCCGCGTTGCTGATGACTCATCGTGATAAGTGTATGTATTCCGCCGTGTTGCACCATTGCCGTGTTGCTGATGACTCATCGTGATAAGAAGTATTTGTAATTTAAAGAATCATTGGACATGTAATGTAGAAGACACCTAACTTATAAATAATAACTGAATGAAATTGCTTTTGTTATAATTATACGGTCTGTTGCAATGCAATATGGCCGATACGATGTTTAGAAGAATCGGGAATAATCGTAACACAAATTTTTGTATCTACTTTTGATTATTTATTTTCTAGGTGTAAAGTCGATTAATCAAATCGAGGACTGAAACTTTTACCTACATTATATTGATCAAGTGGGGATCCCGTGTCCCAAAATCGTACCTAGATTAATTAATTTATTCTAATATTGTACTCGCGTACTTATTAAAATATTATGTCACGAGCAAAAGTATTTTTTTATGTTTTGGGAAACACAATTTTGTGTAAAATTTTAGTAGGTGAGTTTCGTACGTTTAAACACTCACGATGTAAATAAGTTTCATAAGTTTTTATCGTAGTAAGTTAACGTGCTTACGGGTATTACGTAGGTATCTAAAATCGTTATAAATACAGTAACACAACAATTAGTTGTATGTCTTTAGTTTCTTGACTTATACATCTTTTATTAAGGACAAAATTCCACCATTAATACTAAAAACTTCATTATTATATATTTCTCAATGAATGCGTAGTTTTTTTGTAATTCATTATTTTGTAAAATTTGCAATGAGCTCTCATACTAATCGTAGCCCACTGTTTCTCTTTCACTCGCGCTGTAAAAGATAGGGATGGAATTTAGCTGTTGTCATCCCCAACCGAGATAAAATTGACTTGATAATCTCCGCGTGTCCCGAGTTTAGAATAACGATAGGGAGCGATAGGGTGACCGGGTGGTCTAGTGGTCAGGACGTCAGCCGCGAAAGCTGAAGACGCCAGTTCAAATCTGGCCTCGGACACCGGAGGGTTTGGTCACTTTTTCTGAAGTATATGACATCTATTTTCAACGATAGGGAAGTACCGGAATAACGGCATTACAGTGTACAGTCCCGGCAATAGTATCTTCCTACACGATAGCCGCAAGAATATGTGACACGCTCTTATGGCCCTACAGATAAGATCGTGTCACATATGTTTGCGGCCCTCATTTAGAAAGATACTATTGCCGGTGACTGTACAAGAATTCCACTCCATATCACACGTTGTCGGTCGAGACAGACCAAATATTTTGTACTAACAAAGCACACATTTTCAGGACCTGTTTTCACGACTTCAACACGTGGCGGAATCGTATTGTTACTGGACGGTAGGCGGTACAACGTGCACAAGGCTAAAGGGAGAAGAACTATTTGGCGGTGCGTGAAGTATAGGACGAACACGTGTCGAGTGTCGGTCGCGACCGTGGACGGGATCGTGGTTAGGATGAGTAATCAACATACCCATTGAACTGCCACGGTCTACTGTAGATTAAGATGATAAACAATTATTTTTTTAATTCCATTGAGACAAGCTTTTTTATTGCTTACTGTAGTTTTCTTTGTACAATCCGCATGTGAATCCTCTGGGGTTGCAGGCGTCCATAGGCTACGGTAACTGCTTACCATCAGGTGGGCCGTATGCTTGTTTGCCACCGTCGTAGTATTAAAAAAAAAAAAAAAATCCCTAACTGCTCACCAAGAGGAATGCAACGAGCTCAAATACGATGGGATAATGTTGAGTAGTACCACGGCCACCTTCCAGAATTCCATTCATCAGAGCAGCTCCATGTCAAAATAATGGTTCACTAATGTTTAACCAAACCATTTTGAGAAAATATTCGTTTTACAACAAACGTTTCACCAATGTATTAATTGGCAAATATGTTATTCCGCAAATGTATGATTTTACAAAAACTCACTTGACAAATAATCATTTAGTAATTGATATATTTGTAAAATGTGTTAAGTAATAAAGTATCATGTGTACCTAGTATCATGTTTAGCAAATTTATACATTCACGAAATGTCATGTAACAAAATAGTTATGTGATTAAAACGTTTTAGTGTTGGTGGTACTGGGTATTTTGTTCCGCTACCCACTTACAGCCGTGAGAATTAGTTGGTTGCACTGACATTTATGGATAAACGCATTACGTTTTCCGAGTTGTAAAAAAAAATAACCTCGAAGCCGAAGCCTTAGGCTTCTAACCTAACCTATCCGAGTCGGTTTGCCCCGACAGGTCTTGCTCGCTCGCTTACACCATTTTCAAGTGAAACAAGTAACATAATTTTACTTTTGGGTTATTCCATGCAATAGTTATCAACTAACCTTAATTAAAGAACCCAACCCATATTATAAATGACTATTGGAGAATCACATGTCAAATAATACATTATAGCATACATTTTTGGACTAATGGTAGATTTATTAGTTAACTTTGTTGTTAAATGTTAATAAAATAAAATTTTATTGGTTAATTATTTACTCATGAGAATATTTTGTCTAAAATGTTGTTGTAAAATGAAGATTTGCCAAAATATAATTTTGCCAGTAGTTGTTGCCAAGTGTCAATTTACTAAACAATTTTTGGTCAAACGACAGGATAATAATAATATTACATTGTTATCCGATTTACACACACATGCAAAATTTGAACTCAATTGGAAAGTGGGTCAAATTCAACTTGCAAGATTTGGTTACAGACAGAGAGTGACGGGAGAGATGAAAGTTAATAAAAGCTTGCAAATAGTCCACGGAAACTATACGGACTATAGATAAAAGGTACGTATAACAAGATCAGAAGAACCATTGGGCAGCAGGTGCCAAGAATGCTCAGGTGCCAAGTTACCGTTGTGTGAACCCGGTTGTGGTTTAATTCGGCCACTTTTTTTTAATACCACGACGGTGGCAAACAAGCATACGGCCCGCCTGATGGTTAACACAGTTACTGTTACTGTATTAAGTGGCCGAATGTACAGTTACTGTATCGATCAACAATTACATTGTATTTTTTACATTTACGATAAAATCAGAAATCATGATGTCATGTTTGTACATACGAATTTGTAATAATTATACATTTAATGCCGCGCTACGTTTTAATAGTTTTATTACTTGTACAACAGTTGATGATATAAGATTACAATACTGATAATTTTATTTAGTGTCTTTATTATATGGTATAGCGTTTATATTTTAAATAAATTAGAACAGAGTATAAACAAAGCTTTTTTTGTGCTTTAAAACCTGAACCTGAATATTTGTACCTTCCTACATTATATTTCGAACCATTAAGGTGTGCTGAAACATTAAGCCAGCTAAAAACGATTATAAATATATATTAATTAGATTTTTTTGTTCTAGTTCCGTTTTTCACGAACTCCAACCGCGGCGGCATAGTCATGCTCCTCAATAATAACCGATACAACCGCCACAAGGTGCGCGGACCGAAGATAGTCTGGCGATGTGTCAAGTACACCAACGAGTGTCGAGTTTCCGTTCAAACGGTCAACGGGGTCGTGGTCAGGATTACCAATGAACATACACATTTTTAAGCTGTTAACGGACCGAAGATAACCTGGCGGTGTGTCAAATACACGAACGTGTGTCGAGTCTACATCCAGACGGTCAACGACGTCTTGATCAGTATCCACAATGAACATAACCATTTTTAGACCATCAAAGAATCGTATTAAGTGAACATCTAAGGATGTACACAAGATAGATGTTACATTTCGTGAATGTTTAGAGTCAATCTTGTTTTTAATGGCATGTTAGTGAATATGAATGAACTAGTAGTATATTAATATGAACATAGATAGTTAAAGGTTTTGAATGTAATACATGGTTTGTTTGTCCGGCGGCTTAATGGTAAAGAAGCCATACTTAAAGTATTTTTTTTAATTATCTTTTATGAACCCATTAAGTATGGCTTCTTTATCATAAAGCCGTCGAAAAAACTACACCTACCTATAAAACTAAATGCAATTTTCTCCCGCGTAGAGCATAATTTTAACCTTCGTAGTAACTTATATAAGAAGTTGACATTTTTGAAGATGCCCGAAGAACATTAGTACGTTTAATAAAAAAATCGTGTTACTCCTGCTCAAACTTATTTAATAAACTTGCTACGGGCCTAAGAGGTTACGGCGTAGAATTCGTAGCGAAACGAATATACGCCATAGAAGATTGTATTTATGAATTTTCGTGTGTCACTATAATTTATATGTGTGTTTAACTCAATTGAAATTAGGTAGTGTTAATATATCAATACATAACAATTAAGATACCAAAATATGTGGATGGCTTTTTATTTGATTACCCTACCCACACATCAACGTATAAGAATGAAGTATTTTTATAAATTTTACACAAACATCCGTGTTCATTAAATAGCGCGTATGTGCGAAAGTTATTGTTACAAGGGATTTTATACTTAAATTATGGGAAGTTTTGTTGTAACGCTTCACTTAGAATACGCCACTAGTCCCGGTCCAGAGCTAATTTCATTTGTTAGTTCATTAACAAAGACGTATTCCTTTTTTTAAGGTCCCATATTTATGACTTTAACTTTTGGGGGGTAGGGGGGGGTGGGGGTGGGGGGGGGGGTTGTGATGATATTAGACCGAAATCAATTGGGTACTTTCCTGAGTAAAAAAAATATAATTCTATTTAGTCCGTCAAAAAATATTGGACACGTATTTTTTATTTTGTCAATAAAACAAAAATTGGTGAATATATAGCCCGTTAAAGTTCCGCGTGACGTCACATTATACTAAAAATTGTACTGAAATGTGACGTCACGCGGAACTTTAACGGGCTATATCTTCACCAATTTTTGTTTGATTGACAAAATAAAAAATACGTGCCCTTTTTTTTTGATAATCTAACTGACGGACTAAATATGTTTTTTTTAGGAAAGTATAGCCAATTCTACAACGACAAGAAACAAACTAAGAAAACTGGCGCTTGCGACAAGACAGCGTACTGTACTGGACTGGGCAGCGTATCGGCCACTCGAGGAACTTAAAGACAAAAGCTTAATGCTTTTTATTTAAATCATTTTTGCTTTTTATTACTGAAGTTTCTACAATATAATTTAACAAACGTACTATTTTCAGTTCCAATATATAAGACTTCTAACCGCGGCGGCATCGTGATGCTACTGGACGAAAAACGATTCAACATGCACAAGGTACGAGGAATGAAGACAATCTGGCGATGCGTGAAGTACACCAGGGCGTGTCGAGTCTCTGTAGCGACAGTTCGTGGCCATATTGTGAAAATAAATAATAAGCATAATCATTGAAGTTGTAACAAACCGGCCAAGTGCGTGTCGGACCACGCATAGGAGGGTTCCGTACCTCCAATGGAATAAGAACCAAACTAATACCAAAAGGTCGTATCTGATGCATATGGGAGAAGTTTTTTGGAGATAACTCAATAATGGCTGAACCGATAATGTTCAAAATAATTTTCGTTGAAAGTATATGATAAGGCGCATCTCTTCAAATTTTTTCATATTTTTTGAATTTACGGTTCAAAAGTTACGGGGGGGGGGGCTACACAACTTTTCTGACTTTCAAAGCGATTATTTCAGAAAATATTCACTTAATCACAAAATAGTCAAATAAACCTCAATGTTATTTTGAAAGACCTATCGATTGATGGTTCACATGTTGATATTTGGTAAAAAATTTTTTTTTTAAATTTAGTTACCTGTATGGAGCGCCCCCCTAAAAATATTTTTTTTTTCAAATTTAACTACATAACTAAGTAGCTGCATACAAAATACACCTTATGTGTAAATTTTATTCAGATACGTCGTATAATTTCCGAGTAAAATGCCTGTGACATACGGACGGACAGACAGACAGACAGACAGACATGACGAATCCATAAGGGTTCCGTTTTTTGCCATTTGGCTACGGAACCCTAAAAATAGAGTAATGTTCATAGCGGTTTAACACGCACAAGTTACGAGGAATGAAGACTTTGTAATGAATTTTTCTGACTGCACGAAATGCTCCAACTTTGGCTCAGGCTACCAGGTACTAAAACACATAACATTTTACCGTGAATTGCCCTACATAAGCCGAATTCTCGATGAGGTAGGGTTGCCTACGGCCTACTCTTGATCTATATCGTAATGTAAGACTTAGGTCCATTTGCATCAACCACTATTGACGGCCACGATAACGTAACTCAGCAGAGACCTAAATGAATATGAAACTGCGTAACAAAATTGTGCAAAAAAATGTGAGACGGTTTAGTGCAACCGGCTCTTAGAGTGATGAAAATAAGGGCTCTAGCTCTACGTACCAAATTCGAAAACAGATGTATATTTTGTGTTCACGACTTTTAGCTTCGGTCACCCACCGGTAACTAATGCTACTTCTAGTAGGTACTAACATCACCAGTACAGCTAGTAGCTACAACATATTAGTAAGACCTGGAGACCCGCTGGCGATGTGTTGAGACCACTGCTGTTAAGTATAGGGTCTGGGTAGCCAAACAGGACTACAAAATCGTGAGAGTACTTAAATTAAACCATGGAAATTGTTGTGAAAATAATAGATCACGTTTAAAGCGTGCATAGGAAAAAATAAAAAACCGGCCAAGAGCGTGTCGGGCCACGCTCACTGTAGGGTTCCGTAGTTTTCCGTCCGTCACAGTAAGTGTCCCCACTTAAGAGTTAATAACACCGCCATGTAGGATATGATATGAGAGTTCCACGTACAGCGACATCTATCGGCAAATTAAGTAAACTATTGCGCGCGAGCATAAAGTATGGAAGATGATTTTTATGGGATAATTCTTTATTGCGTGAACCGATTTTCACCGTTTTTACTTTATTTGAAAGCACGTCATTACATTGTAATTTTGTAGCAATTACAGGTACAATAAACACCTGCTTATACGGTTAAATTACAAACTTAGTTCAGAAATTATTTTGTATTTTTTTTTCAAAAACTATTCATCCTATCAAGTTCAAAATAATTTTCCTAGAAAGTTTTTATAAAGTTCTACTTTTGAGATTTTTTTCATATTTTTAAAACTTATGGTTCAAAAGTTAGAGGTTAGAGACGGACGGACGGACGGACGGACGGGCAGACATGGCGAAACTATAAGGGTTCCTAGTTGACTACGGAACCCTAAAAAGGTAAATAACGTTTTGTTTTATTAAATAAGAAGCGAGAGTCTGGATGACGGCTGGATTACGTCAAGAGTTGGTCGCGCACGGACGAAGGTACTTCCTGGATAGTAGCACGTATAATCCGAGAGTCTTTGTTCTGTGACCTTGAACATTGTTAGCTCGAACCATAGCCAGGTATATCCGTACTGCCTTAATCCTTATCTAAAGATTAATAAAAAATACTCAATGGGGGGCTTACTAGCATCTACGCAGAAATAGTTAGCGTTTTTGAACTTAGAAATGCTAGAAATAAAAGATAACACCCATTTTTTACTTTTTAGGCCCATTTTTCACGGAATCGACCCGCGGCCGCCCAGTAATGATATTGTGCGGCAGGCGGTACAACATGCTAACCAAGCGAGGCGGTAAAACGGTCTGGCGATGCGTGAAAACCAACTCAGTGGTTTCTTGCAGGGTCTCTATTACCACGGTGGATAACGTGGTCGTGAAGATCAAAAATGAACATAACCATTGAGGTTGCTAGATAGTAGGGATAGGTATATGCTACTGGAATAGGGCCAAGGCCTGGAAGCCTCTTTTTTTTATTTTAAAAACATTATTAATAAAGAAACATTTACCTATACACTTTTGTCTTGTAAATTTTCTATTAGTAATTTTTAGCACCTTAATTTGTTGCAATAAGAAATCCGTATAATGCACATAGTAAGTACATTATACGGATTTCTTATTGCACCAAATTAAGGTGCTAAAAATGACTACATACCTTTGGTGTCCATTCAACAAAACTTTGTAATTTCACTCATAGTATTAGTCTCCATGCGTTCAAAGAGCAGACCACTACTGCTGTTACTATTTTAAGTTCTGCCGTCACTTCCACTAGATCGGACTAGGGTCAATGGTTGTTTTAAAAAAAGGAAAAATATTTAAAATCTTACATAATATGTCTGTTCTAGCCCCAGTGTTCACGACGTCTCGGAGTGGCCGTCGTCCTGTACTTATACTAGGTCATAATCGATTCAACTACCGCGAGCAGCGTGGCGCGAAGATCACGTGGAGGTGCATCAAGTACACTACGTTCTCATGCCGGGTGTCTGTCACTACCGTCGACGGTGTCATAACCGCGACGCTTAATGAACATAACCATTAGGTATGTGCCGAATATGGTTCAACTTCCGTAAGCAGTGCTGCGCAAAGATCATATGGCTATGCATGAAGAATCCACGTTCGCCTGCCGGGTCTCTGTTGCCATCTTCAACGTCATCATCGCCATCATTAAATATTATATGAAACAGAACTACTTAGTTAAATTATGCTTAATTTTTATTTCATTTTTTTTAAACCTACTTACCACTGTGAGGTACTTACCACTCTTCATAAGTTGACCATTTTACATTGTACTTATTAAATAGGTATTTCTTTTCTAGTTCCAATGTACGGGACGTCTCGATGCGGCCGACGTCCTGTATTGATATTAGGCCATAACCGGTTTAACTACCACAAGCAGAACGGCGTCAAGACCGTATGGCGGTGCGTAAAGTACTCCACGTATGCCTGCCGCGTCTCCGTCACCACCATCGACGGGTCCATCATCAGAACGCTTAACGAACATAATCACTAAGTACATATCTCACATGAATGACACAACTACGGCAAGTAACAAAGCGGACAGATTGTACGGCGGTGCGTGAAGTATACCACCTTTGATTACTGGGCCTCCGTCACCACCGTCGACGGCGTCATCAATAGAGCTTGCAATCCGCATATTCCGAATAGTAATTTGTATGGAAATTATTCGAAATATTCGTATTATCCGGATAATATCCGGATAATTGCAAGCCTTAGTGATGACTCCGGGTGATGACCCGGACGCTTAACAAACGTAACCATTAGGGATATTCCTCAGACATGTTGCAACTACTAACTAGCTTAATAGTTATTTGTTATACAAGGGTGCAAAGTTGTATTTTAACTGCGAGTGTGGAATTGAAGCACGAGCTAGCGAATGGATTCTAGGGTTGAACTGCGAGGTAGCGAATGGATTCTATGGTTGAACCGCGAGCGAAGCGAGTGGTTCGAAAATAGAATTCTGAGCGAAGCGAGTAGTTCAAAAATAGAATCCTGAGCGTAGCAAGTGTTGCAACACACGAGACGTAAAAATAACTTTGCAGCCGTGTGTAATACAAATCTTTTCACCTCACTAAAGCGAGGAAAATATAGTCTGGCCAGCCAACGAACGCAGTAGCAATGTACAAAACAAAAATATAGCAACACTAAGCGAATCGAACAGCAGCATTGCTCCATAGAAAAGCAGCAATGTACACCCAAACAAAACTTAGTATTTTTTGGACGCATGTCGCGCGCTTTTGTACGTCATTTCGAAAATTGTAATTCCGCATTGAATAATAAAATAATTGATAATTCTGATATATTTATGACTTTACAATGAAAAAGTAGGTGCGAAGAAATTAAAATAACAACATAAAAATGACAGAAGATTATGCGGTCAAAATACAATAGTTGACATCCAGGAAGGAATGAAACATTGATTCTTACAATGATTGCTAAAATCATAAGGCCAGTCGAGGGAAACGAGTAACTACCTATATCTACCAGAAAATACAACTTTTCAGTTTAGAATGGAACAGGATTAGCTTCATTATCTGTATGAATAAGAGAATCATGTTAATTTACTCAGTATACTCAGTTAGGTATACTCCTACTTATTTAATATGATTTCCTTTTATCATTTCGTTTGACGACTATTTTAGGTAGGCACTTATTTAATCTAATGTACGAATTGTCTAATTGAATAATCAATAAACGCATGTGAGGTTTTGGTGTTTATTTATTTTATACATAGCTTAGGTAGGTACATAAAGGAAAACATTTCAAAGGCTTGATAAAAGTCTGTTGTAGGAAGCGGGATGCTTGGTGCAAATTGTAGTGTTTTCTTGCTTTGTGACAATATGCAGCACTTGCTCCTATGCAACAAACGATCTTGGACTTCATTTAGCACTAGTTTTCGCTTCAATTTTACACTGAAAGAAAGAACTAGAAATGATAATTCGATACAAAACTCTACATAACCTCAAAGTCACATATATCACGAAAAATGTATTACACCGTAAGTACCTACATAATAAATATCTCAGCTGGTCTTTGCGTTGATTTAATACATTTATTGAAAGGTTATGGCAGATATAACATTAATAAATAATAAAAAACGCAATCTGAAACTTAAAAATATAAGTAAACAAAACTAACTTTTTTAAAATTAAAAAGTTGCATGTCACAGATAAAACAAAAACAATGCACAATTTTCGAATTATTCTGAGACAGGTAGTTCATCAATTAAAATGGATCGATCAAAATAATATTTCTTGAAAGATTTAAAGCGTTTTATAGTAAAATCATGAAACAAAATTGTTTACACTAAATGTTTTTAATTGAAAACAATTAAATATAAAATAATTTTTGCGTCCACAGCACCTGATTTGATCAGACAATTTAATCAGGTGGGCGAAGATTGTCCTGTCTGGAGTGGCCTTTACATGTTATTATGTTTAAATAAAAACCGGCCAAGAGCGTGTCGGGCCACGCTCACTGTAGGGTTCCGTAGTTTTCCGTCCGTCACAGTAAGTGTCCCCACTTAAGAGTTAATAACACCGCCATGTAGGATATGATATGAGAGTTCCACGTACAGCGACATCTATCGGCAAATTAAGTAAACTATTGCGCGCGAGCATAAAGTATGGAAGATGATTTTTATGGGATAATTCTTTATTACGTGAACCGATTTTCACCGTTTTTACTTTATTTGAAAGCACGTCATTTCATTGTAATTTTGTAGAAATTACAGGTACAGTACAATAAACACCTGCTTATACGGTTAAATTACAAACTTAGTTCATAAATTATTTTGTATTTTTTTTTCAAAAACTATTCATCCTATCAAGTTCAAAATAATTTTCCTAGAATTTTTTTATAAAGTTCTACTTTTGAGATTTTTTTCATATTTTTAAAACTTATGGTTCAAAAGTTAGAGGGGGGGACGCATATTTTTTTACTTCTGGAGCGATTATTTCCGAAAATATTTACATTATCGAAAAATGATTTTAGGAAACCCCTATTCATTTTTAAATACCTATCCAATAATATATCACACGTTAGGGTTGAAATGAAAAAAAATAATCACTCCCCACTTTACGTATAGGGGAGGTACCCTAATAAAAAAAAAATTCCACTTTTTATTTTACCACTTTGTCGGCGTGATTGATATACATATTAGTACCAAATTTCAGCTTTCTAGTGCTAACGGTCACTGAGATTATCCGCGGACGGACGGACGGACGGACGGACGGGCAGACATGGCGAAACTATAAGGGTTCCTAGTTGACTACGGAACCCTAAAAAGTGACTAATATCACGTTCGAATTTCAAATACTCTTTGCACTCTTGTGAATAAAATGCAGTTTTGCTATCTGTTTTTAAAGAATAAAAAAGAGCTTTCCGAGCCAGTGAGGTGAAAAAGTTATTAGAAACGGCTTTGATATTTTTAATTCTATTATAAACTGATGTACATTAACATATTTTATTTGATTTGGTTAAAGTAATAATTATATATATTTATTTTTTTATACCACGACGGTGGCAAACAAGCAGACGGCCCGCCTGCAACTCCAGAGGTATCACATGCGCGTTGCCGACCCTTTACAAAAAGGAGGACTCACTGTGTTGACGGCTAAAGGAACAAGAGGGTTCCTCATCGTCAACACACTGGGTCCTTTTTGAGCTCTTGGGCAACCTTACTCAACAGCAGGAACACAACACTATGAGTGCTAGTAGTGAGTAGTTCTGAGTAGTGCTATTTGGCTGTGGTTTTATGTAAGGTGGAGGTATAAATTCATAATTACTAACATCTTAGTTCATAGGTAAACTAACAAAAAATGGATCTCTTGTTATCTGAAAAATAAAATAAAAGTAAGAACCATTATGGCACGAAATATATAAAATTAAAAATAATGTAAATAATCCTCAAATATTAGGCATTTTTGAATGCCCATGCGTTTGGTAATATTAAAATGTGATTGTCAAATCATTGTATATTTTGGTTTCTGCAGACCAAAATATCAACATATTTATTCGAAGGAGAACCAAGCGCTATCGCACGGCCTTTAGCACTGAACAGCTTAAAGTACTAGAGGACATCTACCTCGCTACCAGGTACCTCGAACCTAAGCCCCGCATGGAGCTGGCGAAGCGGCTGCGGATCCCGGACAAGGCGCTGAAGATTTGGTTCCAGAACCGGAGGATGAAGGAGAAACATGAAGCAGCAGAGGTCAGCGATGGTACAAGTACATCGTCATCATCGAAAAGGGTTTCGGTGGATATACAACTGTTTGATGACACCAAAAAATAACTAACTAACTTAAAAATAGATAAGCATATACCTAAAGAAGTATTTTAAATTTATATTTTAGGTTGAACGTAAACTTAACATAAAAATGTAATTTATGCTTTGTAAGTAACTAAGTACAATTAACGTTTTAAATCAAAGTTACATGATTAAATCATTTATCGTTACTTTTCACAGTTTTATACAGGACAAAGCCGAAACGTGCATGCATTTAAGTGCACTGCACCGATTGTTAAGGTTTTAAATAAGAGTTCGATGTTTCCAGTGCCTTACATAACCAGGTCTCGCCAAGGCAACCCCATTCTGGTGGTGGGTGGGCAGAGGTAAACTCGTTGCTCCGTGAAGGGACCAAAGACAAAGTGGCGATGTACGCAGTGGTTCCGTGGCTGTCGAGCGTCCCTTATGCAACTAAGCAATGCTGCTAAGCATTGTCACGGTCAACGGACATCATATTAAACATCCATAAGTACCCTCCTGGATCCCTCAATCTTTTGTTTTTGAATTTGGAACCTTGTCTTTATTACAATAAATCTGGGGTCCATGAAAATACCTGCCTACCATGTAACGTATCTAGAATAAAAACACGTGGCTGTGGTCGCAAATTGTTGAAAGCATGATCGCCGCTGTGAGCGGCGGATACCAAAATAATCATCTACGTTAATATGTGGGTAGCAGTTTCGTGGCAATTATGTCCGCCTGCAATTGTGTTTTTATGCGATTCGTATCTTAAGTTACCTATCTTAAAATAAACGTGAATTTGTTTTAACACAACTTTGGCTTTTTTTCACGGTTCAAAGGCATTTTCGCAATATAAGAATAAACAAATAACTAAATGAGTACAAACAATTTCCAGGACCAATGTTCATGGATCCGATCCGTAAGTGCGGGAGGCGTATGATGTTTCTTGGAGGCTGGCGCTTCAGTCTGTTCCGAGAGAAAGATACTAAAATTGTGTGGCGCTGCGTCAAGACTACCACTGCTGGCTGTCGGGTTTCCATCACCACCGTGGATGGTCTTATCGTCAAGATAACTAATGAACATAATCATGCACCTGAGAGATAGAACTTACATTGCTTTTTTATTTCCTCAACCGGGATTACCCGGGAGAAAAGACCAGCAACGTCGACCGAGAAGAGTTAATTCAAGAACTTACTACTGCACTTTTACACTGTAGACTAATAAGAAAGTGTTGTCGATATCAATAAAAAAAAGAATTTTCCAAATCGGTCCAGCCGTCTTCGAATAATCGGTGAGCATACATTAAAAAAAGAGCAAAAAAAAACAAACAAAGATCCCGACTAATTGATAACTTCCTCCTTCGAAATCTTGAAGTCGGTTGATAAATGGCTTGTCTAGCGAAAGATTCAATGAGTAGCTTTAGCTAAAAATCAATTTCTTATTTGTCTGTTATTATATATATTTTATAATATATAAGTGAGAACCTGTAATTGGCTTTGTACTCGTAATTCTACTCTGGTTTATAGTAATGTATTATTCTGTTTGTTTTCCATGTATGTAAAATAAAATGAAATAAAAAAAAATTACTATAAATTTTATTTACATACACGTTACTCACTAAACCTGATATGTGATATAAAATTTTAGTTCCCGCTAAAGAATTCCATCACACATCAAAAACCTGGAGCCGTGGTTACAACGAAACGGCATTGCAGGGAGCGGTTAATGCAGTTGTGAAATGCAACAAGTCACTTTCAAGCACCTCCAAAAAGTACAATTTGCCATTGTCTACTCTTCGACATAACGTTATACATGTCAAGAAACAGATCACACAGGGGAAATCGCACATTGTAATGTGTAACGGAAGCTTATATATGTATAGATGAGATTGATATCTACAGTTAAATTAAAATTAGCGAATAACCTCTACAAATAAGAAATGTTTCAATGCCAAATCTATTACGATAAATAAAAATGGTTAGTAACTAGTAAAACGTGTCGTGTAAAATTATTAACCCAAAAAACAATGAGATAATTGTATGTATGTAATTTATTTGCAAAGAATAAGTTGGTACATTAGAGTTATTAGGTGGTAGGTGACAGTGAGTTACTTATTATGGTTTTGTACTCTATACAGTACTAACATGCAAAAATCTTAAGAACTAATCTATTTACATCTATATTTATATCTTGAGAGTCATTTATACTGTAATATCTTTCACCATGTAGAAGCTTGACAATATTTTTTTTTAATCTATTACTTAGTTTAGAGGCTTATACATTTTTTAGAAGCTTGTTAAAGATATTCATGCACATGACAAAGCAGTATAATGCCAACCCGAGACTAGAATTATGAACTAACCGTCCAGGATCTCGTTGAACTCTATTATTTAGATACTTGCAGCTGTAAATAAATACATGAAGAGATAAGATAACAGACAATTTTTATAGCAACTATTGCAATAATCGGGCCACCGCGAAAATCGAAATTTAATTATTACCGTCTCTATCGCTCTCGATCGGTCGAACGAACGAAGTGGTTCGCGATTATAGCGCAGTAACGTTTCCGCAGAAGGGTTTCCACGGAAGACCAGAGCGTCGATGGCCTATCTTGTGGAAGCCTTTATTGCTGCATAAAAAGTGTTATTCCTACCTTTATCAATGTGTAATAATGTGCTTTTAAGTAAAAACTTGTAATATATGTTTCGATTATTGGTCAAATATCATATTGATACCTTTTTTCTCATATAATTATGTTAAAAAATTATAACCTAGATAAAATTGCCAATAGACAGCACTAAAAAAATTTTTCAATACTTTATGTTTCTAGAACCCCAATACCATACATCTCGTACAGGTAAGCGGGTGCTAAATCTGGGCCGGTATAAATACTTCATTTCCTATGGCGACAGCGGAGGTCAGCAAAGTGGCAACAGGAAAACCACGTGGAGGTGCATCAAGCAGCCGGGCCGATACAACTGCAAGGCCGTTATTACCATGATCGGTGACGAGGTCGTCGCTTTTAGGAATGAGCATAACCATATTTAGCTAATCGAAAACAAAAAGGATGTGCATCAAGCAGGGACCTTCAACGTCAAACTGGTTCTTATCAACATCATAGGATAGGAGATAGGAGATAGGATAGGAGAAAAGTTGAACGGCTCCTAGCCCAGTCGGTAGTGACTCTGCCTACGAAGCAGGAGGTCCCGGGTTCGAATCCTGGTTAGGGCATTTGTTTGTGTGTTGATCACATATATTTGTTCCTGAGTCATGGATGTTTTCTATTTATTTAAGTATTTATCCATATTTATCTATTATATATATCGTCGTCTAGTACCCATAACACAAGCCTTATTGAGCTTACTGTGGGCCTAGGTCGATTAGTGTAAGATTATCTTATAATATTTAAAAAAAAAAGTCATGTGCTCGTCCGGTTATATCTCTGTGCTGTGTTTTTGTGTACTGACGTGTTTGTGCTTCTGACTTTTGCTTTTATTAACAACTAGCTGACCCGGCGAACTTCGTACCGCCAACTTCCACAGACTCCCGTCGACCTCAAGTTCACTCCTACGCCAGTCCTACCGTCTCCCACCACTCTCCCACTGTCGTTCAACCATCTCCCACTCTTGTCCACCCTTCTCTCACTCTCTTCCACCACCCTTCTCCCACCGACTCCTACTTCACTCCCATCCCATCGACTCCATTCCCACTGACTCTTACACTACGTCAGTCACATCGTCTCCACCTCCTCCCATTGTCTTCATCCACTCCTATTAACGGACTTACACTTTCTTAACTTCCATATAGGGTTGCCTGGTGTTAGCCGGACATGTTTGGCTTTTTACCAGTGTGTCCGGCCAAATAATTCCTCATCCGGACTGTCCGGCTTTTGTTAGGCTTCTGGCTACGCGCCAGTCACGCCAGTGGCACGATTCGAAAGACCAGCGTAGCGTATGCAAAAAAGGCATGTCCGGCTTTTGGGATCAAATGTCAATTAAGCGGCTTTTTCATTTTTGGGCCTGGTAACCCTACTTCCATAGATTATGTTCCATTTTCTTTTTAGTTTCTCCAATATTTTAATACTCGTAGTTATTCTGTTATTCGGGGTGGAATGTTTTATATTTACCTTGAAATTGTTATTAAGTGAAGTTTTCTAGATATATAAATGAAATGTAACATTTTACGCCACCGTACATTGTTATTATTGGGAAATAATACTTAACATCAAAACTGTAAACAAAAAACTGCTATGCTCAATACTTCTGGCCAAGGCTGTATACAGCGAAAGGACAACGTCGTTGCTGACGCTTTATCTAGAGTTGAGATAGTCGATTTTCAAAATATTGTAATAGACTTTTCTTTGATTGCGAAGGTACAACACAAAGATGACGACTTGTACACATTATTACAATTCACCATTAAATTATGACAGACAATGACAACAGACAGTCAAACACAAAAATAAAATAAATTTATTTGAAAATGGTAATACAAACTCGGCTACCGGCGTTTATGTATTGATCTTGAACAGACTCGTCGTGCCAATGTTACGAATGCTTCAATTCAATTTTATAACTACCCTCATTTAAATATTGAGCTCGAACAGGCTTGTCATATCAATGTCAATAAACAAAATGGCCGACATGGCTTTTAATTAAAGTCATATTTGTTCTTTGAAATCAAGGGTTTTGTGACTTTTTAATACTGATTCTGTTAACCAGGGCTGTGACCATTCAAAGTAATCCGAAATCATCTAAATCGGTTTAGCCGTTCTCGAGTTATAAACGGTCTTACTAACACCACTTTCTTTTATATAGATAAGTTCTGTAAGTTACGTTTTTGTGAATACTAACACTCTTTTGGGCTTTGCCTGAAATAAATGATGATTTGATTTGATTTATAACCAATTCTAGTTAATTGCAACATGCAGACGGGCCAATACTGAAAGGCTGGAGATTTGCTTTTAAGAAAGAACGTAAGGTAAGATAATATTAATCACGTATCTGCAAGTCATCACCATTCACTGTGGATTTGGCTACAGCGATGGTTAAAGATTACGTTTTCGTCTATTTTACACGTCTATATAATAAAATAATAATGTATGTAAATTAGATTTACATCTCTGAAAATACTACTTTTCGTGGCCGTTTTATTATTGAAGGATTTCAGTCTTCGCTTCCTACATTATTCTTGAGGATTCGTAATTTGCAACTAGTGTTTGCAGTCCGGATTCGATATGTATGAAATATATATATGATTTTTGCAATGATGATTGATTGATCAATTGATGTAATGTATGAAAATATATCCAGATCTGGACCCACGGATCTTCCCACATACTTTAGATCCGTCATGTATACCCTATTTGTAACTACTCCTATAACTGACTTAGCACTAATTTGTCATCAAACATTTTCCGTTTCTAGAGTTAACTTTTGCCAAATCTCGCATGGGAAATCCGGTGTGCCTCTACCAAGGACATCGTTACTTCCTAGCCCGCGGCGATATATTAGGGAGTTCGTCTTTATGGAGGTGTGTAAGCCAGAGCGGGAAACACTGTCGGGCGACTATAACCATCTTCAGTGGAATCGACTTCTTGAGAAAGTATGAGCACAACCATTAGGAAGATGATGAATATACATAAATAGATGCTTTAATAAAGGAACTTAACGAAATGACTGAAGAAAATTGTTTAAATAACCATTTCACTCCCTCACATTTTCTCTTAAGCTAACACTGATTTTCCTTTTCCATCTAGATCTGTCTTTACTAATCTAGCCATAGATAAATAAGCTTACTTATTTCTTTGTGACAGTAACTCATCATCAATTGAAAAATTGTCCGTGTTATAGTGCTTACTTTCGCCAAATCTCGGAGGGGTAATCCGGTATGCATTTTGGAAGGACATCGTTACGCCTTGTCCCGTTATACTACGCCTAAGAACAGTACCTCTATGTGGAGGTGTGTCAAGCAATGCAGCCACCACTGCCGAGCAACCATATCCATCTTAAACGGGACTGAGTTCCTGAGGAAGTACGAACATAGTCATCATTGAGATGATTAAGCCAAATTCAAAGGAACAAAAAGGTATCGAGTTCATTTTCTTTGAGTAATTACGTTTAGGTAAGACCTAGACCACTCTTTAAAACGTCTTCAGAATTTCCTTCCGGTTCACACCAAGCTGACTCTTGCTCGATCCCTTCTGCTACCGCCGTTGGACTATGGTGACATAGCTATTTTGGACCTCAGAGAGGAAATACTTGATAAGCTGGAGCGTCTGCAGAATGTCTGTATCAGGAAGTTTGAGCACATCTCCGAATTTCGTTCTAAGCTCGGTTGACTCCCTATACGCCAGCGAAGGGACTTGAATATTCTGTTCTTTTTAACACCCTTTTTAATCCGACTTCCCCACAATACCTCTCTGAAAGATTTAGGTATTTGGCTGTTGGTAGTGGTCACCGCTTGAGGTCGAGTACTAGGTCGTAAATATTCCAGGTCTTTCTCAGTACGTGCTGTGCAGTTGTGGAATGAGTTGCCGTTGTTACAACATAAATTGTGGCTCCCCGAATGATTTGTGTCCTAGTTGAGTAGGTACCTATATATATATATATATTATATGTGTATTTATTGTACCTTAGGTTAAGTAGATAATTTGTTTAGATATTTGTTTCCGGAAGTACACTAAGTGCATGTTTGTCTATCTTATACTTTTCTCTCAATTGCTCAAAGTTTAACTGGAAGAGATCCCTTAAAGGGATAAGTTCGCCTTTGTACTTTGTTTATTTTCCTTTTATCATGTTGGTTTTGTTACTTTTTTTTATGTACAATAAAGTGTTTACATACATACATAACTTTACATTATATTTAAAGTTCAAATTTTTATATTAGTGGAGTACGGGAACGCTTTTTTAACCTATAAAAATGACATAAATCACAAGTCCGATTTTATTTTGTGACCTGTTAGAATACGTTAAGAGCTAATAATAAAAAATAATTTCTAACAATTGTTAGCATCGCGCTAGGGATAATACAAGTATTTGTTTGCTACACATAGAAAAGATTATTTAAGTTTTTTTTTCTCCACCAGGCTATCGCTTTTTACTCTTGCAACATAACTTCACATTCTATAACGGTTTTGTCAAGAGCATATGTCGTCTTAGCCATTTGTAATTCGTTTAGAATTCAAGGTCACTTATATTTTGACAAATTGTTTTCGATTATGCTCACATAATCTATTGACCAAACAGTTATAAAATGACAGATGATGTTGAAATAGTTGAATGCAATGGTATGGTAAAGGAAAATACATCTTGTATAATCTTTTCTTGTTGTTATTAACAAATATCTATATTATACCTAGCGCGACGTCAAAAACTGTTAAAAACTATTTTTTACTATAAGTAATCATATCATATTATCTAACTAAAAAAGAAAATCGCACTTGTGAGTTATCGAAGCTCAAAACTGTTCGCGTACTGTACTATATTTCTTGTTGCAATTTTGATCACTCCCAAGAACGAACATTTAGTCTATTTTTGCGAAAGATACAACCTGCGTAACGGACAAATGGCAGACAATTGCAAGTCCACATGGAGGTGCATTATTACATGAGGACGGGCGCAACAAATGCAAAGTAACATATGTACGGCAATAAAGTTATTAAAACAAAAAGAATAAATCATTTAAACACCAGAAGGTCTAGTTAAAATTGTATTTAATAAAATAGTAAATGTAAATTTATTCAAGGCTTCTGTGGAGTAATTATATTTTCAACCTAACCATTAATAGGTATATTTAAAAAAAAAATATTTCTGGGTCATTATTTTATTGATAAGTGCGCTAGCGCCAACGAACGGTCGTCGTACTGAATCTCTTCTCGACGAATTACATTTAAACGTATTACATTTTACAGTCTGTAGATTTATAGTAGTTTATGTAACTCTTACGTAATAAGGATCCTCAAAATACGAGTGTGGTTTTATAAAACGAGCCGCAGCCGAGTTTCATAATAAGATCACATGAGTGTTTTAAGGCCTAATTACTTACAGTTGCATAATTACACTGTTTTATCTACACATATTATACATCCTAAATAACGTGTTTGGAAACCATTGGAATGACCAACTCGATTGTGCGAACGGTCGGGGAGGAGGATAACCGCGCTCGGGGAGGAGGGCTGGATTTTCATTACGTTACCATAATCGATGTGGTTATGAATTTCCGTACATTATTACGACACTGGCACAGATAATACACTAACGTTACATTACTGGTTGCAATAATGGTGGTAATTTCATACTGTTTCCTAACGCAGAATAGAGGATTTATGATATGGTCGTAGATAACAAGTAAACGACACTAAATAATTACATCTAAACATAAATAAAGAAATATATTAAACTAACTTCCCGCGGCATCGTGCCGTAGATGCTGGCAGCATACAGCAATAGCAATACTTTGGGCGAGGAAGCTGCCAGCCCTACGGTCACCGGTTGTATCCATTAGTGTCTTCGATAGGTCTTTAAAAAGGACATAGGCACTAGGACCCTATCGGCTGCCTCTGCAGCCGCGCCGGCTCTGGCAAAAGTTCCGTAGAGATGAGATAGGTTTAAGTCTACACATGTAGCATCTCACATCAGCACCTGATCCACCTTCCATGGAACCAACGACATCCCATCAGGCCTATTGTATTTTAATACGGCCTGTGTATTCATGATTTCAGAGCCGGTTTTCGTCCCATCTAGAAGGGGTAACCCAGTGTGCATTTGGCAAGGACATCGTTACAACCTGCGACGCGGAGATCCCACTAGGGATGGCAAGACGCTTTGGATATGCTTTAAGCAAAGCAACAACAAGTGCCCAGCAACTCTCATCCTCGTTAATGGAGCTGCCTATCAGAGAAAGCACCATAATCATTGAGAAATGAGAACGATGAGCTCTTGCAGTAGGTCTAGTAATATAACAATTTAATAAACAGATATCCAGTTTAATAGTTGTGTTAAAAATATATTTGATTTGTTGCAATCGGCCCCTGTAATTTTACATATAGATAATAGGTTCCTACATTTGTTTTTTTTTCCAGTGCCTATGTATATTCAGTCGCGGCAAGGTTTTCCTGTGTGCCTGTGGAGGGGACATCGCTACAACTTGACCCGTGGCGATCCCACTCAAAACTTGAAAACTGTATGGACCTGCAATAAGCAGAGAAGCAGCAAATGCAGAGCTACTTTAGTAATTATCGACGGTTCAGCCATTTTACGAAGGGAGCATAATCATTGAGTAGTTTTTCTTTCTGTCTTGCATCATTATAACAACTACTCAGCAATTCACCATTCGAAAGCGTGTATATGCCTATAATAAACTAAAATTGAGGTATCTAAATTCATTAGTTTATATTATAGCTTAATACTTAATATAATGTTTTCGCCTCGGAATCAGAGTTAATACGCTGGAAATATACTCGTACCTTCATTATAATGTTCTTAATGTTGTCTGAGAAATTTCTTAAAATCTCGGAAGTTATTCAGTTCACGAAAATCATAATAAGATTCTCGGAGCGATTATTTTTGAAACTTAAGCTAAAAATTGTTTTAGAAACCTCAAAGTTACAGACACACGTTGATATTTTCAAATTTTTATTACATATAGTTGCATGTATGTACCCCCCCCCCCCCCCTCATACATATTTTTTACCTATTTAACTACAAAACTAAGTAACGGCACATGAATTACATCTTTGACTGAAATTTCTTGAATGTATGACACCGAATATAACCCCGACAGTTTCGTCATATCCGCCCGTCTGTCCGTTATTCTGCATATCACAGCCAGTTTACTCGATAGTATACGGCATACGTTAAAGAAATTTCAATCAGGTGTATTTTGTGTGCCGCTACTTAGTTTTTTAGTTCAATAGGTATAAAATATGATTAGGGAAAGCACTCCATACATGCAAGTAAATGTAAGATAGGTCTTATAAAGTTACTTGGAGGTTCCTAAAATATTTTTAGCTGAAGTCCATAATTTCAAAAATAATCACTCCGAGAATCTTAAAAAGTGGCAGTGTTGTAACCGTTTGTTCTTGTAAACAGTTTAACGAGTAAAAAATTGTTTGTACAAAAACTTGTAAATTTTATGCTCTACAATTTACTAATTTTATGCTCTACAAATTGCTTATACATATCAACTTCGATGGAGTTATAAAAACCTATATAATCACGAAAAACCGATATTCGCGAACTTTACCTTGAATAACTTCCGACCCAGACACGAGATATTAAGAGATTTTTGAGACAACATTAAGAACACTATAAGGAACGTATATACAAGTTTCCAGCTTATTATATCTGATCCCGAGGTTGATCCCTTAACACTGCTTATTTATAAGCAGCCTATTATAGAAATGAATTATTAACTGCCCACATTCACTGAATTCACTTTGCCTGATTTTGTTTTTTCATGACTTCAGCATTTTTTAGGTTTTGTTATACGTATTTTTTAATATTTCTGCCATTTCAGGGCCAATGTTCGTGCAATCTGAGAGAGGCGGACGAGTTTGTCTTTTGGATGGCTATCGTTACAACCACCGATCGGGGAACCCGAAAGATGGCAGCAAAACAGTGTGGACATGTGTCAAGCGCTGGAGCCTCAAGTGTGAAGCCTCTGTCATCATCATCGACGGAGAGGCTATCAGGAGGAAAGAGCATAATCATCAATAGCTACTAGATCAGTGGATCTCTGGAAAGGTTACTGGTCCAATCATTGCTCGGGTAATCTGCAATACGACGGTTAAACAGTGTAAACGTGTGTCAAGAACTGGAGCCACAAGTGTGAAGCCTCTGTCGTCATGGTCGCCGGAGAGGCTATCAGAAAGAACGAGCGTAATCGACATTGGATGCAAGACTAATTGAACGTTATAATTAGTTTTTTTAGGGTTGATTTACTTTATATTTATCGTTCACATGATATTTCATTTTTAAAGAAATGTTAATCGATCCATAAACAAAAATCTTTGTTCAGAAATTACAATTTACTCGTAGGTAGTAGTTTTATTCATGGTCGTGTCTTAAAAGTTGGTTCTTAAATTAAGGCTGAAATAAATAGTAATCAGAAGCAGTTTAAAAAAAGATGTAGCGGACAACATAGCTAATTAGCTATAGTGGTTGGTATACATTGCACGAGGTACGAACGAAACCTGGGATCACAACATAACCCTTATCTCACTTTTGCCTAGTTCTTTTACAAATTGTTTCGCCTTGGAACATCAGGGTTTCAACAGCCAGCCGTTTCAACAACGACAAAGGCGTAGACTGGCTATAGGTTGGAATACTTCCCGTGTTTGTGCTTTGTATATAAATAGTTTTGTCATATACCTATATTTTATAATATATAGCAATTTTTATATTTCCAGTTCTGACTTTCACGGAATCGAGAAAAGGCAAGCCGGTGCTGCTGATGGAAGGTCACCGGTATAATCTCTCGTACGGCGACCCTGAGGGCAAGAGTAAGGGCATGTGGCGGTGCGTCAAGCAAAGCACCATCGGCTGCCGCGCGTCCATCGCCATCGACAACGAGATGGCCATGAAGAGGAATGCGCACAATCATGAGAAATTTTATAAAGATGAAGATTAATTATTTTACTTGGAATTCGAGAAGTAGAGGGGAGGATTTGCAAGAAATGTAGGAGGATACAGAGAAAAAGTAAATGAAGAAGTGACTCATTCTGCTGAGTTAGCAAGTCGTGTCACTCCAAGTATAAGATAACAATCAATAACTAACCATTAAAATTTAAGCAAGTCCTAACAGGTATCCAATGATGTTATTTGTTAAAATAATATTTGCTATGATAACCTTAGTATTCAACGTATACATCTACGTTCGTAATGTATTATTGCAACGATGAAATAAGTGAAATATATGTTTATCTACACTCATATTGTAAGTTCTCTAAAACGTGTTCGAAAACGGTAGGCAATGGCTATAGCATTACCACGACCGATTTTACTATGATAAGCTTTTTATCTGTGGCAGTAACGTAATTTTAACTTTACATGCTCAACTATTGATGTGTTATGAGTTTTGATAACATAATATACACCTGCACGCTCCCGCGCGGTCGCCGACAGCCCGACACGCGCCTCCCCGACCGCCGGCACAATCGAGTTGGCCATGGCGGTGCAATGGCGACCTTCTATGGTTTCCGAATACGGCATTTAGAATAAATAATATGAGTGTAGATAAAGCAGTGTATGCAACTGTACGTAATTAGGCCTTAAAACACTCGTGTGATCTTATTATGAAACTCACCTGCGGCTCGTTTCATAAAACCACACTCATGTTTTAAGGACCCTTATTACGTAACAGTTACATAAACTACTATTATCTGATTCTTTTTTGTAATGAAATAAAATAAAATTCCAACGAACCTTGGTTTCCACTTACCGTCTTAATATTTAGATAAGTATGTTATTTTAAAATAAAAAAAGATTAATCTAAATTAAGTTATTTAATGTTCTATACTATTAAATAACGCCTTTTAATAGGTATAACACATGAAGTAGGAGGGAGGATACAACAAGTTAAATAACAAGACAATTGTTTAAATTTGCAGTATTTTTCACCGAATCTAGGCACGGCAAGCCGGTTATAATGCTGCACGGGTACCGCTACAACTTCGCATATGGTGACGCCACAGGGAAGGCCAAAGGCATGTGGCGCTGCGTGAAGCAGAGCACGAGGAAATGCCCCGCGACCCTGGTCATGGCCAAAGATGTCATCATCAAAAATCACAAACACAATCATGATACGAAAAAATATAAGTCACAATTGATTACTGACAGCGGGTTAGAAGCTGCTTCATAATGATTCTGGATGGTCGCTTATAACATCTTATACGCAAATTAAAAAAAGGAGTGTTTAGGTTCTTAAAATGGCTGCCTACTAGGGAGCTCGTATGCTTGTTTGCCACCGTCGTGGTAAAAAAAAATTTGAACTTTTATAATAAGTAGGTAACTAACTACACGTAGGTACGAAACTGAAAACCTGTGGAAAGACGTGTGTTTTGGATCCGTTAATAAGAAAAAGATGAATATCCTGATGTTTCTGAGTAAGAGATATTAATGAAAAAGAAAGTAAGTTTAACTAGTTGCCGGTACAACTCCTTTCCTCTCCTTTAATATAGCATAAAGCGTTGCGAACCTAGAGGTAGAAAATAAAGTGATGCCACGTCAATGGCGCCGACATAAACAACCACGACTACAACCTGATATTGTGTTCGTAGTTTTTTAAATGGTTGGCTATAGCTACGATTTGCCATAAGACCATAGACCGAAATAAGGTATCAATAAAATAAGGTTGCCTTTACAATAAAGAATTAGGTAAAACGATTTTATAACTTTTACTTTGTGTTTTTTTCTGTCCTGTTTTAACATGAACTCTATAGCTAAACATCTATAGCTACAGTAACATCAGCTATAAATATACGATTGATTACGATATTAGGAAGTCATAACGATGCGATGTCAAATCTTACAAAAGGTAAACTAGGATATCTTGGTATGTGACTAGGTACCTAATGGTTATTATTAATGGTTTTTTTTATTATTATGATGATTGATGATCCTTTTCGCCTTTGCTTAGATTTCTATTATAAAAATCACTATTTCTGGTTAAATATTTCCACAGACCCATTTTTCGCCACATCAAGACGGGGAAACCCAGTGCTAGTGATTGGGAAGCAGCGGTTCAAGGTGCACCTGGAAAACGGGCCGAAGACCGTGTGGCGCTGTATCCAGCAGGCGCGCATGCGCTGCAAGGCGTCTGTTATTACCGTAGACGGCTGTATTGTCAAGAACAAAAGCGACCATACCCATTCGTGATATTTATAGGGGTATAGGAAAGTAGGAGAATAGTTAAACTTCTCCAGTTATACCTAATGGGTTATTGGTCGTTTAGAAATCATGTGATCGTTTAAGGGTGGGGGGGTAGGGGTAAGCAAAATATCATGAATGATCACGATAGGGGGGAGGGGGTCATATAAGATATTTTATTTTAAGTGATAAGCAGATTTTTACGATGCCTGTTTTTCAGACATAGCATCTTGAACATGTATATGCAATACAGTAGAAACGACATTAGACTTGCTTAGCGTCTAAGGGTACCCGCATCACAATTATCACGTGATCTTGTGGCAGGGGGGGGGGGGGGGGGCGTTAAAACATCAACAAATATCACCAAGGTTAGGGGGAGGGGTTTTGTCAAAAATCGGCCAAATATAATCACATGATTTCTGGACGACCCCTTACTTAGTTTAGTTTACGTTGTCTGATATAATAACAAGAGTGTGCCTTGTATTATAACCAATACATTATGCCTTTAACTGTTTCTGACTCTTGTTTTTTAAACGTAATTGAAATTGATATTAAATAAATATAATATATGATGTTGCAATTAAAATTATTGCATTTATTATCACGATAATATATTTTACATGTATATAGGTAATGCTTCAACCAATGATAATAATTTAATATCTTTATGTTGTAGGTACCCGAAAGTTGGTATAAAGTATGGATCAAGAAATATACTATCATTGCCATTATTTGCAGAGCCCGTGTTCACCCAGTCCAAGTTCGGGAAGCCGATAGTGGTGATCGGAAACAAGCGGTTCAACTTCCACATCCAGCGCGGGCTGAAGAGCGTGTGGCGGTGCAACCAGCAAGCTCGTACTCACTGCAAGGCGTCCGTCATCGCCGTCGAAGGATGCATAGTCAAGACCAATAATGAACACAATCATTATTAACTTGTACTTCCTTCAGCACGGATTGAAGAGCGCGTGGCGGTGCAACCAGCAAGCGTACTCACTGCAAGGCATACGTCACAGCAGTAGAAGGATGCCGTGTTAGCCAGTATTGAACATAATCATCATTAACTTGGTCCTTCCTTGAGCACGGACAGAAGAGCATGTAGCGATGTAACAAGCAGCAGGGTACACACTGCAAGGCATCCTGGGTGGGATTCCGCTCAATTGAGCAAGTAGGTGATAAATAATTATGTTTTGATAAATAATGTCCTACATCCTACCTATCCTTATGAAATTTAGACTCTTTGCTTTATAAATACAATGTTCACTTCTGTTTCTTTTTCGATTTATTTTTGTAGGTAATGTATTTTATTTAAAAGGCATAATAATTAATGAGCGCTAGAGTGTAATTTTAACAACAAACTATCTGGAGACTCTTAGATATTAAAAAGTGAAACGGCCGCTTGTGGAAGTAATCATCGTAAATTGATCGAAACATGTCGAGCAAAAATCGACCTGAATTACGTGACTCACCCGTTATAAATATTTTTAATACGCTAGAATGTATGCTATAAGTACCTACATTGAATTGTTGGTATATAGTCATAGCTGGGCAGAATTCCGTCAATAAGTTAATTAACGAAGTTAACTTTTCGAGTAACGGATTAACTTTTAAAATCCTTAACGGACTCGTTAACTTCCGTTAGTTTTCTTTAGGTCCGTTAATCGTTAATACCTAAGTACCTACGTACGAAATATGCCCATGCCTCGGCCGCGCCCTGCCATACGCACTTAATTAGGTTTGCTGTGCTCGTATAATACACATGCTGTATAATGCAAGCGAGATAAGTATGAGACACAAATATGACGCAGTTTTAGCGCCGACAGTGAATGTAACATAAACAGTGACGTAGATATTTTGTTTGAAAAGTTTTGGATTCGCGTTAATGTTAAGGTTTGTTAGTGAATTTGAGTAGTAGATGTTAAATAACAGTGAGCTAAAATTAATATGCAATGAAGTCGGATGTGTTGGAATCCAGCTCCACCGGCGAAGAAAATCCGTGGCCACATTTATGTGATTACGTAAATTTTGTGACGAAATCATATGGACAATTACTTTTCGAAAGCAAACTGTGCTTGCCAAAAAAGACAAAAAATAGGTTCACACTTCATCCCTTAACAATTTAAAGCAACACATGAAAAGAGGTCACGAACTGCAGTATACTCGTATGTGCTGTTCGAAGAACTGTAAAAGCAGGGTCCAATCGAGGAACGTCAAAAAGAAAAATGAGTGTTATAAATTTAGACAATGGTGAAACTGGCAGTAACTCTAACCCTGCAACTAACCCTTCCTGTAAGTTTCGCCGTAGTCGAGTAAAAAAAACGGATTAACAATTAACGAAGATAACTTTTTGATTAACCATGCCCAGCTATGTATATGTCTGTGTATTGTTGAACAAGAAACATGTATTGTAAAAAATAAATATCATCAAATGTTATTTTATTTATTTTAACGCCATAATCACAGGCTGATCGGCAGATGGACCAGCAGGCTTTAAGGCTAATGAAAGTAATGAGCGGACCTATACAAAATTCTTAAGACGTCATGTCAATTTTGTTTTTCTAATGACTTTGCAATATTACGAGGATAAGGTAATTTTATACATTTGGCGACAAAATAAGACGACATCCATAGGTTAAAGACATCTGTGTGGGGGAAAATCGGCTAGGACTAGAAGGTCGCTGTAGGTACCCTATCTTAAAATACTGTACTTGGTGTAGTGGTAGTCAAGATATGTTAACTAACCATAGTTAGTTGGATTACAACCACACGCTACACCAACTATCTGATGAAAGCGCCAAAGTAGGTCTATCAATGAACACCTCTAAAACAAAAGTAATGACAAACTGTGTGAGAGCAGACATAAAAGTAAATGGAGGACAAATAGAAGTTTGTCAACCAATACATCTATTTAGGTCAATTAATAGCCACAGAAGACACAATGCAGAAATAAATAGAGAGAAAGATCGCAAATAGTTGGAAACGGTTTTAGTCTCTAAGCGAAGTCATGAAAGACTAAGACATGCCTATCAAAGAGAAAAAGAAGGTATATGATACTGGCATCGGACCATGCTTATCATATGGATGCCAAACATTGGGCACTAACTGAACAACAAATTAATAAAATAAATGGATTTCAGAATGCAATGGAAAGCAGTGTCGTAGGACTTAAAAGAAGAGACAAAATACGCTTGCAAATTATTAAAAAAACAAACCAAGTTAAAAAAAATACAATCAGTTTACAAATGACTCAAATGAACCCATGTTCACATATGACCCGTCCATACAGGTCGTATGTTACGAGAAGGAAACGAGACGGAACACGAACATTTAAACGTTGGGAAGACGACATAGCAAAGATAGCTAGCCCAATATCGAGACAAACGCAAAGAACAGAACGGAGTGGAAAGCTGTAGAGGAGGCTTATATCGAAAGACAAGCTGTGAAAAGGAAAAGACGAAAATCGGTTGCCAATTAAATTGTTAAGGAAATAGATATATAGTAAAATGAACATGTAAATGTAATCATGTTGTGAATATTGTATGTTTACGCAGCAATGAAGACTTATTATTTTTTATTAAGTAACCATAGACTTTACCATTACCTCCTTACTATACTGTCTTACTAACAAGTCTCATAACTTTCCAGAGCTACACTTCGAGAAGTCGCGCTGCGGGCAGCCTATCCTCGTCTACAACAATTACAGATACAACAAGCATTTAAAAAACGGAGCCAAGACTTTCTACCGTTGCGTTAAGTGGAGGAAAGGGTTCTGCAGGACTTCTGTGACGACTGTAGATAACACGGTCATCAAGACCAGGGGTATACACAACCACTTGCCGCCGTATGGTTTGCCAACACAGGCCTGTAGCTTGGCTCACTTTGGAATGTAGGAGTAATTATTACTGTTATTTAGTTAGATTATTAATATGTAATTAAATAATTGTCTAACCAAACCAGTTTTGCCTTCTTGTAATTAAGGGTTATCGTTTACTCGACGTAAACTTTATTGAAATATGAGACCTAGGTAATAAAAAAAATTAAGACTGTGAAATAAATGTTTAACACAAGTTTTTTTTTAAACTTAGTGTAAATATTGTTGTACTTCTTATTCATTGTATGTAATATATTTTTATAATAAATAAACGACGTCATAATCATAAATTAACTTTGATTACTCCCTTGAGATTAATCTTTATTTTCACGTAAATTGCGTCTGTAAGTTTCGCATTAGGCCCCATTTACACATTGATTAGTTTTTAGTCCGAGTTCATACATTTGCATCGGCATTTGCTTGTGTTTAGTAACAAATGTATGCACTCGCTTAACACTAATCAATGTATAAATGCCTTAGAAAGCCAGATATTAACTTTGATTGGCTACGGACTTCCTTCTTACTAGTAACGACGACACGACGACGACTCAACGACGTAAATGATTATCGGTATGCCAACCTTATGAACCGGACCCTTACGACCAGCATGGGGTTGACATCGTACTCAATTCAATACAATACACTTATTTGCATAAATAACGGTATAAAGAGGTGTTACAAACATTCTAGTTCAATCCTTATTTTAGCATAATTATGGCGTACAAACATTAAGAAATTAAAATTGACTAACTACATAGCATAACAAAATATTGACATTCATGCATTCTTATTTCACAAAATATTTACAGTGTCATGTTGCATTAAAAGTAGTTAACAATGTCAGGTTGCATGAAAATAATAAATAATGAAAAGAAATCTAAAATTAATGTCAAGCGAATATAAATTAATAATTTAAAAATTAAATTATACGTATACGTAATTATACGTATTAGGTTTCCGCTTCCCAAAGGTTGTCTGGAAGAGATCGCTCTTTAGCGATAAGACCGCCAATTGTTTTGCCTCTGCTTTTTTGTTTGTGACTTGTGTATACTTTGTGTCCATTATTTGAGGTGTGCAATAAAGAGTATTTATGTTATGTTATGTTATGTTATGTTATACCACTTGTTAATAGATCATATTTTGTCAAAAAGTCATTGACGGAATAACAGAACTTTTTCCTTTCAGTTATTTTAGCATTTCCTTCCAGATATAATGTGGTCGGTGTCTTCGCAAGGAAAGCCCGTGCTCCAGGTTGGGTCGTACCGCTTCTATCGGCACAGCAGTAGCAAGACAGGTCCCAAGTGTCTGTGGGTGTGCTCCAAGTGGTCGCGCGGCTGTCGCGCGTCCCTCACCGTGCTTGACCAGGAGATCGTTAAAGCCTCAAATGAGCATAATCATAATTAGTCTTCCAGTGTAAAATAAGACGATCTTATGGCCAGTTGCACCAACCACCTTTGCCGGACTCATCAGCGTCACCCGGCAAAGTACTATGAAAACTTTCATACAATTAAATTTAGCGAACGTTTTAACGGTGACAGGCGGTTTGGTTCTACCGACGCTTAGTCTGTCATGGGGTCTTCCAGTGATTTGATGTCATCTAGGTAGGTCTTTAAGTTAAGATAAATGTTAACAAATGAAGTGGTTTTTAACATGCATATATTTCTTTTATTGTTTTCACTTTGCGTACCAATAAATACTGCTAAAATCTTAACTTAAATCGTAGCGTAGGTAGGTTAGGTACCTTGTTCATGGTTAACCCCACCCCGAGATCAGCTTTCTCAGTTACGAGTAGATGCTTAGTTACAGACAGCCACTTCAGAACACATGTTGTGTTCAGTATAAACATGATTCAACAAGCGAAAGCTTGAGAGAGAACCTTTAATTAAATACCAAAATGGTGCGCTTTATTTAACCTTTTGTATTATTATGTTACAGAAGTAGTGTTCTTAACGTCCAGGTGCGGCAAGCCACTGCTGTTGCTAGGGATGAACAAGTACAATCGGAACAACCGGTCGAAAGGGGCGCGAGTATACTGGAGTTGTACTAAGAGAAGCAGTGGCTGTCGGGCATCTGTGAGCACTATAACGGACAAGATTGTCAAGTTGAAAGAGATTCATAACCATAACTAAACGTTGATTAATGTATTAGAGGCCATGAGCAATAAGCATACTACACAGGGACTGTATGATGGGAATCATGGCTACAGGCTTTCACCATCGCCATAACATAAAAAGAGCATCAAGATGAAAGATGTGCACCAGCATTAAAAACAGTATGGTGTAACTTAAACTACGTCCGGACTTGGGTATGTCCTTAAACTACGTCCGGACTTGGGTATGTCCTTAAACTACGCCAAAAGAGAAGTATGGGCACTGCGAACGGCATCTCGCTAAGTGTGCATGGTAGGGCACGTTCAGTGAATGTCATCTCGCTCAAATCTGGAGCAGAGCCCGACTGGGGAAGTACCTTACAGAAAACCACAGCCAAATAGCACTAGATCCTACTCATAGTTTTGTGTTCCTGCTGGTGAGTAAGGTTGCCAAAGAGCTCAAAGAGGATCCAGTGTGTTGACGATGAGGGACCTTCTTTTCCTTTAGCCGTCAACACAGTGAATCCTCCTTTTTGTAAAGGGTCGGCAACGCGCATGTGACTCCTTTGGAGTTGCAGGCGTCCATAGGTTACGGTAGCTGTTTACCATCAGGCGGGCCGTATACTTGTTTGCCACCGTCGTGGTATATAAAAAAAAATAAAAAAAATGCATTGATAATTTTATCTATGCAATTAAAATTTCAATATTGCATTGATAATGTTATCATATAATGGTAGATAATGCGCGTTAAAGCAGTAGGACTCGCTAATTGTTGTTTCCGATTCGTAACGGACAACTCGGCGAAAACGTGCAACGGTGCCGCTAAGTCAATTCTGCCATAGATATGTGCACGAAAGGCCTAAATAAAATCTCTTTCAATGATCCAGGTGCAGTGTTCCTAGTTTCCAAGTTAATGACTTTCTTTGTAGCAACAGGTTCAACCAAAACAGCAAGAACATGGGTCGGGCCAGGGTGTTCTGGACTTGTTCCCGCTATAGCACGGGCTGCTGAGCCACCGTGACTACCTTTAACAATAAGAAAGTTATCAACCTATGTACGTCGTACTCACGACAATAAATAAAAGAGTCCGTTATGAAATGCTTGTTTTTTTTTCAAAAACGAGAACAAAGAGGTCTTGGAAGGACTTAATTACCTGCTACTAGTTTTACCTACTGTCGTAGTAACCAGTAATCATCTAAACATTTCAGGTGCAGTGTACTCAGTTTCCAAGTTCGGTAATCCCTTGCTGGTGCTGGGTAGCCACAGATACAACCAAAACAGCAAGTCCAAGGGGCGGGCCAGGGGGTTCTGGACTTGTTCTCGCTACTACATGGGTTGCCGAGCCACCGTTACTACCTTCAACCAAGAGATTATTAAACTAAGTGGTACTCACAACCATCAGTAAAGGAGTTTGTTATGAAAAGCTTGTTTTCATCGCTCCTACTCGGAAAATTTTATTTACCTGGGTAGATAGCCGGGTGGAAAATTGCTTGTTCATCCCTAGGGTGGAAAGTAATTAGCTGTGTTAATTGTGGATTGAGCCCCCCGGTGCCCACCCGGATGCTCTCCTCTCAGACCACCAGCAAAACATCTTTTTCAAATTGTTCAAATTTTACTTAACATTTTTATAGATTATTCTTTATATACCTGTTTTATAAAATGTGCGTGTATTTAGTATTGTACTTTCCTCCCAGTCGAAATGAAAAGCATAGTGTTTAACTCGGGTGAAATTACCCATTTCACCCTCGAAGTATTGGCGCTCTCACTTCGTTCGAGCGCCAGAAATATCTCAGGTGAATTGGTTTACTTTCAACCCTTGTTTAACAATCTACTTTCTTAACGACGTGGAAAAAGAGGTAGGCAGTAACAAGTAGCAGTTACAAGTCCTTACCCGATTTTAAAGGACTTGTATTGTATCTGTCGCTAGTTAAACTGTCGTTGTAATTAGTTTTTTAAATCTGTAAGTAAAAAAACGAAATTTATTTTGTAATGGGTTTTAAGTATTATGCAATAATTTGTTTTTATATTAAAGTTCTCTAAGAAATTTGGCATATTTCACTAATTCAAATTAAACAAAATAACAGTAATTTACATACACTGTCAGCGTCTCCAGCGGGGATTTGACTTCGTTCAAATTTATTATAAGTATGTTAAAATTAAATAAAGTAATGGCTTTTTTTAGGAATGGGTTTATACGAAGACGAACTTTTAATAGCCCGACACACCTATTTACTACCTGAAATCAGCTTGGCCGACATGTCTATTGGTTCAACTTTTACGAGTTATGATGGAGACCAAACGGCTGATTTGAATGATATAAAATATACTAAGAAAGGGACCATAAGGAAAAGACAAAAATATGAACTGACATTAAAAGAAAGAAAAAAACTTAAAAGAGAGATTGTATCTAAAATGCACAGTGTTAAACCAGCATGTAACTTTGAAACGTGCCTAAAGAAATGTGCAAGCAAAATCACAGAAAATAGAAGAGTTTTACTGAATAAAACATACTGGAATATGCAAAAAAAAGAACAGAAGAATTTCATTTTGAACAACGTTACTTGTGTCCCTATTAAGCGAAGAAGAGGTATAGCACTAAACAATGATTATCTACGAAAGAAGAATTATAAATTTACTCTAAAAGATGAAAATAATGCATTACAAGTAGTGTGTAAAAGATTTTTCATGTCAACTTTAGGATATAACGTAAAAAGTGACAAATTAATAAGATTCATTAGAGAAAAATGATTTACTCGTGATCTCGTGAACTTAAAATAAAACTATCAAAATAGTATAATAGTGATGATGACACATGTTGAATTTTGTTATAAAATGAAGTTGAATGGATGCAAAATGATAAATTTATCCTAATAAAGTGAAAATTAAAAAAAAAACTATAGAAGTGGTTCGAAGATATGAGGTTTTAAAATTCCATAATTTTACGATTTTTTTTAATACGAAATTTAATAAAACAATGACACCATTCGATTTCTCACATTTTACTGTAAAATAAATTGTATGGTAACCGTATACATATACGCAATATTTTACTGCCTAAATAGCAATTTCATAATTTTTCCATACTTTAAACAGGGCGACTATGCAACCGTGACGTCACTGTTGCATATCATTTTGTTAGGAGCGTTTTGAGAAACAAAAGCGAGTGTCAGATTTTGAGTCTCATTTCTGACTTTTGTTTTGCTTTACCGCAATTGGCCCTATACAGGCATTTGATCCTTACAACAAAACGAATTGATTGATACTATACATGAAAAAAATTCATCATGCCTAAGTGGTAAAGGTTTTATAAAAGAAAATAGGACATAAATTGCTCAGTTGCAGTACTTGCAGCCTTAAATCATGAAATCAATGATGATACATGCTGAATTGTGCAATAAAATTTAGTTGATAGGGTACAAAATGATCAATATATCCAAATAAAATAAAAAAATTGTAAATAATCTATTGAAATGGTTCAAAGATCAGGCTTCAATATTTCAAAATTTTACGATTTAAAGTACAAAATTAAAAAAAAAACAATGATACCATTCGATTTTTTACATTTTACTGTAAAATGAATAGTATAACCATATACATAAATGCAACATTTCATTGTAAAACTAGCAATTACATAATTTTTCCTTACTTTAAGGGGCTGACAACACCTAAATTCCCTCCCTATCTTTTTCAGCGTGAGTGAAAGAGAAACACTGTGTTACGATTAGTATGGGAGCTCATTGCAAATTTAGCAAAATGATGAATTATAAAAAAACTACGCATTAATTATTAATTGAGAAATATAAAACAACGAAGTTTTTAGTATTAGTGCGGTGGAATTTTTTCCTTAGTTACAGACGTATAAGTCAAGAAACTAAAGGCATACGACTGTTTAAAGCAAATTTTAAGATGTAATTTTGGAATTCTTTTCTATCGAGCCGATTTCGTCCAATCGTGTATCGGAATCAACGAAGTTCTTCCAAATATAACAAATAATAACATATATTTTTAACTTTCTCAAAACAAGGAGTTATAGCTAAAACTGTTTGAGTAAAGTCAATTTGAAGGTCATCGGGTGTTGTCAGCCTCTTAATTTGATCGTGACGTCACTTTTACACGCCATTTTGTTAGAAGCGTTTTGAGAAACAAATCTAAATCTCAGACTTTAAGCCTCATTTCTGACTTTTGTGTTGCTTTAACGCAATTTGCCCCATATAGACATTTGATCTTCACAACAAAACGAATCGATTGACTGATGAACAAAATTCATCATGCCTATTAAGTACCACTGCGTGGTAAGTTAAATCGCCACATCATAAAATGTCCAGTAAAGTTTGCATCGTTAGTCAGCTTCTATTACTCACATTTTTATGAAATTGATTAAATTATAATTAATTATTACAACCAATTTAAACAGTAGAGTTAATCAAGATTTAATTAATGATGTTAGACTCGCTTATTTAGTAAAATAACATCTAAGTTAATTTATTAAAATAATGTTCCTTTTGTCTGCGCTTTCGTCTGCGTGGAATTAACATTTGCCATAAGGAATGAATGACACGCCTTAGTAGAATCTCATAGCAAAAATTTAATTTAAGAAAAAAATATTAATTTAGCGCACATGCTATTTTACGTCTACATTGAGCAACAATTCCATACAAACTTCCACCCCCCTTTCACTCCCTCAACTGATGATTTCTGGGATAAATACTATCCTACACATATGATATTTCAAGTTAACAACAATTCCATACAAAGTTCTACCCCCCTTTTGACCCCCTTAAGGGATGATTTCTGGGATAAAAACTATCTTATGTTCTTCCTGGGAATTTAACTAATATCTTCATACCAAATTTCATCTAAATCGGTTCAAAGATAAAGACAGACAGATACACTTTCGCATTTATAATTATTTATGGATTAGTATGGATTTAAGGAAAAACTGTAGCTATAGTAACATTTAGTTGGTTTCATGTAATTGCACTCATATCATAATCGTATGTATTTAAATTGTGTATTATTATAGAGTATAATAAATAAAAATGAGTGATTGATCGATTACGTGGTTACTTATTAAGCACTTTCGCGCATTGAAACAATTAACTAAGTCCTTAGTTATATTTAGAAATATCCTATACGGTGAAAGATTTAGACTTAGAGTTGGCTTAAAATAGAAAGAGCAACATTGCCAAACTCTAATCCGATATAGATATGCCGGTTTTGGCCATTTTCAACTTTATTAGGGTATAGACAAATTTACAGGTTGGTCTATAGTTAATATAAGAGTAAATTATGGCAATGTAGATGACACTATCATCTGTCATATATCAGTTGTCATTCGGTTATCAGGAGCCATGGAAAAAAGTGGCCAAAACTGACTCCTGGGTCCCATTCTGATATTTAATTTAAGAAATAATTTTTAAGAAAAAAAAACCGACTTCAATGGGGGTAGCCGGTGAAGGATTATTGTAGATGGTGCATTTAGATTCCATACAATGAAATAACTTGCTTAAAAAACACAGCGGAGAGGACAAATCGTCAAACGTGAACTATGCGTCGTTGAAGAGTTCCGTTCTGATTATCATTAGCAGTTCTACTTCATCAAATGTCACTCTTTTGAATGAAAATGCTTGATTTGTTGATAAAAATACAAAAGTCACTTTATGTATGCCTTTAAGATTTGAGGAATTCCCTCGATTCCTCGTGGAACTCATCATCAGAACTTGAGCTTGCCGAAAATTGGTCCTGACAATCTAACTTGCTTAACAAACATAGCGAAGAGGAAGAATCGCCAAACATGAACTATGCGTCGTTGAAGAGTTCCGTTCTGTTCATCATCAGCAGTTCCACTTCATCAAATGTCACTCTTTTGAATGAAAATGCTTGATTTGTTGATAAAAATACAAAAATCACTATGTGTAAGCCCTTAAAATTTGAGGAGTTCCCTCGATTCTTCATGGATCCCATCATCAGAACTTGAGCTTGACGAACATTTGTTCTGACAATTAAACTTGCTAAACAAACACAGCGAAGAGGACGAATCGCCAAACGTGAACTATGCGTCGTTGAAGAGTTCCGTTCTGATCATCATCAGCAGTTCTACTTCATCAAATGTCACTGTTTTAAATGAAAATGATGGTTTTGTTGATAAAAATATAAAAATCACTATATGTATGCCTTTAAGATTTGAGGAGTTCCCTCGATTCCTCATGGATCCCATCATCAGAACTGCGTTTTGACAAAAACGGGACCAATCTGTATATATATACTTACAATCAAAAAAAGATTTTTCAAAATCGGTTCAGACATGACGGAGTTATGGAGTAACAAACATAAAAAAAAAAAACAAAAAAAAAAAAAAAAAAACATACACGCCGAATTGAGAACCTCCTCTTTTCAAATCTTGAAGTCGGTTAAAAAATAAGATCTAATATCAAAATCTTAACAGCAGAGATTCATGTAATATATTTTCAATGACTCAGTACCTACATAAAAGTGTCACAATTCCTTATTGACACAAATTGAGGGACGTCTGAATAGACAAACTCTCCTTAAAGTGGCCAAAACCGGGGCATCTGCCCTAAGTCTTAGTTTCTGGTTCAGAATAGGTTGATAGCTAACAACATACACGTATAAAATTTATTTCTTCAATTTCCAGCAATCGTTTTTGAACAAACACGCAATGGGAAACCTGTGATCCTCCTGGCCGGGTCTCGCTTCAATGTGAAGCACCTTCGAGGGTCAAAGGGTCATTGGAGCTGCGCCAGGAGGAAAACGGGGTGCCGAGCGACCCTCACCACCTTCGATAACGAGCTCGTTAAGGCCAACCTCGACCATAACCATCCGACGTTAAAATACTAGGGTTTAAAGTATTTTGCGTTGTATGAGGATTAAACATCGGTATCAACGTTCAAATTTCGTGGCAATGTACGGTTGGCAGAAAAATAAATACAAACAAATCACTTAGTATTTTTAACCTTTATTTTGTATATGTAAATAAAAAAGCCCCTAAATAGTACATTTCCTAATTAGGGTGGTAAAACAAAGAAAGGCCGCGCAATCGCAATTGTTGCGGCCCAAGCTGCAAGCGAGGGACGTAATTATGCGATCGAGGGCTTTCTTTATTACCTCCCGTGTTGGAAAAATATGTGCACATTTGGCCAGAAAGCGGCTCTATCCGTACGCGTAGCGTGCGGAAAAAGCCACTTTATGTCCAGGTGTGGCATACAATATTTTACGAGTTAGAATAGATCACTAAAATTTGTTCCATAGATTTTGCTGTCAATCTTTGACGTCTGTAAGAATATATCCATTTTAAATGACTAAAAGATCTTTCCACGCTGACTGAGGTAATAGGAAGGTATGTCAAGCATTGAAAATTTTGCACACAGTTTTTATTTACACTTTCTGGTATTTCAGCCTCGTTGTTTTTAGATAGTTGGTTAATTATTTGTACAGTCTTATAACCAGGATTTTTCTTTAATACACTTTTTAATTTAAAATAAACTTTTCTGGCATTTTGATGTAACCTTAACGTTGATATTTTTTTTTGCAAACCATGAACAATGTTTAATGATTCTGCTAGACTCAGTTTTGGATCCTCCAATAATTTTATTGACTTAGCAATTATACTAAAGTGTGTATCGACGAATAGTAACTCAGTTTTTAAATTCCGGTTACGGAAAATTTTTTTTGCTTTAGAAATTGCACTCGCTTCACGCGGATTTAAGGCATCGATGACAGATTTGATTTTATCATAATGCATGTGATAATATGAGGCAGCATTTAACCATGTTCCCCATCTTGTTATCACGGGTCGGGGTGGTAGAGGAATATTTACACACATTTGATGAAATAAATTTGTCCTTGAAGGAGCGTTACGAAATATTTTTTTGATACAGTCAATCAAACTGTTTATGGTCGGGTAAAGACTTCTAATTATCTCTGCGACTCGATTACATCCATGTGCTATGCATGTTACATGAGTCATATTTTTATATTTCTGAACAAGGTTTTTAGCTGCTTTTACCATGTAGGAACCGGCATCCGTTATAAAAAATAATAATTTATCCATGTTTTTTTTGTATTCATCGCCCCAAAGATCTTCAAGGGTTTCCTCAACGAGTTTGGTTATTGTCGAATGGTTAGTCGCCTCCAATACCTTAGAAGCAAATAAATGTGGCTGGGTACTAGTTCCATCTAGAGCTCCGATCAAAATATTTGCCACTTTTTTTCCCACGGAATCTGATGTTTCATCAACACTGAGGTAAATCATTTTATTTTGTAATTTCTCTTTCAATTCATTTTTTTTCTTTTCATACAATTCAGGTAAGCATTTTACTCGTATTTTTGTTTCACTCGGCACAGTAATATCGTTTCCATATTTATGATTTAAAAGGTTTTCTACAAAATTTCTAAATTTAGGATTGTCTAATTTTGACCACGGTATATTCGAACAAATCATAAACTCTGTTAAATCTTTATTAAATTTTTCTTGTGCATTATTTTTATGAATTTTGTTGTGTAAATCTGTTTTTAAATGGCGGTCGATACTAGATTTAGAGGGAAATAATTTCGAATTACACAATTTGCAATATACGATATCGTCTTTAATTTCGAAATCAGCATTATCTCGTATTATATCCTGTAAATGGCAGCGTGAATCAGATAATTTATCTTGATGAGATTTTGATTTCAAATGTTTCTCTATATTGTACCTTTTCTTTTTTATATTCATTTCGCAAATAGTACAGCAAGCACCTTCGTTAGTGAATATAAAATCAGTATACTGCGTCAAATCCATTTTCTCAAGTCTGATAGGGAGTTGGGTAAAGATTTATCAATGCTAAATTGTAGTTGTAAGTGTTTTTAAGAACTATTATCGTTGAAGATTTTACCACATATTATTTTGCATGACAATTAAATTGACATTTGTTGCCTATTTGGCATTTAGAATTTTTTTTACAAATGGATAATGAAATGAGTATTGAGGTTCTATGACGTATTAAGAATATAAACCTCTTTAAATATATGTACAGTTTACCAAAGTACGATTAAGAATAAAAATAAATTAAATGTTATTTATTACTAATAAATAAAACAATGATACCTATGTATTTCTTTTTTTGCGACCCTTACCAAGTGCCACGAAATTTGAACGTTGATACCGATGTTTAATTGAGGATGCATCATAATTAACTTTAACATATATTCCGAAAACCAATCAAAATAATCTTCTATGTGGTATGCAAAATAATCTTCTATGTGGTTGAATCTGTCATTGGATGAAGATTATTAATAGATGAGTTTTGAATAAGACCAATCTGACATTGTAATAACTTTATTTACAAGTATTAGGAATACTCGTATAAATTCGCGAAGACCTGAGTTCTTGTGATAATATTTTTTATGAGGTAGTAATCAATAAAATAATTATGACCATGATGACAAATAGCTTAGTTTTAATTTTTTGTAATTACACTACGGTACACAGACTAAATCGGGAATAAAACCTTAATTATTTTTAAATAAATGTTTATTTTCCACGCTTATGTTTATTTTATAACTGTACTATGTTTATATTGTTTACTTTGTAATAATATATGGGGTTATCATTTCTCTACTTTTGCGAGATGTGGCGATGAGATAGTAAAACTGTCAATTTTTTAAAGACGACAGACCATAGGGCGACCTTTTCCATGTTGTATACCAAAATTTGACAATGCTGCTCTGACATGGCAAACTTCTGACAAAAGTAGCGATATGGTAGATGCACTTACTGTCATGTTCTGCGTGCAATTGCTACCCTCAAACTTATGTAATGCCGTCATTCCATACATTGTTTACTCTTCCAATGGCCTGTCCATTTTCAAAATTTACTTCGCTTACAATATTTTCTGATTCTTATATTCATTACGACTAATTTCTTTACTTATTTTAGGCACAGAGGTATATTTCGCTCAGTCGCGCCGTGGAAAGACGGTGGCACTATACGGGGGGCATCGCTTCCACCGAAACAACCGATCCAAAGGGCTTCGTGTTCTCTGGCTTTGCTCTTTGAGACTCAGACGCGGCTGCAACGGCACACTGGTCACTTTTGGCAATGAGCTCATCAAGGCTACTGAGCACAATCATTGATCGATCTTAGGAGAAACGGATTATACAGCATTTATAAACTATACAATACATTTAAGTTAGGTAAGTAGGATTTTTGTACACTGGCAGTTCAAGTTCTGGTTCTTCTAAAAAGAAGTGTATTATTTATTTATTTAATTATTAAATATGGTACAAACATTACATAAATCGCTCCACAAAACTACATTTTATAGTTTGACTGTGGAGTCAAATACAGTCTCATTCATTATACATAACTTAATATCTAAATACTACATTTTACACGTCTACTTATCTATTTATTCTATTTGTTAAGCAGATGAGATCTCAGGTATCCGTAGGGTGTCCCATAGAAAGGCTACTCGGCCCTTCTATAGGACATCCAAAAGATACCTTTTCAGGCGGTTCTTAAATCTAGATTTTTTGGTTCATTTACAATGTCCACGGGCAAAGAGTTAAGCAGGTATGGTAGTCGTTTTTTGAGTGTCCTGTCTCCATATTAGTTGGACACTCTAGGTACTTCATATTTGCCCGCGGTCATTGCTCTAGTAGTTAACTTATGCTGAACTAAATGTAGATGCTCTTGACTGCCACGGTTGGTAACTGTTAAAATATATTTGAGTTTAAATCCTATTGGCATGATTTTACAGATTTTGAATAATTTTTTGTAATTGTTTTTTAAGTTATTTTTAGTCTTTTTATCTACTAGTAATTTAAGGAATCTGCTCTGTAATTCTAGTTTGTCCATGTTCCTAGGTTTCTAAAGGGTAGGAAACGCGCATGTGAATCCTCTGGGGTTGCAGGCGTCTATGGGCTACGGTAACTGCTTACCATCAGGCGGGCCGTATGCTTGTTTGCCACCGTCGTGGTATAAAAAAGTTTTAATGTTGGCATTAAACAGAAGTTTAATTATTTACCGAATCGTAATTACATCTTGTTTTAGAACCAATGTATTTATAAAGGACAAATTCCTCTTTATCTGCTTGCTCTTACATTTTTAATTTTGCACTTGACTAGTCCGTTCTTATACCACTTCCCTTGTCAGATTAAAGAAAAAATTGGATCCTGTTAAAAGTTAGGCTTTGATGTTGGCATTAAACAGAAGTTTAATTATTTACCGAATCGTAATTACATGTCTTGTTTTAGAACCAATGTATAAAGGACAAATTCCTCTTTATCTGCTTGCTCTTACATTTTTAATTTTGCACTTGACTAGTCCGTTCTTATACCACTTCCCTTGTCAGATTAAAGAAAAAATTGGATCCTGTTAAAAGTTAGTAAGTTGTAAAAAGTGTACATGTCCATGTCCTGAAGTACAGTCAAGTGTAAAAATATGGGTGTGTACTCATCTTACTCAAAAATATGTCCCATAGTATCTGATTCCGTTGTAATAAGTGCGTAAAGGTTGAACACGCCAAAACTTGGGCACGCAAAATTTGTTTTTAAACCAGTTTGAAAATAAATAACTACATTATGAATACCACATTTAATGACAAATTTAATTTCACATTTTTAATTTTAATTAATGTTTACACAGTAAGCCATAGATCGAACTTTTCTACGCACACGGCTCATAAGACTTTGCACCATCTCTTTAGAAAAGATTTTTGTCGCCCAGGTCCATATTTTTTGTAGCTCAGGGACTGATTTTACTTCTCCGCCTTTCTTTTTTAGAATTCCTTTCATAATACTCCAGTACTCTTCAACAGGCCGCAGTTCCGGACTATTTGGCGGATTGCATATTTTGGGTACCACCATTATCCTGTTAGCGTTGTACCATTCCATAACTGATTTTGCGTATTAGCAACTGGCTAGATCTGGCCAAAACAGCGGTGGTGAGGCATGCTGTCTTATAAAAGGCAGCAAACGCTTCTGTAAACAATCTTTCTGATAAATATCGCCGTTTATTGTCCCGGTGGTAATAAACGAGCGACTTCTTTTACCACAGCTACATATTGCCTGCCAAAGAAGGTATTTTTTTGGAAATTGCCCTCATTTTTTTAATTCAAAATCTTCAGGAGTATCTGTTCGTGATTTGCTAGTATAAAACTCTTGACAAGGTATTTGTTTACAATCCAATTTTATATACGTCTCTCTTTATAATCGTAATTTTGTAAGAAAATCTTCATAGAGTTGTCGCGACCGTATCTTTGCGGATAAGTTCTGTTTTGAGTCTCGATCTGGTGCGGCCTGGACTTTATAACTCCTCAGTCCTGCCATCTGTTTCACTTTTTGGACATAGGACTAAGACATTTTCACTTTTTTAGCAACATCACGAGATGAAATCGTATGATTTGAGGCAAAAAATCTTTAAAATACTCTTTCCTGTTTCTTATTCTTGACTCCCTGCAACCCACCACTTCCTGGCTTTCTATCTATTCTCAAGCGTTCACGGAAACTTTTTAATACGTGTCTAACAGTAGATTGTGGATATTTCAGCCTTTTCGCGATATCTATGTAGCTTAACATGGGATTTTTTACATGTTCGTGCAAAATGCGTTCACGTTTTTGATATTGTACGCTCGACATTTTGCCAACGAATAAATAAAAGAAAATAAAAGTATCATCATTTTATAGCCCAGTTCCTTGTGAGAAACTTGTTGTTTCAAAAGTTTAAATATCTCCATTTTTCGAATAACTATAGCTATTTTTATATGCCCAGGTTTTGGCGTGTTCAACCTTTAGTACCATAATTATGAGACGATTTTTTCGATACGTATTTTTGCACTTGACTGTACCTAAGGTAGTAGTAGCATAGAATAGGACTTAAAGACACCTGTGATATATCTTTAAGTAGATGTGGCATAAAGTGACATTTATAAAATTAATGACAGTTACACTTCTCTGAATACATTCACTCGCTGACACCTTCTATTCTTCTTAACACATTAAGCACGTCGCATGCTTCTCGAATGGTGTTTCTTCTTAGAGAATTCAACCCGGATGGAGTAGCCATGTCTGTCATTTCCGATACAAAAAAAGTCTGCCGATTTTTGTGGGGGAGGGGAACGTCAAATGTATGGCTACGTAACGTATAAATAGCTACGTCAGGTAAACGTCAGTCCATACATGTGTATGACCACTGGTCGTATGTTTTCGGCAGAGGGGAACACCTGTCAATGGCGACTCCGGTTGGTTGAATTCTCAAAGTGTTTCTTGCCTCGCATTATTGGCAGTGAGTGGTCGAAAAAAAACTTTAAGAAGTATTCAAAAGTGCAGATGTTTCAGAGTTGGTGCTCACCACGACTCGTAGCGGCAACTATGCGGCGTTATACATGGGACATCGCTTTAATCTAAACAACCGCAGTAAAGGTCCGAGGGGCCTTTGGTGCTGCACGAGGAAGAACAACGGCTGCCGTGCCAACCTTACTACTTGGGACAACGAGATTGTCAAGGCTTATGTTAAACATAACCACAAATAAATAGTTTACAAAGAGAGTCATGGGGTTTGTAACAAGATGGTTGAATTGGAGATTATTTTTTTCATGTTTCTGCTAAGCAACTAAACACATTGATTAGTGTTAAGTGCGAGTCCATACATTTTCTACTTGTGTTTAGTAACAAATGTATGAACTCGCACTTAACACTAATCAATGTGTAAATGGGCCTTTATAGTGTTGAGGTTGTATACAGTTTTTTGATATGTATTGTCTATGTGTTCAACGGCCTAGCCTAGTTGGTAGTGACCCTGCCTATGAAGCAGGAGGTCCCGGGTTCGAATCCTGGTCAGGGCATTTATTTGTATCTTTATCACGGATATTTGTTCCTGAGTTATGGATGTTTTCTATGTATTTAAGTATTTATCTATTATATATATCGTCGCCTAGTACCCACAACACAAGCCTTATTGAGCTTACCGTGGGACTAGGTTGATTTGTGTAAGATTGTCCCATAATATTTATTTATTTATTTATTTATTTATTTATTTATGTGTTTGTATCATTCTAATTTTTGTATTTAAATTTGTAGCCTTATGTCATATATTTTCACCAGTACATTTTACTTACTCATGTCAACTGCTTGTGTTTTTTTTCTCCCATTTAATTAAACCCGTAAAGCTATGGAAGCCCTTATAAATAGTTTCAGTTACAATTTAGATTAGATTGAACTAATTAGGTACTGTTACTACTACGTGTATTCATACCACTCTGATATTTATTTATATGAAACTTTGTTTAAATTATCGTTTAATTTGAGCTAAAAATAAATTTTATAATTTTTGAGTAATCAAACCTTTTTACTAATCTTTCAATTCTTCTATGACAATTTATTTCCTAAATGATGAAGAAAGGACAAAAGCGGTTCCACCAGGTAGTCTGTCACTGTTAAAACGATCGCTAAATGCAAGCAAAGTTTCATAGTACTTAACAAAGTAGATAACGTTGATACCTGCCCGTGTGTCGGTTAATAGCTGTAATGTTGGACTTGCATTAAAACGCCAAACTCTCTTTAAGATTTGGTGCTGACGAAAACTAGAAGTGGGAACTATGCGGCACTGTACCGCGGGCACCGCTACAACCTTAACAACCGGAGCAGGGGGCCCAAGCTGCAGTGGTTCTGCACCCGGTCTGCATCAGGGTGCAAAGGCTCCATCACCACCCTTGAGGGCCACGTCATCAAGTCGAACCTTAATCATACACATGATCCGCCGAAGTGAAGTACTTGAAGCAATCCGTGTAAGTTTAAAGTGTGATACTGCTTATAATAAATAATGGGTGCCTACTTATTTGTATATTAGAGTAGAGAGTTTTTAAGATATGTTGTATATGTAAGTATTTTAACTAAGTTTGTAATAAATTTTATTTTTACGGATATACCTATAATTTATTCTAGCCAAAAACAGAGCAAGTTCGCATGCCTATTCACTGAAATAATTCACGCAATGAATCAGGCTGTTCACGTTTATTCCAAACTACAAGATAACCGTGCATCCGATCTTCAACAAAAATGTTTTATTATAACCACCTTATAGGTTTGACAGTTCAAAGTGACTCATAATTAGCTAGTTGACTTATTAAGAACTAGATTTTCTTTTACCTAGATGAACTAACATGTATTTAAAATCAATAACTTCTAACCTAATCATCTCGTTCACACTATTTACATATGTACTTTCAGAGCCGCTCTTCTTGGTGACTAGAACTGGGCGGCGCGAAGTACTCCAAATTGGTCAGTACCGCTACTACAAGAATAACCGCAGTCGCGGCTCGAAAGCCACCTACTTCTGCATCCGCAGTAGCATGGGTTGCCGCGCCTCTGCCGTCGTCGTCGACAGCGAGGTTTTATCGTTTAAGAACGAGCATAACCACCGGTAGTTACTGTAAGAGACACCGCTGTTGCGCTAACTAACTTCTGTATTGGTCAGTCTACAATCCCACATACCACCTATTTCTGCATCCGTAGTAGCATGGGTTGCTGCGCCTCCGAGCTCCACCGTCGTCGTCTACGACATCATGGTTTTAGCGTTTAAGAGTGAGCTCGTTTAAGTGGTAGTTACTGTATGAAACACCACTGCTGCGATAACGCTAATACGCATTGGACGACAATTTGGAGTAATGGAATTTGTATGGCTATCACTTTCTGACAGTTACTTGTATTTTACAATATTTTATTACTGAAATGATAGACGAATAGCAAAAAGTGGACACTTTAATTGTATTGTTGTCATTGGAGATAACGCGACTACTTCTGCAGAATATGTAATAAATATATTGTCATATTTACACGCTTTTACACTTTGTTAGTTTAATTTCTTACTACATAATCACGATAAGTACTTTAATATAACACTGCACCCTAGTAGTATCAAGATAACTACTTATCTGGTGAAACTATCCTCTACGTGTACAATGTGCCTAACCGATAAAAAAGAGTTGTAGACTGTCAGCACCGCAGCATCGTAGACTGTCAGTAAGAATTCAATTGCACGAGCCATTGAGTGATTCCTCCAAACAAAGCAATCATTCCACATAATTCCAGGCCCGGTGTTCACGACAACGCGTTTCGGCAAGCCAGCAATCCAGCTGGGCCGGTTCCGGTTCACGAAGAACAACCGAAGCAAAGGGCCGAAGGCACTGTGGACGTGCAGCCGCGTCAGCGTCGGCTGCCGGGCCACCATATCCACGGTCGACGACATTATATATAAACAGAACACGGAACATAATCATTAAAGTAGGATAATATGCGCCCAGACTAAGGCAGAATTCATAATTGAGTGGAGTAGTAAAAAAAATGTTATTAATGCGCTGTCAAATTACTCCACTCAATATATAATATAATTAATTATATAATTTGTTTTAACCTGTCGCTTTTTTTACATTTAAGGCCTCTAAGTCTGAAGCAACATCTGAACGAGACTGTGACGTTCAGTCACAATATGTATGGTGGCGGGTAAATTTAACTTTTATATAATAAACCAGTCTGTTGCTAGCCCACGCCTTTCATTGACGTCTCACTGGCTGCGAGGACGGGATTTTGTGTTTTTTTCGTTGATTCGCGTGCAGTTATAGGTCCAAAAATGCCTATGGGTAAAACAGAACCCTTTAATTTAGCATCAAAACAGTGGCCCGCGTATATACGTCGCGTAAATCAATATATTTTGTTAAACGAGATCGTCGACGATCTTAAAGTGCCAATACTAATTACAGTGGTTGGTGAGGCGACATATTCGCTTATGTGTGATTTGTGTTCGCCCAATTTCCCAGAACACAAAAGTTATGAACAGCTGGTGAAACTGGTTACGGATCATCTCGAGCCGCAAAGATCGGAGATCGCTAAGCGACACATATTCCGACAGCGGAGACAGCGCACGGGCGAGTCGCTCACGGAGTACCTACAAGCTCTTAAACACTTAGCGGCGACGTGCAATTTCGGAAGTGCAACACTGGAAGAGAACCTTCGAGATCAGTTCGTGTCAGGTTTAGCCAGTGATGCGATGCGTTCTAGAATCTTCGCAGAAAAATATATAAAATATAAAGAGGCGGTGGAACTGGCATTGGCTCTGGAGGCTGCCGAAAAACATGCGGAAGTAAGCGGCACTATGGGAGCAGGGCTAACGGCGGCCGGCGGCGAGGCGGGCGAGGGCCTGCACTTCACCAGGGACGCCACGGACGGGGCGCGGAGCCGGCGCAGGCGGCGCCCGCGGGCCGGGCGGCAGCGGCGGCCGCGGGCGACTCCAGCACGAGAACTTGCTGGCGCTGCGGCAGGGCGCACACGGCGGACAGGTGCCGTGTCAGGAACTATAATTGTGACGAGTGCGGCCAGCGTGGCCATCTGAAAGGTATGTGTAAACAAGTGCGCGGAGGTGGCGGTCGCCACCATTTTGTTGACGAGCGATCGGACGACGACGGCATATTTAACATTGATGTGGACATTCAAGGCGATAAGTCTTATTTTGTCACGTTGACAGTCGACCAGCTTAAGTTGGTATGTGAGATAGACACCGGCAGCCGTATTTCGGCAATAAGTGACGTCATAACGTCACTTATTGCCGAAATACGGCTAAATAGCTGTTTGTACATATACAAAGAGCTATTTAGCAATAAAAAGATCCTTAGAGATAATACTATATATTATGGTTATAGTGGTTCACCACTTACGACTCTCGGTTACATTGAGGTGGAGGTAAATTTTAATGACGTCAATAAAAAAACATTAAATTTATATGTAGTTAAGAGAGGTGCGCGGCCTTTGTTAGGCCGTGAATGGATACGCGCTCTTAATATAAGACAAATAAACCTCCATGCAATCGAAGATGACCAATTTGTGAATCAACTTTGTAAGGATTATCCCGAGGTATTTAGTGATAAGCTGGGTACATGTAAGCATCAGTCTACTCAACTACAGCTGCCGGATAAGGAATCGGTTTATGTGCGAGCCCGCCCAGTCCCACTAGCACTGCGCGAGCGTGTTGAACAGGAGTTAATGCGTCTCGAAGCCGATGGGTCAATTTACCGCGTGGACCACTCGGACTATGGCACCCCCATAGTCCCAGTGGTCAAGGCTAATGGAGAAATACGGATATGTGGCGACTATAAGATTACGATAAATCCGAAGTTAAAACGTGACTTTTATCCTTTACCGCGCATAGACGAGTTATTTGCTAACCTTAGCGAAGGTGAGAAATTTACGAAAATAGACCTTCAGCACGCGTACGAACAGTGCTTAGTCACGGAGGACTCGCAACCTTATACCGCTATTACGACGCATATGGGTACCCATGTTTATCGGCGTACGCCTTATGGTTTATCTTGCATAGCTGAGAAATTTCAGAAACTCATGGAAGAAATATTGCGTGGGGTGCCCGGGTGCGTTGTATTTCTGGATGACATTTGTGTCACGGGTTCAAATGATGTCGAACATGTTAAACATTTTAAAACTCTACTCGAAAGGCTGCGGGATATGGGACTGACAGTTAAACTAAGTAAATGTAGTTTTTTGCAAGATAGCGTGAAATATCTGGGATTTATTATAAACAAAGACGGGTTGCGTCCAGATCCAAGTAAATTGGATGCTATTTCCAGTGCGCCACGACCGGAAAACGTGTCACAATTGAAGAGTTTTTTGGGATTAATAAACTACTATGGGCGTTTTATCCCTAATCTTAGTAGCTTGCTAAATCCTTTACATAACCTTTTAAAAAAGGAAAGCGACTGGAAATGGGACCCAAACTGTGAAAGTACGTTCACAGAGGCGAAAGGAACTCATCTAAGCGAACGGGTGCTGGCACATTATGAGGAGGGGCGCGATCTGGTGTTGTCGGTGGACAGTAGCGCGTACGGTCTGGGCGCGGTGCTAGCTCACCGTTACGCGGGTGGCGCGGAGCGGCCTGTCAGCTGTATGTCACGCACGCACGAACGAAATTATAGTCAGCTCGACAAGGAGGCCCTCGCCATTTTGTTCGGAGTCACAAAGCACCACCAATATTTGTTTGGGCGACGGTTTACGCTGCGCACCGACCACCAGCCGTTAACACATATTTTCGGTGAGAAAAGGGGTATTCCACAGACTGCTGCGAGTCGTCTACAGCGCTGGGCGGCACGTTTGGCGGCTTATGATTTCACAATTGAATTTGTACGTTCAGCCGATAATGGGCCGGCCGATGCGCTTTCGCGGCTGCCCTTACCTCAGGAGAGTTCCCCGTCGGACGTATTAGACTATTTAAATTTAGTAGAAGAGTACTTACCTATTTCGTTTCAAGAAGTAGTCAAAGAGACGGAGAGGGACGCAATATTATGTAAAATTAAGGATTATGTTCTTTTCGGTTGGCCGTTTTCGGGAGCGAGTTGCGATGATATGAAAGCATATTTTGCTAGAAAATATAAATTAATAGTAGACAGGGGATGTTTAATTTACAAATACAGAATAGTAATTCCGGCCAGTTTAAGAAAGCGGATATTAGAAGAAATACATGAGGGCCATTTGGGCATGAATAAAATGAAAAATCTGTCGCGAAGTTACGTTTATTGGCCAAGTTTAGATCGCGATATCGAGGAGGTCTGTCGCGCATGTCTGGCGTGCCGCGTGGTACTTACGTGACGCGCCGCCGTGCGCGCCGCTCCATCCTTGGGAGTTCTCTCTGGAGCCGTGGGGCCGCGTACACGTAGACTTTGCTGATTGCGCTGGAGTACGCTACCTAGTTTTAGTCGACGCGCATTCAAAATGGATCGAGGTTGTTTCAATGCGCGGTACAGACGCGGCCGCGACTACTAGAGTTTTAGGTACTCTTTTTGCACGATTTGGACTACCATCGCAACTTGTGACAGATAACGGACCCCCTTTTTCATCACAGCAGATCCAGTTATATTGTAAAAAAACAATGTAATTAGGCATGTAACTTCGGCTCCTTACAGGCCCCAAGGCAATGGCTTAGCAGAGAACGCGGTAAAAACAATTAAGAAATGTATTAAGCGAGCATTGTATGGAAGTGAGGATGTGAATACGGCTTTAAATAAATTTCTTCTCCAGTATCGCAACTGCGATCACGCGACTACTGGAGTGTCACCTGCGGTCGCATTACAAAGGCGCCGCCTGCGCACCCGGCTGGACGCGCTGCGGCCCGATACTGCGGCAGTAGTGCGCGACGCACAGGAACGCAAAGCAGCACATTCTACTGGCACTTATCGTCACTTTCAAGTAGGGGACGTAGTAATAGCTCGAGACTATTCAGCAAAGGGGGACAAGTGGACGGAAGGCAAGGTAGTTTGTGAAACGGGGCCGGTCTCCTACATAGTAGACGTGGGAAACAGTCAAATGGCGGAGGCACGCCGACCAGTTACTACCGGCGAACCGCGCAAACAAAGGTCGGTATTCACTGTCTCGCACGAGTATAAGCACGTTGCCAGAGGAACCGGAGGAGCCAAGTAGGGATGCCGAAGGGGACATGTTCGAAGACGCGTTCGATGGCACGGAAGTGGCTCACGGGTCACCGTCACCCCGGCCGGAACAGCTGCGCCGGTTGGCGGAGACCCCTCCGGCCCCGCCGACCGAACCGGAGACTGTACCATCGAACGCGTCCGCTCGGGCACTGCGTGCGTACAAACGAGCTAAGCATACTTTAATAAATTGGCTAGAGTAAATAATAATATTTAAGGATGTTATGCTATGAACTTGGAAGGGAGAAAGTGTCACGTTCAGTCACAATATCTATGGTGGCGGGTAGATTTAACTTTTATATAATAAACCAGTCTGTTGCTAGCCCACGCCTTTCATTGACGTCTCAGAGACCAACCCAAAGTTTCCGTAGTAATACCGTAATAATAAGTAACGCTATTAATTACTAGATGGCGCTAAGGGGCAGAGAGTACTCTGTCCTACGTTATATGGCAGCGTTGGTTGGTCTCGTTCAGATGGCGCTTCAGACTTGGAGCCGCAAAAAGTTCCTAGACAGTGGCTGGCTATACAAATGTAGTCTCAGGTTATAGTTACGACTGTTACAAGTTAGGTCATTGGTCGTTCGGGGCCCAATTCGACAACCGAAAACTGACAGTCGCGAGCGAGAGCGAGATCACTTTGACACAATCTAGTACATATATGTCAAATAAGTGATCTTGCATGGATTATGGATCCACGAATATGAATAATATGTCACAGTTTGGCATGTCCAATAAGGGTATTGGACATGCCAAACTCCACTCCAGGATACTTGTTAAAACTTAAAGATGTCTATTATCAGAATCAGAATTTTATTCATAAAACACATTATTTTGCATGTCAGGGTTCACAATACAAGTATGTCAAGATATATTTTTTATCCTTATGATAATAGGTAAGAAAGTATTTACATCAATGAAGAATTTACATTAAAGAATCAGAGACGTAGCCCGCAAACAAATTTCGTTATTATATGAATGGGTCAATGATATTAGTTGTTAAGTTATTTTTAAAGAAGTCATCAATGGTCAAGCCATGTCTAATAAAACTTGTTTTAGTTTGTTCTTAAGTGATATGTCAGTTGGTGAGTTCTTTAACTCAGTTGGGAGGGAGTTGTATAATCTAAGTCCAAGTGGCTCGATTGATTTTCGAACTTTAGCTAGCCTTCGCGACGCGACGGTATGACCAGGAGGTGCTGGTGGCGCGTGACTCTGCCGGGGGCCTGGTGGTGCGCGCAGGTGGGGTATTGTTTGTTCAATCAGATTGTGTGATAGGACAAGTAGCCGTGCGTCAAAACCATAGAAGCTTTTTCATGAGTCTGAACACTAGCAAAGCTGGTAGGAATTATATGGACTTCCCGCCACTGATGCATATCGCAGATACATGTATTACTGCAAATAAATAATTACTGAAGAAAGGGATTTGATATTTCACACTTACATATTCATTTAAAGACAGATTACATAGAAATCACGTTCACTGACTAAACGGAATGGTAATCTAAACCGCTATGTAAATTTCAGTTGAACCACTGTACACGACGTCGCGGTACGGCAAGCCGGTGATCCAGATCGGGCGGTTCCGGTTCAACCGGTACCACCGCAGCGTTGGACCGAAAGGCAGCTGGGTGTGCGCTCGCAAGTCCCAAGGCTGCCGCGCTTCGGTTCACACGTTTGAGAATATTATAATTAAGATCAATAACAATCATACACATAACTGATAGGTATGTATTATGTTTAGAAAAACGATTTAGATATTGGTGCTGGTTTTTTTTTGTATTGGGAATATTATCTATACGTTGGAATGTTGAAATGGATTCGCTTTAACTATTTTTAAAATATGTATGTAATTATGTAATGCTGTATTGTATTGTAATTTCGTCATTAAACGGTGTGCACTTATTGTTAAGTATTTGGGTTTAAGATATTAGGATTCTAAATACTTATTAGTGCTTGTAATAAATTAATTAGTTTTGTACCAGATTGTTGTTTTCGTGCAAATGCTGCTGTACCTATTTTAGAGAAAAAAAACCTAAATAATTCATGTATTTTTAATAAAATAAGAACCACCTTTACCTTTGTTGCTATGTACTTGATCGAGGTTTTTTTTCTAGATGAACCAATATATACGACCTCACGGTTTGGTAAACCGGTTATCCAATTGGGCAAGTACCGGTTCAACCGGTACCACCGCAGCCAAGGACCGAAAGCAACGTGGGTTTGCGTCAAGCAGTCTACATTCGGCTGCCGCGCTACGCTCACCACGTATGAAAATGATCTACTTAAGGTCAATAATAATCATACGCATGATTGATTTGAGCTTTAGTTTGTTTGGTTATTGATTGATTAAAAATAGTTTTAAAATATTTTTGTAAGTATGAGTTTTGTTTTTTGTTTGTTTCGTTGTGTTTTTACAAGTAATGTAGTATGATGTAAATATGTGATTGTCGTAATATATTGGATTTGGAAGAAATCTTGTTGTGTTTATAGTACCGTAACAACTTTTTATATGTAGCTTATTATTTACGTTATTGCCACACACCTATTGTAGCTTTTACCACAAGATATCTTATATAACCGAACCTCACGTTTATTCGTTGTATGAAACTTGATTGACTGGATTGTTAAATTTAAACTTTCGTGATATATACTAACGCTATAAAATATAACGGTTACACTCACGTCACTTCGCGCGACATGTTTCGAAGAGTTTCTTCTATCTTCAAGCTCTAATAGTGCTATTTGAACTGTTCCGTAGCGCACAGTTGCATTTCGCGCGAAGTGACTAAAGTGAACTGGACTGGATTGTTACCGAAATTTTGGATATGGATTAGAAGAAGGCAATGATTATCTACACGCGTGTATTTGTTTAGTTTCCCAATTTTACGTGTTCTAGATAAGCCGATTTTCACAACGTCTCGGCGCGGTGCACCGGTGATAACACTGGGAAACTTTCGGTTCAACTGCCGTAGCAATTGTAGCAAAGGACCAAAAATCTATTGGATTTGTGTCAAAAAGACCTCTGGATGCCGCGCCAAGCTTACAACCTTTGAAAATAATTTAATTAAAGTGCACAACTGGCATTCGCACACATAAAAAACAACGATTAACTTATTTGATGTATGAATTAGGCATCCATCTGGGTATTGTTTTTAAGTACGTTATTAAAAATAACGATCTTAATTGTCTTTAACATCAAACTTAGAGGCCGTCAAAAATGTACGGAAATTCGAAACAGGACTAAAATCATAGATGCTCTACATCACTCGCTGCACTTGAAGTGGATGAAGGCAGGGCATGTGGCCCGCGTACCGAATGACAGAAGGACGAACAAAATAACTTCATGGTCAGCCCCACAAACTATAGACAGAGGACACCCCAGAGAACGGTGGGTGGGATGTCATTACATCGAAATAACTGCCGGAAAAAACTGAAAAAGTAAAGAAGTAGATCGAAAATCTTGGAGGCTATTTGAGGAGGCCTATACCCAGAAAGTGGCCTTAGCTTAATAAGTTACTTTGTAATTTAACTAAATTGTAAAGATTATTTATAGTTAAGGAAATAAAGGTTTTTTTTATTTATTTACGTTGTTAGTATGCTTAATACATTTTTTTAAATTAAATCACACCTAGACCAACTTAATGATTTAAGCAGTTACCGATTGTGTCATTATATAATCAAAAGATATGATTAATAGTAGTTTATGTAACTGTTACGTAATAAGGGTCCTTAAAATGCGAGTGTGGTTTTGTGTTTTAAGGCCTAATTACGTACAGTTGCATACACTGCTTTATCTACACTCATATTATATATTAAATTAAGTGTTCGGAAACCATAGAATGACCGCCATTGCACCGCCATGGCCAACTCGATTGTGCCGGCGGTCGGGGAGGCGCGTGCCGTTGGTCAGGAAGGAGCACAGGATTTACATTATGTTATCAAATTCGATGTTCGGAATTTTAAACTCATAACGTATCAATATATGAGCATGTAAAGTTAAAATTACGTTACTGCCACAGATAAAAAGCTTATCATAGTAAAATCGGTTGTGGTAATGCTAGCCATTGCCTACCGTTTTTGAACACGTTTTAGAGGACTTACAGTGTGAGTGTAGATAAAAGTTATTACATCCGTCAATTTTAAAAATTTTAGATGAGCCAATTTTCACGACGTCTCGGTTTGGCCGGCCGGTGATTCAACTAGGCAGGTTCCGGTTCAACCGTTACTGCCGCAGTCAGGGGCCAAAGGGAAGCTGGATTTGTGTCAAACAGCCTGCTGGTTGTCGTGCCAAGATTGTCACTTTTGAGAATGATATTGTTACAATTAATAATAATCATTCACATGATTAATTTATAGATTTGATATTTAATATTAGAACCATCTGTGTGTGTGTTACTTCACTTCTTCAATAGGTACTTGATAACTTAGACCTGATTTGGTATTACGAGTAGATATTATAAAACTTAAGTATCAAAAATATGCAAGTGTGTTTTTTTTAATAATATTTTAATATAATGGGACAATCTTACTCAAACCGACCTAGTTTCATAGTAACCTCAATAAGGGTTGGTTGCACCAAACCGTCTAAACACCGTTAAAACGTTCGCTAAATTTTATTGTATGACAGTCGCTGATGAGTCCGTCAAAAGTGCTTGGTGCAACTGGCCCTTAGCTTAGTCTTGTTTGTTACGTAATAATTAAAACATAAATTCGATAAAATCTTTATTGTTATATGAAACCGAGAGCGTGCTGAATTTTTTTGTTACCTGTCTTGTTATTTTATATTCCAGATTTGCCGATTTTTACGACTTCACGGTTCGGCAGACCCGTGATCCAACTGGGCAGCCACCGCTTCAACCGCTACTGTCGAAGCTACGGACCCAGGGGCAGCTGGGTTTGCGTAAAACGAGTCTCACGAAAATGTCGTGCCACTCTAGCAACGTTCAATAATGAGATTATAACTGTCAATAATGTTCATACTCACGACTGACCTGGGTTTGCCTCACAAGCGTCACATGATATGAACTTGTCATGTAATGTCACTTTTGCGATGATCAAAAATATGATGATGTAACAAAAATATGTCAAAAAATATAAACTTTTGTAGTCACATGCAAGGTTTTCCTCTCCTCCCTCTGATATTTAGACTATGTAATGTACCTACAGTATAATTACACTCCTATTATAGTTTAATATATACATTAACGGCCTCCTAGCCCAGTCGGTAGTGACCCTGCCTATGAAGCAGGAGGTCCCGGGTTCAAATCCTGGTAAGGGCATTTATTTGTGTGTTTATCACGAATATTTGTTCCTGAGTTATGGGTGTTTCCTATGTATCTAAGTATATATTTATCTATATAAGTATGTATATCGTCGCCTAGTACCCATAGTACAAGCTTTGCTTAGTTTGGGACTAGGTTGATTTGTGTAAGATTGTCCCCAAATATTTATTTATTTATTTATTTATGTCCCCAAATATTTATTTATTTATTTATTTATTATAAATATTTATTCGAGGAGAACTCGTGATCTAAAAGTGATGACTATTGGATATTTTGTTAATATACACCAATCTTCACGTCGTCTCGGTTCGGTAGACCCGTCATTCAACTAGGCCAATTCCGGTTCAACAAGGAAATAATTGTTAAAAATAATGGTCAAACGCATGATTAAACCGCTTTAGATCATGAAAACCACCCACCATGAACCATGATGACCACATAGTCATGCATGCCATGATTATAATTAGTTATTATCTTTAGATTAAGTGTGTTTGTAAAACATGTAAACGACATTATTTTTTAATACATAACGTAGCTGCTATATCTTTCTAGATACACCCATCTTCACAACGTCTCGATTCGGCAAGCCCGTGATCCAGTTGGGTCGGTTTCGCTTCAACCGCTACTGCCGTACTACTGGCCCTAAGGCCACATGGCTTTGTGCTAAGAAATCTATCGGGTGTCGTGCAACTTTAACCACTGTGGAGGATCAGATACTGAAAATTAATCATGATCATATACATGATTGATTCAGTCATAAGTCGACTAATTATTTATTTTTTATTAATTAAATTAATTGTACGCCTCAAAAATCAAATATAAGTCAGCCAACTGTTTTAATAATTAAATGCATTTCAAATTTATTTTTTATGGCAGCAACGCCTTATTGACAACCGACAATTATGTACATTTGAATTTAAAATACCACATAATATATACACTATCAAAGAGAATTAAGTAAAAGTAAAAGTGAGCATAGAGTGTTCACTCCATACATGGCTAAATACTTAAAACTTGTGTGCTTAAAACTAGTAAGAATAAGATTAACCATAGCTCCCATGCTACTTATTATTTATTAAATTTTGCTATGTATGGAGATAGCAATCTATTACTTACTCATTTATCAATGACACTTATAATAACCGACGTATACTCATAATAACCGAAATAAATAGCGAAACGTTTTCTTCAATTGAAATGTAGTTTCTTTTTAGCTAAATAAAATAAATACAAGCAAGTGTACCTATAAATTATCAAGAATATTCGCAAAAAAAACTTACTTATAAAATCTGTCTTATCTTAGTTGTCGTGTCTGTAAAGCATATAAATCATTTTTTGGTCAAGGTATTCACATTTGTAACAAATTAGCCGTCGATGCTTTAAAATCCTTTCCCGCTCTTAAGAAATACTTGAAAAAAAAAAATATGTTAAAGGGTTATTATAAGTTTAAGACTGTCGAACGGACGAACATGCATGGCCCCAACCAGAAAAGACTACAAAATCATCTAGCATATAACTTATCTTAGTCTAGGAAGAAACTGGGTTTGTGCGGAGGAAGTTGCTCGGTGCCGCGCCAGTAATCGGTCGGGACAATAATCGGCGGGGAAAAATATGAGGCGTGTGTTTATATTATACTAGCTTTTGCCCGCGGCTTCGCTCGCGTTAAATTCGGGATACCACGGTTCCCCTTTGCCCCCCGTAATGCTCCATACAAACTTCCACCCCCCATTTTAGGGAAGTGGGGGGTTAGAAAGAGACAAAAAGTAGCCTATGTCACTCTCCATCCCTTCAACTATCTCCACTTAAAAAATCACGTCAACTCGTCGCCCCGTTTTGCCGTGAAAGACGGACAAACAAACAAACAAACACACACACTTTCCCATTTATAATATTAAGTTTGGATCTGTTTAATAGGAATATAATGGTTCTAGTTTCGATTAATATTATACTTACTAAGCTTAAGTCATAATTATAATAAGCTTAATATAATAAAGCTATTACCGAATATACTTTACTTTTATCTTAGAACGTACCTAATTATCTTAGGTTGCTATTATTTTGTTGTTACACAGCACAAAGTTATTACAAAGCCTGTACAGAAATATATGATCATGCGCCATGTTGCGGAATTTCGCTTAAATGCCAGGATAATATGCATGTGTAAGGGCTGTCACTTTTGTCAGTGTCATTGTGGTTTATTTGAATACTAGTAAAGTATTGAATATTAAATATTAAACGACTAAAAATTTCCAAAATTATTCATACTCAAGAGCGAAACATTGTAAATCTTGTATACAATACACTGCTGTAAATAATACGCTCAGTAAATGACACTATTTCGCTGTGAAACATTTTCAAATTAACATCAGAGCCGACAGGTAAACAAATCAAGATGTCACCATTCCATAGAAAATAATACGCTCTACGACTATACTGAACTGTTGCCATATAAATGAGAATAATAGCGCCCTCTTAACAATGATCATATATTTCTGGTCACGCTTTGAAACTTTAGGTAGTATTTAATAGATTATGCTATTTCAGAGTTTTTAGTACAAATTGGTCTAGTACCTATTTACAACGTAAGAGACTAATTAAAACAAGAAGTTATAAACTGATTGTCGATTAACTTATTTTAGTTTTCGAAACATTTAACGCTATATATAGTTTGTTTTTATGGTTTGGTTTTATATTTAAGATAATTGCAACAGTGTGCCTCTAATATAATAATGTATTTTTAACCTATTTGGGTTTCAAATACCTACTTTAAGTTACAATCGGTTACAAAATAAAGCCTTTTTTATTTTATTTTTTAAGTTCGTATTCACATAGACGCCGCCGTGCCAGTCAAAGTGTGTTTTCTTTTCATAACATTTTGATGTTTCTATTCTAGAACCCATATTCACGACATCGCGCTTCGGCCGACCGGTGATCCAACTCGGCCGCCACCGGTTCAACCGGTACAACGTGGTCGGATCTAAAGGCAGATGGGTTTGCGTCAAACAGAACAGTCGTCGCTGCCGCGCCTCTATTCTCACTTACGACAATCAGATATTAAAATACAATGATTGTCATACTCATGAATAAGTACCGTCATACAGTCAGACCATCAGAAAATATAAAAATATATTGTTCATGAAAATTTGATCCCATCAAAAACATCAATGTGAATGAATGCCAAGTTCGTGAACGGTTTTGCTAATAAAAGAAATGATATCTAACTGGAACCCAAGTTCTTTCAATCACATATCAACGTCACTTCATATCACTGTTTCTGTCATAGGTACATAACGTATTTCAATTGCTTAAAATGATTTGATCGCATATTAAAAGCGAGACCATATCACCTAGCCTAAATATCTTGAAAATAATTCCGAAACCATTGCTCTAGATGCCGATAACGCACATTGTCTAGATTTTTAATACATTTACATTAGGTTTTTAATTGGGGTATTTACTTAGCTACAAGCAACTTTTGGAGCTATACATGGGTTAGTTAGATAGAAGTATGTCATCTGGCTGGTTCTAACCGTTTAAATACTCGTAACCCCACGCAAATTAATTACTTTCTTACTTCTTCAGCCCCTATCCATTTTTTTCTGTTACACCATTGACCTTATCCACTGCTGTTAGTTATTCGTCAGATTTCCGATATCGATTATCAAATTATTGATCAGTTTGCGCAAGGTAGTTTTAAGGTATATGTGGGCCCCTAGTTGTCTGAAAATAAACTTATTTCAATCATAAACTTCATGTTGCATTCTCCAGGTTCTCGTCTTCCAGTGAAGGCATACTTCACGTTGTCCCAGCGCGGCAAGCCCATGGTCGTCGTGGACGGACACCGGTTCAACCTCAACTACTGTTCGCGTGACAACGAGCTGCTTCGGACCTGGGTTTGTTCGAAGCAACACTCACACGGGTGCCGAGCCACCATTAATACACATGGCAATGTTATATTACGGATGAGTCATGGACACCAACATTGATCTTTTCAACCGACTTCAAGATTTCGAAGGAGGAGGTTATCAATTCGTCGGGGTCTTTGTTTTTGCTAAAAAAAATTATGTATGTTCACCGATTATTCGAAGACGGCTGGACCGATTTGGAAAATTCTTTTTTTGTTTGAAAGAGTATACTTTACAGTTGGTCCCATTGTAACCAGATGATTACCTATAGTGAATTGAGTATTTTTTATAGCAGCTCGAGCATTTGCTTTTGGAATGGTGGATGCTAAGTGAAGTCGGTTCTTTTTTGTTTAAAATTATTAAATATGTTTTTTCATAACTTCATATGAGTCTATGACGTTGATTCACTAAAGGACTTTCCACATGGCTGGTGATACTTTGCCTCCAACGAAAAGTTCTTTTTAGGGTTCCGTAGTCAACTAGGAACCCTTATAGTTTCGCTTTGTCTGCCCGTCCGTCCGTCCGTCCGTCCGTCCGCGGATAATCTCAGTGACCGTTAGCACTAGAAAGCTGAAATTTGGTACTAATATGTATATCAATCACGCCGACAAAGTGGTAAAATAAAAAGTGGAAATTTTTTTTTTATTAGGGTACCTCCCCTATACGTAAAGTGGGGAGTGATTTTTTTTTTCATTTCAAGCCTAACGTGTGATATATTGTTGGATAGGTATTTAAAAATGAATAGGGGTTTCCTAAAATCATTTTTCGATAATGTAAATATTTTCGGAAATATTCGCTCCAGAAGTAAAAAAATATGCGTCCCCCCCCCCTCTAACTTTTGAACCGTAAGTTTTAAAAATATGAAAAAAATCTCAAAAGTAGAACTTTATAAAAACTTTCTAGGAAAATTATTTTGAACTTGATAGGATGAATAGTTTTTGAAAAAAAATTACAAAATAATTTCTGAACTAAGTTTGTAATTTAACCGCATAAGCAGGTGTTTATTGTACCTGTAATTTCTACAAAATTACAATGAAATGACGTGCTTTCAAATAAAGTAAAAACGGTGAAAATCGGTTCACGCAATAAAGAATTATTCCATAAAAATCATCTTCCATACTTTAAGCTCGCGCGCAATAGTTTACTTAATTTGCCGATAGATGTCGCTGTACGTGGAACTCTCATATCATATCCTACATGGCGGTGTTATTAACTCTTAAGTGGGGACACTTACTGTGACGGACGGAAAACTACGGAACCCTACACTGAGCGTGGCCCGACACGCTCTTGGCCGGTTTTTTATCTTTTCTTATTGGAAGCTTGTTTTCCTCTACGTACATATTATAATTTATTATCGCATTAAACTATACTATTAATTTTTTCATAAAAGTGGGAACGTTTTTTTCTATAAACGCGAAAAATAGACGGAAAGGTTGTGAATTATCGAGGTTACAATTGAGCAGTATTACTATTTTTACCGTAACTTTTTACATTCATAATATGTTTCAATATCGGATGTTAAAACTTTCGCTATACATAAATAGGTATAATAGGTATACGTAGTAAATATATGTAGATTAAAGACGCTAAGTATGTTTGTCTAGTCATGGGCTGTATTAAATGTGTATTATTAAATGTGATTAATGTAATGACTAATGAGTATGGATGGGGAAAGCAACTGTCACAATGACATTTCCACCAATAGTACTTAGAAAAGCTAAATTTGTATGGCGGGAAGTAGTTTTATTTATTTTAGCGATGATGACTCACTGTTTCGTTTCAAATTGGTCCCTAAGGGAAATTATCAGGTTTCCGAAATACTCTAAAATGAAAATGCTGTAGAATAAATATACGGGAAAAAATAGACGGAAAGGTTGTGAATTATCGAGGTAGCAATTGAGCAGTATTACTATTTTTACCATAACTATTTACATTCATAATACGTTTCAATACCGGATGTTAAAACTTTCGCTATACATAGGTATAATAGGTATATGTAGATTAAAGACGCCAAGTATGTTTGTCTAGTCATGGGCTGTATTAAATGTTTATTAATACTTATATTATTAAATGTGATTAATGTAATGAATATGGATGGGGAAAGCAACTGTCACAATGACAGTTCCACTAATTGTAATTAGAAATACTAAATTTGTATGGCGGGAAGTAGTTTTTATTTATTTTAGCGATGATGACTCACTGTTTCGTTTCGAATTGGTCCCTAAGGGAAATTCTCAGGTTTCTGAAATACTCTAAAATGAAAATGCTGTAGAATAAAGCGACAAGGAAGAATGTTTCTAAGAAAAGTCTTCTGACTGTATATAGTTTCAGTATATTGTTACGGATCATTCATCTTTTGTCTCTTTCTCTCGTGGTATGGATTGTCCTTCCCCCATTGATTCATCTAATTCATCTTGTTGTAAATTACATAATATGATTAATGTAATGAATATTGCTTCGTATTGTATCATTCATCCATTTTAAATTTATTTTTAATTCATAGATTGTATAATTTATTTCAGAGTATTCGCAGAATACGCAGTTTAATGCATCTTGTCAACTTTAACTTCCAGGTCTTATATTTACGGCGACTAGATTCGGAAAACCGGCACTTATGTACCAAGGGCATAGATTCTGCAAGGATTATCGGAGTTTGGAATAGAAAGTCACGTGGAGGTGCAGGAAGACGCATGATTGCAAATAATGGCTGTTGATAACGAAATCGTCTCTATTTATAATGAACAACTGCATGAATGTGATAATCAAGAAGGAAGCTAAATTATCTCGCCATTACGAAGTGTAATTACAACAATACAAACCAACTTTTAGATTAGGTGTACATAACACGCCTATCGCATATTTTTCTGGGACACTTTCTATTGAGAAGGACAGCGACAGGTAAATGTTGTTTCTCTGTCCCTCTAAAGAAAAAGTGTCCAACGGGAAGGTATTTAGATGTAATAGATGCGCCCAAATTCTTTATCGGTGTAGATTCCGCCGCGGAGATGTGATAAAGCCCTAAGAGAGCTAAGACGCAACAGTGCTCCCGTGAGGGACCAATGGGAAATAATTAGAATCACAGCTTCTGTGGCTAGAAGGTTACATTTCAATTGATTACTATCACTTGATTATCACGAGACAAGAAACTTCACTCCTAGATATAGGTAGTTTAAGGTTAACATTAAAGTAGACAAAATTGAGTCGTTTTAATACCAAAAATTTTATGAATTTTGTACCATCGCCCACACTGTTAACTACCCATCGGTCGACCTTATGCATTTTGTGATAAGGTCCACCGCGGTACAGTTAAGTTAAGAGTGTTGCTGTTTGTACCAATTACCTTTTTACTATCTATAATTTATGTGCAATAAATATAATATATTTATGTTTTTTAAATCTTTATCTTACATTGATACAGTAGTTGATATTGTATAAATATCGGTAGAGTTCAAAATTGCGCTGGAGTGATGGGACGAATGTTGTTTAAAAATTATACTAAGTAATTTGAAATGGGGAAATAGTTTTAGCTCGATAATTTACTGCCATAAGCATATTTCACAGATAGTTTATGAAGTCGAATTTCCAGGTATCGAATTTATGCAGTCGAAAAATGGCTTTTTGTTGATGAAGTACGGACAGCATCGCTTTAACAGGGATCGTCGGTTGACTGGACCGAAGGCTACTTGGAGATGCCTGGGCCGGTTTAAGTTTGGTTGCAAAGCCAAGATGATGATTATTGATGGCAATGTTATAAACGTTCATAATGAACATACGCATGCATGATTCTGTTTTGTGGTATTTTTATAATAATGGTAGTTGGTAGTGTAAAAATAATAATATGCCGTATTGTATTGTCTGCAATCGGTTTGAAGACTATTTTACGTCCGGGCATTTTTTAACTAAGTGGGACGACCATCTTAGATACAACATTTGTAATTGATACAGTTATTATTATAAATAAAGGCAACTTCTGTTGTTTCATTATTTTGAATTTTATCCTTCTCTCTTTGAGAGCTTAAGCACATCTCCGCGGCGGAATCGACACCGGCACAATCGAAACCAAAGCCTAGCCAACGTGCCAATGCAGTTTACGCCCCGTAGCAAACGAAACGCAAATGTCACTGTCGCACTTATATGGAAGAGTGATAGAGAGATATGACTACGTCACGCCACGAAGCGTTAAATATTGCCACGTTAGCTAAACGCACTGAGCAGAGCGAAACGGACCTCGCTGTTCCGCGATGTCCATTCCACTTCGGAGATGTGCTAAAGCCCTGAAGCTATTTTTTTCATCAGGTTTAGATCACTTAAATAATTTACATATATTTGTATTAATAGTATTGGTCTCGTAATGGTATTAGTTTCAACTTCCAGATATAATGTTCACGACATCGAAGTTTGGGTATCCTGTGATCCACTACGGAAATCACCGTTTTTACATGGATCGACGATCGACTGGGCCGAAGGTCACTTGGAGGTGCTTGAACAGGTTCAAGTGCAGCTGCAAGGCCAGAATAATGACTATTGATAACAGTATAATTTCTGTTTTTAATGAGCATACTCATCAATGATTATTTAAGCGTTGGTTGGTTTCAATCTGAAGGTCGTGGGTTCAAACCTCGGCTCGTAATTGAGTTTCTCAAAAATTTAGTGCACGAAATGTCATTAGTCAGTTATGTATCAGTTGCTTTTCGGTAAAGGAAAACATCGCGAGAGTTAGATCAAATAGCAGTCGCTTATGTTAAAACTAACCGTGTGATAGGTGGGATCTGGTTCGACAATCTAGCCGATAAGAGGGCGAGACGGCAGGGTTTTAACACCAGCACATCAGTTGCAACATATAGCTGTGCAAAATGTGGGCGCACTTGCCGGTCCCCTATTGGTTTGTATAGCCACTAAAGAAAGTGTCCAAGTTAATTTTGGACATTGCGTCTAATCGTCTGCCATACTCGTAGACGTTACAGGCCAATGATGATGTTAAAACTAGTGTCTACGGCGAATCTTGGGATTAGATTGCCTCGACATATGCAAGGAAGATGATGACTGAGGCCTTTTGCACATATATAGGGCGAATTTTTTTTAAAGGCTATATTGACACCGTCAAAATCTAGTCAATATTGAAACTGGTTCTTTTTGATAAAAATAAAGGCATTGTTTTACATAGTTGGCCTTGTTTTTTTGTGTTGGATCCTGCTTCTCACATTTATTTGCCACTTTTCTGAATGAAACGCATTCTTTAATGTGACATTTCTTTCAGGTGTCGCATTTACGAGGTCGAAACACGGCTATCCGTTAATCCAGTATGGAAAACACCGGTTTAGCAAGGACCGTCGGAGCACAGGCCCGAAGGGAATCTGGAGATGCGTGAACCAGGGCAAACTCGGTTGCAAAGCTAAAATTATGACTCTATACGACCGAATCATACAAGTTCATAATGAACATAGCCATTATTCATTCTAGTTATTAGTGTTTCATAAAATTGCCACGTCTGTGATTAAGTGCACGTTACTAAACTCAGCAGACGACTATGAAATTTCTCATACAATTACATTTACCAACCGATTTACCGTTGAAGAGGGTTTGATGCAACCGGCTCCTTAGTATTGCTGTAGGATTAGGCCCGATTGATTGCAACTGTTTGGTATAGATTTAAAATACTCGGGTGTTTCAAATTACGGCAAATAGCGCTTATGAATGATATTTGCAATTTAATACTTAGGTGCTTTTGATGAATAAATGCCATATTTCAATTTGCTAATTATTTATTAAACTTGTGTTATGTTATGCTTTTTGATTGAGTTTTATTTATTTCCTATTATTTAAATGGATTTCAACTTCCAGAAATTATATTTTCGACGTCTATTCATGGCCATCCTGTGTTGGAGTACGGAGAGCACCGCTTCAACAAGGATCGCAGGACTGCGGGACCAAAGGCTACTTGGAGATGCTTCCGCAGGAACACACTCGGTTGCAAAGCCAGGATAATGACCGTAGATGACCGTATAATACAGATTTATAATGCACATTCACATTAATTTGGGTACGGAGAGCACCTTTCAACAAATACTTGTTGAAAGGTGCTGAAAAGGCAGCAAGAGCAAACTCGGTCACATGGGCAGAATACTGAACGTATCCTACATGTTTATCATGAACATATATACTAAATCTCACGAGAGTTATACGGTAAAGCTAAATTGTATACGACTAACATTTTATTTGATTTCCAAAATACCTGGATCAATTCAGCGGATGGTGTGTTTGTAACTTTAAATGAATAAAAACCACGTTTAATTAATCTTCTAATGATTCTATATTTTTTCTTCTTTGTAGTAACTTCTTTATATTAAAAACCTAGAACTTTACCGGTAATTATTTATGACAATTCCGAATGGCGACCCTATACATACAGGCTGTAACAAAAATACTGGTGATCTGTTTAAGGGTATAATTGGTATCGTATTCCGAGTAAAAAAAAGTAGGAGAAAATTATTTTAGCGCGAAAAAAAAAAATTTGGTTGGGACACGTCGTCTCAGCTGGCCAACCCTCCATACAAAACAATTTTTTTTTCGGGAAAAAAAATTTTACTCCTTTTTTTATAATTAGAATATGATACCAATTATGCCCATAAACGGCTCACCAGTATTTTTAATTTAATTAATGTATTTATTTTCTAGATAACTAGAGATCCATTTTTTGTTAGTTTACCTATGAACTAAGATGTTAGTAATTATGAACTAGCAAAGCACACAGTTTTTTTTTATTTCCTTCACGGTCACTGAGTACGTTGCATGTAACCGACTGCAGTGAAGCAAGCAGGGGCAGTCCAACCTGTCCCCTATCATCCTCAGGATGGTGTTGGGGCTGGCACGCACCCGACGCAGCAGGGAAAAGCGAGGCAGCCCCATCGGTTGTACGTTGTTTTATAGACTACATTTTCGCAGAATATTGGTTCATAGAAAATGTTTCTCATATTTTCATTTCATAGAGTGATCATTTGTCAGAGCTCTTACATTGTAGAATCTGGTTTTGTATATTTTTTATTGTTCAGATAAGTAGTTTTTCGAATTTCAGTTCATTACGTTTTAAATCAAATATTATTAATCCGTATAGTATTTAGTTTGTATAACATTTGTTTCAAAGCCTGCATATTCATAAAATGTTGTTTCTGATTTTATCAAACTTAATATTTTCGTTTCATAGAAGACTCAGTTTCTCAATACTTATTGTAATATACATTAAATCCTATATGTTTTTATTCAAACAGAATTAAACTGTAGAATTTTCATATCAATTAAGCTGATTATTAAACTCAAATAAAAAAATGTATCTTTTATTAATGAATTTCGTTTCATATATTTAATTTAGCAATATGTTTAATTTTACTATTCTAATTGTACTATTCTAACAACAGTTTGTTTCTGTGGGGGTCGCAATTCTAACCTAACCTAACCTACTTTTCTGGTAACAGTTTGTTTCTGTGTGGGTCGCAGTTCTAATCTAACCTAACCAACTTTTCTGGCAACCGTTTGTTTCTGTAGGGGTCACAGTTCTAACCTAACCTAACCATCTTTTCTGGCAACAGTTTGTTTCTGTGGGGGTCGCAGTTCTAACCTAACCTAACCAACTGTTCTGGCAACCGTTTGTTTCTGTGGGGGTCGCAGTTCTAACCTAACCTAACCAACTTTTCTGGCAACCGTTTGTTTCTGTAGGGGTCGCAGTTCTAACCTAACCTAACCAACTTTTCTGGCAACCGTTTGTTTCTGTAGGGGTCGCAGTTCTAACCTAACCTAACCAACTTTTCTGGCAACAGTTTATTTCTGTAGGGGTCGCAGTTCTAACCTACCCTAACCAACTTTTCTGGCAACAGTTTGTTTCTGGGGGGCCGCAATTCTAACCTAACCTAGCCAACTTTTACGGCAACCGTTTGTTTCTGGATTTGTTTTTGTGTGTGTAACAGATCTAATATCATTATGTATATTCTTTGCATTAAGTTTCTTTGCAATTAATGTAAAGGAAGTGCATAAATACTAAAATAATAATATTGGAAAAGAAAATACTGGAACTAAATATTATATAAAACAGTAACTATGAAACAACAATCTATGAAATCTGTGTCTACGAAACAAAAATACATGAAATATGATTCTAGTGTTCGATAATTTTGTAAATTAAAAAAGTTTGATAGCAATATACATGGAACTGAATGTCTGTGAAATATGTTTTAACCAATTGAACAGTCTATGAAACAATAATATTGGAACAGAAAGTATATGGACCAAATAATCTATGAAATAATTTCTGAGAAACGAAATTCTATGAATTTTCTGTCTATGAAAGAGGGTGACACCCAGCCCCATCATGCCCGTTTCGTGTAATCACGCCACAAGCTGCACGAGTACAGGCATGTACAGTAATTTTTTTGTTACACCTTGTATAATGCTAGTTTTATTTTCTAGACATTGTATTCACAACAAGTAAGTTTGGTAATCCGGTAATGATTTACGGAGAGCATCACTTTAACAAAGACGTCCGGTCTACGGGATCCAAGGTTACGTGGAGATGCAAGAAGAAGAACATTTGTAAGGCGAGGATACTGACTGTGGATGAAAATGTCGTTTATGTTTTTAACGAGCATACGCACGATTGATTATGTTTATTTGTGTTATAATTAACGTAAATATTTTTGGTAAATGTATTTTATTATAATTAATGATTTAAAAATCGAAGTTTTATTGTTTTTAACAAGAGCAACCTTACCTTTGTAATAACCTTAGAAATAGAACGAACATTTTAGTAACCAAAATAAATTCAAGTTATTTTGACTAGAGTATAAAAAACACTGCAACAAGGGCCTACAAAAAGTTGCCGATACACATTTGAAAAGAAATTAACGGAATATTGCATTGCAAAAGCATTGCATTGCATTCTTGCATTGCATTCTCTAAAATAATATTTCTCGAGATCTTTGACTAACATTATATTGTATGCCCTATTTTTCTGTTTGTTTTTATACTTGATTCATTTTCTTAATTAAATGTAACTAACTTGATTTAATTCCTTATTTAATATTCTACTAGTTATTCGTTAATTCTTACTATTCCCTATGTGATACATATTTAAACCCTTGACATGATTTACTTATTATTCATAATAGCTTTGGCATTACCATTGATGTTAATGTAAAAACTTATAGCAAATAAATAATTATGATTTGATTTGCACACTTGTACTATATATCTTGAATGTCAAGTAGATTGACCACTCTTGTCGTCTTAGGTTTGTATCCCTAATAACATTACCTTTTTGTGTGTATTTGGTATTTAACTATAAGTAGGTATACACATATTTAAGAGGTATATTCAATAAGTACACGTAGCGCAAAGGATTGGATGATTTTGTTGATTTTTACTTGTGAGAGTTGTGAGGTTTGATGTATATCAAATCAACCAATTATTATGTTTTAAATTCTTTTTGCATTGTTTTGAAGTTGTGTGTATAGTATAGTTTTGGTTCCAGGTGTTATATTTGCAAGAACTGTTTATGGTAATCCTGTGATTTATTATGGAGAACAACGCTTTTGCATGGATCGTCGGTCTACGGGACCGAAAATCACTTGGAGATGCAAGAGAAGGAAAGACTGCAAAGCCAGGATAATGACTATCGATGAAAATATTATATCTATATTTAATGAACACACTCATGATTAATGTAGTATTTATTACCGATGATTTTAATCTTATTTTATTTAAGACGCTTTTAAATGATATTTTTTATAACGATTACTGGTACTTAATAAAATTGAGGACTTGAATGGTAGCTGACAGTTTTAATTGATTTTCTCTAAGGGTTTATTGAGTGATTTTCCGGAAGTTTGTTTGAGACTTTTATTTAGGTACATTATTGCTTACCTTACCTACAGGTTGTTTTGGTACGTCGGGTGACAATCGAATAAAGTAGATTCATTTAAGTTAGTGCCAAATAAATCGTATTGACACAAGCTTTAACTTCCAGGTATTTTATTTAAATCTGTGCAAGAGTAGACATAATTCCAACGCTAGGACGACTGCTGAAGAAAATATTATCTCTATTTTCAACGAACATATACATTAATAAACCCGTGTATAATAATTAAATCACACAAATACGTTTATACGTCCAGTTTATATGTCCACGCACTCGACGCGCAGGCGATATTATAATTAAATTGAAATAATAATGACCTTATTGAAACTCCTTAGTTACTTACTTACAAATTGCAAAGTAACATTAAAGACATTGTTTACACATTTATTATAGAAACTGGACGGCGACCCATCGGCTAAGGGTCGCAATAAACATGTCAAATGACAAGTGGATACTTAGAGAGATCATAGCCCGGCGTCAGGTTGTTTTTATAACGCCTGAATGTGTTCTGTTGGCCGTTAATAGATAAAGCTAAATGATGTTTTTGGAAATAAGAATGTAGAGTGCATGGGACACTCGGTTATGGGATTCCATGGTGAACGGACGAAACCGACAGACCTCATTACGCCTCGCGATCTCGCGAATAAGTCCATTTCTCGCGTTACCCTTGCGTCCTCTATGCTGTTCTACCTAGTACATTTCTTAGGCATTCCTGACTACCTAAACCTATCTTTGCGTCCCGATATATATATGTATCCATTTTATATAGTCGTCCATAACTTACGACCAAATCTATCTCTGATAAGTAAACACAGTAATCAATGCCATCAGGATTCGTAACCGGGACCTCCAGCTCCATAGGCAGGGTCACCACCGACTAGGCTAGGAGGCCATTAAAATACGATAAAGGCTAAGTTTCTGATAGTTAATTGATATTGCATCTATTTTACGATTTTATTCCATGTGCAATTCTCTAGATGACGTTTATTCGCCACTCATGTGTTTTATTCTTTAGTACAAACCACTTGTAGCTGTTGCTGTTGTGTTGTTTGTACCCGGGTACGTCCTTAAACTACGTGCAAAAGAGAGGTATGGGTACTGCGAGTGTCATCTCGCTCAAATCTGGAGCAGAGCCCGACTGCGGAAGTACCTCCACCTTACAGAAAACCACAGCCAAATAGCACTAGACCCTACTCACAGTGTTGTGTTCCTGCTGGTAAGTAAGGTTGCCAGAGAGCTCAAAGAGGACCCAGTCTGTTGACGACGAGGGACCCTCCTGTTTCTTTAGCCGTCAACACATTCCTTTTTGTAAAAGGTCGGCAACGCGCATGTGACACATTTGGAGTTGCAGGCGTCCATAGGCTACGGTAGCTGCTTACCATCAGGCAGGTCGTATGCTTGTTTGCCACCGTCGTGGTATTAAAAGAAAGCTTGATGTGGAATACTGAGTTTAAGTTTGTATCGATCGATTGAGTGCAGCAAACTACTTGCAACGGACTTCAATCGCAGAACCTAACTAATTAGACTAGACTTTTACTTAGGTATCGTTTGTTTGTGGCCACATCATTTGTTTTTTATTTTTATTTTCAGGGGTTATTTTATCAAGGTCTAGACAAGGCCATCCAGCGCTTGTGCACGGGAATCACCGCTACAGCATGGACCGACGGTCTACGGGACCCAAGGTGTCGTGGAGGTGCTTGAGCAAGCAGGGGTGCAAGGCTAGGATCATGACTATTGATGGCATTATCGCACATATTTATGACGAACATTCTCATTGACTCGAGAGCAAAAAGGTTACAATACAAACCGGAAAAATAACCGTAGATCACCGTATTGGGGATAGTATACAGTAAGAGGAGCACCGCTTCCTCTGCTTTAAAAGGATTGCCGGTCTTCAAGACCACTGAAAGATGCTCCAGAAAATGCAAGATCTGTAGCAGAATACAGATATTTTATGGTAAACACACATTTGACGGATCATTTATGATATGTACAACAAACATTTTATAACATTAAAGAATAGTTACAATTACATTTTGATTTCTATTTTGTACGAGCATAAGTATTAAGAAATGAATGCAATAAAATTATTTTTGTTTTCGTAATTATCACTTTGGTGAGTGATCAAAATAACATTAAATTATAAATAGCAAAAGATAAACCGACTTCAAAAAGGATAAAATAAACTATTATATTATTTATATGCGTTACAAACTGATATGTTTGAAGTCGATGCCAAGCCAAAAAATTACAATACCGGCAAATCAGCTTCATGTCTGAAAATCACAAAACAGTTAATACGAACGAGGCGTATGTGTTCAGTGAATTGTTCTTCATACTATAGAACTATTCTAATACGGTATTGACTGCACGTAGGTTTTCATTCAAGTACAGAGAGAAAGTATAATCACGCGTATGTTTGTTAATAAACATTTTTACTAGTTTTCGGACTAACCATATCTCGAACGGAGCCCGTGCTTCGGTTTGAATTATTTATCCTACTTCATCTAAGGTGTAATATCGAAGTGTAAAGGAATTCAATGGCAAGATTGATCTTTCTATACTCAGACACACTGGGTATATGGGGCCCACCTTTTCAGTAGAAAAAGGCGCGATATTTAAATTTTCTATGGAAGGAATACGTGTTTATATATTTTTTTAATTTGCCGCCTTTTTCTGATTATTGACAAAGTAGACGTGTATCAGAGTATATATACATGGGTACCTCTTTTCATCAAAATTGGATTAGTAGTTTAGACGTGAAAATGTAATAGATAGATTCACATTCACCTTTGCAACATAGCCAATATAAGTAGGAATTGAAATGTTATGTGATTTTCAGACTTGAAGCTGATTTGCCGGTATTGTAACTTTTTGGCTTGGCACCGACTTCAAACATATCAGTTTGTAACGCATATAAATAATATAATAGTTTATTTTATCCTTTTTGAAGTCGGTTTATCTTTTTTTTGTAAAAAGTTTTTATTTTTCCATTATTAGTGGTTATAAAATTATCATAATCGGACAACGGATCTCGCAATAATCGGTGAAAATATATAAGAAAAAGTTCATGATACGTACTCAATGTAAGGAAAGTTCCACATATCATACGTGGTCTTCATCATTAGGTCCACTCCATCAAATTAGTGGTTTTGGAGAGGAAATGCTTGAGTTGCTTAAAAAAACAACCAAATCACCATACATGTGCCATTAAAAATTGAGGAGTTCCCTCAATTCCTCATGGATCCCATCATCAGAACAGCACCAGATTAATGTGGAACTATCTCAAAGGTAGTTCCTTTCAAACAAAAAAAAACTTTTTTTTGTCCGATTTCCGAAATTCTCCTGAAATCGGACCATATGGGTCTCGGAGTAATCGCTGAACCTCCTACATTTAAAAAAAATCATGATCATTATCATCAAAACAACCATCATCATGAGGTTCACTTCCTCAAATTGGTGGATTTCGAGAGAAAATCCTCGCGTTGCTTAAGAAAACACCTAAATCACCATACATGCGCCTTTAAAAATTGAGGAGTTCCCTCAATTCCTCATGGATCCCATCATCAGAACAGCACCAGATTAATGTGGAACCATCTTAAAGGTAGTTCCTTTCAAACAAAAGAAGAATTCCTCAAATTGTACCACGGGTCTCGGAGTAATCGCTCAACATCCTACATTAAAAAAAATCATCATCATTATCATCAAAACAACCATCATCAAGAGGTCCACTTCATCAAGTTGGTGGTTTTCGAGAGAAAATCCTCGAGTTGCTTAAGAAAACACCCAAATCACCATACGTATGCCTTTAAAAATTGAGGAGTTCCCTCAATTCCTCATAGATCCCATCATCAGAACAGCACCAGATTAATATGGGACCACCTTGGAAGTAGACCCTTTCAAACAAAAAAAGAATTATTCAAATCGGACCACGCGTCTCGGAGTAATCGGTGAACATACATAAAAGAAAACCGGCCAAGAGCGTGTCGGGCCACGCTCAGTGTAGGGTTCCGTAGTTTTCCGTCCGTCACAGTAAGTGTCCCCACTTAAGAGTTAATAACACCGCCATGTAGGATATGATATGAGAGTTCCACGTACAGCGACATCTATCGGCAAATTAAGTAAACTATTGCGCGCGAGCTTAAAGTATGGAAGATGATTTTTATGGAATAATTCTTTATTGCGTGAACCGATTTTCACCGTTTTTACTTTATTTGAAAGCACGTCATTTCATTGTAATTTTGTAGAAATTACAGGTACAATAAACACCTGCTTATGCGGTTAAATTACAAACTTAGTTCAGAAATTATTTTGTAATTTTTTTTCAAAAACTATTCATCCTATCAAGTTCAAAATAATTTTCCTAGAAAGTTTTTATAAAGTTCTACTTTTGAGATTTTTTTCATATTTTTAAAACTTACGGTTCAAAAGTTAGAGGGGGGGGGACGCATATTTTTTTACTTCTGGAGCGAATATTTCCGAAAATATTTACATTATCGAAAAATGATTTTAGGAAACCCCTATTCATTTTTAAATACCTATCCAACAATATATCACACGTTAGGCTTGAAATGAAAAAAAAAATCACTCCCCACTTTACGTATAGGGGAGGTACCCTAATAAAAAAAAAATTTCCACTTTTTATTTTACCACTTTGTCGGCGTGATTGATATACATATTAGTACCAAATTTCAGCTTTCTAGTGCTAACGGTCACTGAGATTATCCGCGGACGGACGGACGGACGGACGGACGGGCAGACAAAGCGAAACTATAAGGGTTCCTAGTTGACTACGGAACCCTAAAAAAGCCCAAACCGAATACAGAACCTCCTCCTTCTATGAAATTGAAGTCGGTTAAAAAATCGAGAGTTGTAGGTATTTGGGCCTTGATTGCAATTGCCCCGCTTGCTATCTTTTGTACCTTATTTAGATTTAGATTTATATTTATTTTGTTTGGACCCGGGGTATGTTGGACCCGGGTATGTCCTTAAACTACGTCCGGACTGGGGTATGTCCTTAAACTACGCCAAAAAGAGAGGTATGGGCACTGCGAATGGCATCTCGCTAAGTGTGGTAGGGCACAGCACAGCGAATGTCATCTAGCTCAAATCTGGACAAATCTGGACCTTACAGAAAACCTGACAGCCAAATAGCACTAGACCCTAATCAAAGTGTTGTATTCCTGCTGGTAAGTAAGGTTGCCAAAGAGCTCAAAGAGGACCCAGTGTGTTGACGATGAGGGACCTTCTTGTTCCTTTAGCCGTCAACACAGTGAATCCTTCTTTTTGTAAAGGGTCGGCAACGTGCATGTGACTCCTTTGGAGTTGCAGGCGTCCATAGGTTACGGTAGCTGCTTACCATCAGGCGGGCTGTATGCTTGTTTGCCACCGTTGTGGTATTAAAAAAAAAGATTCCATTTTGAATTTCCAGGTGTCGTTTTTACGACGGCCAAATCTGGCAGTCCGGCTATCGTGTACGGAGACACGGCTGTAAGGCCAGAATAATTACTACACAGAACATGGTTGTTGCATACAAATGCAACAACCATGTTCTGATACAAATCAGTCCTATTCATTAATGTTATGTGTATTGTTGATAGTATAAACGAAGATTTAATTTATCGGGTATTTCGTTTCCATTTCTTACTTACTGGAAAGCAAAGGACGCTGTAGCATGTTGCAGAACAGTGATTCCGCTTGGCGTAGTAGGAGCGAGCTATCTATCAGAGCGTTTACACCACGGGAGTAAGGGTTGAAAATGTTTAAATAGATTATCACCATAAGTTGGTATGGGACGCGGCAAAAGTGAAAGAAAGATGGGGGGAATACTTTCATGAACTGTTGAACACGGAACACACAGTTAGAGCAACCCCGAGGCAAATAGTTCTGCACCCACAAGAACAATGGTTTCTGGGGGTCTATCACTACCTTAAATGGTGAAATCATCAATATTTCCAGTGAACATAATCATTGAAGGCTACCGGTTCGGTAGTTTGAGCAACCCCGAGGCAACTGGTTCTGCACCCACAAGAACAATGGTTTCCGGGGGTCCTATCACTACCTAAAACGGTGAAATCATCAATATTTCCAGTGAACATAATCATTGAAGGCTACCGGTTCGGTAGTTTGGGCAAACTCCGAGGCAACTGGTTCTGCACTCACAAGGACGAGGGTGTCTATCACCACCTTGAACAGTGAAATTTCAAATTTGCCGCGCTTTTCTATTGACAGAAATGGTTTGCCAAGCTATATAAAATATTTTTTTTGTTAATCATAGGTATTTCTTGTTTCTATTAAAATAATGCTGATTTCCATCTCATAGTTTAATTTCTACATTATTAGTACATAACGCAAAGTTCAAAGAATTTTTTTTATTTATATGAATATATATAACACGGCGAAGACAAAGAGTCACGATTGTGAAACACTTTACATAGTGCCTTGTATTTTTTTGTAAGGACTGTTGGTAGCCTGGCGATACGACGTCTGACTTTTAATCCGAAGGTCTCGGGTTCAAACTCCGGATCTACCAATGAGTTTCTCCGAACTTATGTACAAAATATCATGCGATACATACTCGTAACATCCGCAGAGAAATTCAAAGGTGTATGTGATGTCCCCAACCCACTTTGGGCCAGCGTGGGAACTATAGACGCTCTCGTGTATGAGAGGAGGCCTGTGCCCAGCAGTGGGATGGTATACCTATAGGCTAACATATTATTATCCTGTTTATTTATTAAGTTATAAGATATCCGTTCGAGTAGGTCACGTACAAGACAGTTATTTTGAAATTTTAATTTTAAGTTAGAGAAACCGTTTTATAAACATATTCTCTTCCTACAATACGGATATTTCAAGAAAATCTACCTTTACCAACATCTTGTTTAAACGCTGTTGTTGTCCGCAGACATAATATTGACGAAGTCCAAGTTCGGGCGGCCAGTGATCATGATAGGCACCTACCGATACAACCTCCACTACCGCTGCATAGGCAAGTCCCGCGGGCAATGGGCGTGCAGCAACAAGAACAGAGGCTGTCGGGCCGCCATCACTACCGTGTTCAACGAAATCGTCAATATGTCCAATGAACATAATCATTGACGCATACTTATTGCAATAGTTTGTTATTAAATCAAATACAAACATTGAAAACATTGAAACCTATGGGTAGGTAGGACCCGGACCTATAGGTACATCGAAAAAAAGATGATTGTAGGCATTGAACATTTCGTCAACTTAGTTACTTGAACCCATAGCTTAATTGGTAAAGCGATCGAGCCCCGGCAAGGCGTATCGATATAGGTTCGAGTCCTACTGGGTTGATTATTGTTTCAATGTTTGTATTTGATTTAATAACAAACTATAATCATTAAGGGTTTTTCAATCTTTATATATCACTTCAAAAATTTAATAATGTTATAAATTAATGCTGTTATTAAATTCCATTGAATAAAAATGACTTTTTTACGAATGCAAATGAACGATGAAATTTCAGCTACCTACTTATAAAGTTCAACGAACTTAATTAGTGGATATCCATGAACGGTACAGACGTATAATGTAAATACATAGGCTACGCCCTCAGCTTTTCACATCTTCGGTTAAAGGAGATGGGAATATTCATAATCTTCCTTTCCAGAAAATCAACCTTTAGCGTCTAATCTCGTACATGCTTTACAAAAATTAACAATCCATGTATCAACTGTTTAAATATTCGTAGATATCATCTTCACAACATCTCGATTCGGAAGGCCGGTGATTCAAATGGGCATTTACAGATACAACCTGCATCACTCCTGCATAGACAAGCAGCGGGGCAAGTGGGCCTGCACTTTTAAAAACAAAGGCTGCCGCGCTTCGCTGACCACGGTTGATAATGAAATTATCAAGATATCCTTTGATCACAACCATTAAAATGTTGATTGATAATAAATCATTAAAATCTCTTTTGATCATTACCACTAATCAGTCTTCCCGAAATTTTAGCTCCGGTTTGCCTACAAATATTTATGACCAGCCGCTGCTGGAGATGACTGGCGTAGTTGATGTACGAGTATACTAAGCATACATTACTAGTAATAATATATTGCGGCCGTAGGAAACACCTTAGACAACCCTACACATAATAGCTGGGTGGTGCTAAATGAGTAACAAATTTGGCAGCTGCACTGTCCCATCTAAACCTCGCAGCACTCGCTGGATTTTATTCATCATCTACTTTCCCACTATTACTACCCGAGAGAGGAAATGCCTATCTATATCCCGTGACATCTAGCCATACGATTAATAAATAAATAAATAAAAATTAACTTTTATTTATTTCGATTTTCGATATTGACCTATTTATTCGTTTACATAAGACTTATCTAACCATTTTCACTGTAAATAGCTATTTCTGCTTGACCTTCAAAGCCGTGACCAGTCTGCGGGATCGTTGAGAGGTATTTGAAGTTTGATGCTGACTGTATTAAATGTTCCCGTAGATATAATATTCACAACGTCCAAGTTCGGGAGGCCGGCGATCATGATCGGCCGCTACAGATTTAACCTGCACCACTCTTGCATCGGCAAGCCGCGGGGAATATGGGCCTGCACCAGGAGAACCAAGAAATGCAGGGCGTCGCTCATCACGGTGGATAACGTTGTTGTTAAGATGAATCGTAATCATAATCATTAAGCTTGAGTATTCAAACATTTTATTTATTTTAAAAGTTAAATTAAACGGGACTGAATTATAATAGTATTAAGTATATTGGCACGGGAACGACACCGTGGCAATACTGGCAATGCTGTATGATTTCGCCGTGCTGTTCGCGAAATGTAGCACGAAACAACAGTGAATCTGACTTCTCTAACGCGCATATACATTATTATATAGGTATGTGCTTACCATCGAACTATCTCTGGCATGCACGGTTTCGCGTTTGATCCGCTAGTCTGCGTTTTAATCTTGTGGTACAAAAGCGAAAACAACGAGGAGATGTGAACGCGGACTAAGGTAGAATTAATAATTCAGTGGAGTGATTTGACAGCTCTCGGCATACAAAGCGGTTGTCAAATGTATGTAAAGTTCTGTCAAATCACTCCACTGAATTATTAATTCTACCTTAGCGAACGAAACGCTAATCCGCGCGTGACAAAGACAGCGCAAAGGTAGATAATGCGTGTTAGAGCAGTCAGATTCGCTACGTTTTGCTTATGGTCTAAGAGCTGGCCACGTCAGATATGACACAAAAATGAGAGCAATGAAACCCATCTAGTAAGATTGCAATACTATCCTTATTGCTAGATCCGGGCATCTGACAGCTTTTAATGGGTGTATGTCAGAGTGACCGGCTAGCAAAGTTTTTGAATTGGAAAAAAGTAATACCAAAATAGGTAAAAACGGGCGGAGTTGTCTTATTTATAGAGGACGGGGCCAATATTTATACATTAGAACAAAAATTTTGCGTAACATTTCGGAAACAGAAACAGTAGGCGACAAACTATGAATTACATTATACGTCGCTTTGGACTACTTTCCTGTCAGAAACTTTTGGCAATGATATGATTTAATTATTTATATAATTTTTCATAATACTGCATCAAAACCAGAACTCTAGGATTTGTATTCTTAAAGTGGTTTGCATTCTTTGACCTCTACCACTTTACAGCTGCCAGATGTCCGGATCTAGAAATTAGCATAGTATAGCAAACTAACGAGAGGGGTTTCGCCGCTCTCATTATTGTGTCATATCTGATGTGGCTAGCTCTCCGTCTATTAGGCTTCATACAACGGAAAACTCAACGAAAACGTGCAGCGGTGCTGCTAAGTCGATTCCGCCCTGGAGATGTGCATAACGCCTTGTGGGTCGGTAACATGTAGGTACTAGGTGATCAATTGATCATGGTTGGAGGAAGTGCTTTATTTTAATGAAATTGTTTGATTGTACTGTTTTGGAGTTAAACACGTTTACGATTTGTAGACATGCCTAAATAAAGAAAATTTAATTTTTATTCATTATTATTTCTTCATAATCGTATTAAACTTAATAGGTATAAGTATTTAGTTTTGTTCTTGGTCTTTTAATGATTAACGTCTTATTGCCCGTTGGCAAACTCTAAACTGGAGGTGCCATTAAAAAAGGAGTACTTACAGTGTTCTGATGAACACTCTGTAAATGTTGGTTAATGAATTATCAACTCTACTGCAGCCAGTAGATACAAAATTATCTGTATAACTACCGGCAGCTTTTACCTGGTAGGTACATAGGTACGGCACGCGCCATTTTAGCACGTGCTGGCCACCCGCGTAGGGTGCTTTACATTTCTTTATTAATTTTGTGTCCTAAAGTCTAGAGCTAAAGAGTTGAAAATTCAATAACAAAAATTAGCGCTCTTAACCTTTTATTATGGCCCCTTCAGTTTGGAGTTTACCAAAGACGATAAGACGTTAATCCGTAAAAGACCAAGAACAAACCTAAATACTATACGCTGTGCTGCTACCCGCTTCCCACTTAAATCACAAATAAGTATCAATTGTCTATACTTTATATTACTTACAATCTCCATTATATCCATTCCAGGGTTTTGTAGGTCTACTAAAAATCAGTTTTCACTGAACCAAAACTAGTTTAAAATGTTTGTATGTATACGATTTCTTATTCAGCGAATACAACTCGAAATATCTTGCTTGACTAATAGCTACGCTCTTCGCTTGAATATATTCTGACTGTATAGATATCATCCACACGACATCTCGGTAGGCCGGTAATCATCGTGGGCCGCTACCGCTACAACCTTCGCAACCACTACATGGGGAAGACCAAACAGAGCTGGTGTTGCTCCAAAAAGTGTTCCGGCTGCCGAGCGTCGCTCTTTACTGTTGATAAACAAGTTGTCAAGTTTTCGTTTGAACACAACCATTGAAGTTGTTGTATCTAGTTTATTTAATGATGATCTCTGTTTCTTTATTTATTTTAGTTATAAATTTACCTACTTACAACACTTAGGTAGGTAGTTCTTTTATTTTTTTGATTATGGTATCATTGAGATAATAACGATGTATTAAATCAACTGTTGATTTTTAGTTCTTCTAGTCTATTATTGTAACTGGTTAAATAATGTTTACATAAAGATTTCAAGGTTAATATTCACATCCGACAGTTGACAAATCATTAAGCAGACTGTGCCTTTATGATCTCTTGAATTTCATTCACGAGCTTCGCATATATCCAACAAATCATACTCCTTGTAGTTGTTTTTTAAGATATCTGAATGGTAGGCCATTTTTCCGTACTGATGACGATGGAATTGTTCTAGATGCAACGTTCACGATGTCCAAGTTCGGCCGTCCGGTGATCCAGGTCGGACGGTACCGCTTCAACCTGCACCAGGGCTGTACGGGCAAGGTCAAGCAGAACTGGTTCTGCACCAAGAAAAACAATGGCTGTCGGGCGTCTATATGTACCATTGATCACGAAATTATTAGGATTTCATATGACCACAATCACTTATAGAAAGTACAACATTTCATGTTAGTCTAGAAAGGCTCAAAATGTATGATATTTAACAGAGAAAAATACTCCCTATATAAGTATGTACGTAAAGTAATGACTTTGTGCTAAAATATATATTTAATTTTGTATACTTTTAGTAAAATTTTAGGAATATTAAAATATTACAAAGAAACGTTAGTTTGAATTGTAATTAAGAGTCCGGTAACGATTTGAAAACGAAAATCGCTAATAATAAAATAACGAACATAAATAGCATTTGATAAAATCTAGTTGGCAGTCTTGTCGTTGCAAAAAAAATACTTTTGATACATATACAATATTATTATTGAATACTCGAAAACTCAATTCTTACAGAGCTTGTTTAGTGAGGAGGTTGATTCGTGCAAACTTGTCGCTTGATTTTATATTATTATTTATATGCCCATTATTATGTTTCATATTATCTGATTTTACCATTAAGTTAAGTTTATTTTGACATTCAAAATTTAATACTACTTTTAAAAAATCCCAAAAATACCACCTAAACTTCCTAAAATTGCTCTAGCTCAGCATAGTCTTGCTAAAAAATATATATGAAAGTGAAAGAACTTGTTCCACTTAAACGACTCATTTTCCAACGTAAACCGGGTGTTGCCTGTAACACGAGCAAAAAATTAAAACGTAGATTGTACTCTGCAAATTATGCAACATTTGTTCAGCGACTTTTAAAAATAACTTGTGGTTTGATTACACTTTAAAGTTTATTCGAACACGCAATGTATTGCAAAATTGATTATGTCTGTAGGGTGACAAGACTGACAAGCAATGAAAATTGGAAGGATTTTAACGTACATCGAAAATATTATTTAGTTAGCTTGAAAAAGAGATAATCTAAAGACTAAATATTTTTTTAATGTGGTTAAACAAAAGTTCTATTGTTTGAGGAGTAGAATCTAAGTTTTAATTTATTGCTTGTGAATCTTTAATAATATGTATTTTTTTTACCTCTTCAAGCAAAATTCGCGAAATAGCTGTTGGATTAAGGTGCATTATGTATAAATGAAACATAAAATCTTAAAAGTGTTCCATTTTTGCAGTTCTATAAGAAACGATCTTTAAAATATGTACACAAACTAATAGAAGCCTTGTCAGTTAGTGCAAAATGGTATCAAAAACTTGAGCGAAATCGAAAGAGCCGTTAGCGGACTCTTCAATTCACATGTTTACCACATTTTAATTATTGCAATCTGATTCAATTAAATGTTAGGAATGGAATGGTAAATATATGTTTATTTTTGGAAGTTTAATGAAAATAAATCTGCTTTTCTTACTTGAGTTGAGTTACATTACATAATCTAACTAGAAATCTTTACTTCCACAGATTCCTATTTCTTCACAACATCCAGGTGCGGAAGACCTGTGATCGTGTTGGGGAAATACCGGTTCAACCTCCACAACGCTTGCTCCGGCAAGGCCAAGGGCCGGTGGTTCTGCACTGGCCGCAACACATACAGCTGCAAAGTTTCCATAACAACCGTTGACAACGTCATTGTAAACGTTTCTAATGAACACACACACTAAGAATAGTTTAATAAGGTCCTGTAAAATAAAGCAAAGTGAAAATAAATTTAATTTCCGTTTAAGAAGTCCTTTCTTATTTCTTCTCTAATTTGTGTATTACCCAAAGTGTTCACTTTAACAAAAGCATCTGATTCATAGATGTATGGCAAGAAGTATCCAATCCAGAAATAGGTATATTTTTGTTGTTGTATATCTTCTTCTAAGATGTTTTCATTCTTTTACTCGCTGGTATATGAAGCCTGTTGTTTCCACTTTCTGCTATTTTGATTCTGGTTGTTTTAATATATGATCTAGGTACTAGAAGTTACAAGAAGACAGGGCGCGATATTAAGGTGCACCTACGATCTGGTAGAGAGCGAAACATATTGGTTGAATAAGGACAACACACGAACCGTTGTTGTCCATTAAAAGGCCCACAATCCAGCAATTGACGTTTTTGGCAGATATTAATAAGATACGATCTGCTCGAGTTTATTAAAGGCTTCATTAAAATTTCCTTCTTATTTTCATCATCCACATTGTTTCTTTGCAGAGCCAATATTCACAAAATCTCGCTTCGGCCGGCCGGTGATAATCATGGGGAGGTACCGATATAACTTAGTAACTGGATACTACGGCAGAAGTAAGTGCAAGTGGTCGTGTACCGTCAAGAACCGGCGATGTAAGGCGTCGCTTACGACCATCGAGAACAGGGTTATTGGGCCTATCATCGAGCATAATCATTAAGTTAACTGTTGACACATAGTACATATTTAGTCCTTTTATTTATATAAGTTAGCGTCTTATTTATAGCTGTTTTTAGCCAAAGTCATTGAGATGAACTTGTATCATAGAACATAGATCTCTAAAACATGTCTGCCGTTAGCGCCGTTGTATCGGTTATTGTTATTGCCACGCCTTTTTCATACATTTTGTATGTTATCGTGACAATTACCCTATTTATCATGGACGCGTCGTACCTAATTGGATGTATTAATAATATGTATTCTAAAATATTTTCAATAAAATATTTTACATTATTACTTAACTTCCGTTTTAGTTAAATTAATTAAATTCTCAGAACTGTTTATACAAATAAATATAATCAACACATCAGGCCGCACATAAGGCCTGTAAGGGCAAAAGTTTATTGAGACCGGGGGTTTTTTATCCTTGGGGTAGCTGTCTATATAATTCACAATGTCGAGCATTAGAAATGAGGGAAAGCGGGGCTGACAGGACGGAGTGAAGCAAAGTACAGATAAGTTCGTTATAACCCTTTTAACAGTACTTAGTAGTTACTAACTACGGTACATCCCACAGTTACCTTCAACAGGCAGGCAATGCAGTTCTTCAACTCTCCGTAGAAACCTGAAGCGACCCCAACATCACGTGTGTGTGTGCAATAAATGTTTCCTTTAATGTAAATATAGTAAATATATAGTGTACCAACATTAATACATGTATTAATTTAACATTCTTTCCACAGATATAATAATAACTACCAATATGATGGGCAACCCGATCCTCCTGATTGGCGAGTACCGCTTCAACCGCTACAACGCCAAAATGCGCCACGTCAACGATACCGTCGGCAAAATTGCGTGGGTGTGTGTGAAGAAGAACAACGGCTGCCGCGCCAGGATTACCACGATCGAACATCAAATTGTAAAGGCTAATTTACATCATAATCACTAATTGGTGGCTCTCAAGAATTAAGTGGACAAAAATGGAGACATTTGTGTAATAGTGGGTGTATACGTGTTGCAATCCTATTATTAATCACTAATTTGTCACTTACGTGAAAAACTATTAGGATTGTGTCTCTTTTTTGTGGATCGCATTATCTTCTTTTAGATTTTGCATTACCTATGGTAATCTTAAAAACATTGGAAAAAGCTCTGCGTAGTGTAATTCTGTATAACAAACACTTTGACTGTAAAACATTACATAAGTATAATATAAGAAGCGGAGTATGTTTATAGTCTTTGTCGATTTTGTCTACCAAAAAAGTATCTAGTCTATACGATAAGTTTATTATTACGTCATTCGTCGTCGTCAAATATCTAAAAATAAAATATGTTGAATTTTTCGTTGCTTTATTCGTTTTTTTTGTTTATTGTTTCTTACTTTATTATGGATTATTTATTCACTAACTTAATGTATTTAGATATAAGCAGTTGCTTAATTCACGCTATTATGTCCCATACAACGGTGTTTTCTTTTGTTTCAGTTGTCCTGCTGAAGTACGCCAGGTCAAGATTAGGCATTTTACAAGAATAAAACGATCTATATATATGTAATATAATAAAGCTCAAGTTCGTCTGTAAAGCCATAATTGTCACGGAAGATGAAACGTTTACAGGAATTATTTGAATCATAATCATTAGTGATTCTTCTAATCAATGGGCCACGATAAAGTTAGTTTCACGCCTTTAGCACATTTCACGCCCGCAACCGACACCGCAGTTACCGCTGTACGTATTCCCCGTGCTGTCCGTGGAATGGAGCACGAAACCACAGCGAATACGACTGGTTTAAAGCGCATATGTATCAACCATCACGCTATTTCGCGTTCGGCCTTCTATAGAGTGCTGACTCGAGTCCGAGATCACATCTCCGCACTATTTCCGTCTTCGCGGTACAATGGCAAAAACAGCGAGGAAATATGAACGCGGACAGAAACAGCGCAAAAGTAGATAATGCATGTTAGAGCAGTCAAATGTGCAGCGGTGCCGCTAAGTCGATGCATAAGAGATGTGCATAAGGCCTTAATAATATTAAGTTTCGTTTCGTCACACAGGAGCGAAGGCAGGGCGTTAGCGCGATGCTCGCGTTATAAGACGGACTTAGATTTTAATAACGATACCAAATTAAACAAATTTAAATAAGGAGAAAGAGTTTTAACAAGTACATTTGGCTTTGACCGATAACTTTGACTGTAAATGTTGGGTGAGTTGAAAATATGCATAGTACCTACAGACTATATATTTGTAGTCGCCTGCTGGTGCATTTTGACTTCAAGACACTTAATAACTTTAATATCATTAGATAATCTGAAATTAAAGTTTTGCATTGAAAATATTTCTCATTAAGGAAATTTTATTTTATTTTATTTTATATCATAGGAAAACTTACAGCTAGGGTAACAAGATAGGCTATAATGTAGAAACAGTGAGCCAATTAAACATACACATTTAATACAACAACAACCAATAATTTCAGAAGCCCACTACGCAAAATCCAAATTTGGTCAAAACGTGATGGTGGTCGGTGGGCACCGGTTCTACAAGACCGGCGGGACCAAGAGCAGGGGCTACTGGCTCTGTCTGAACTACCGACTCGGCTGCAAGGCCAAGGTGGTGACCTTCGACAACACGATCATCAAAATGACCAATTTTCACAACCATGATTAATTGGTATAACATGGCGGGATCGCTTTGCCATTCTCTATTGTACCTGTATAAGATTGATTGATCTGCAGCGTCCCAGCAAGTTTGGAAGAGTTGGTTCACCACTCAACACCTTCTAAATGTTAAATATTTGTAATTTTGTAACACATTAATATATAAATAAACATAAGTATAAAGTCTATCTTGTATGTAATAGATAAGCATTCTAAGTAAGTATATTTGAAATTTATAACATTTATCTATTATAGAAACTTTATTGCACAACAGACATGATTGAACAAATTATAAAAAATGAGACTTACTCGTATGATATGATCTACTTACTATAAACTAAATATATAAAATAAATAACAATATTATAAATATATTCTGTTGGGTTTACTTTGAAATAAGCTTTTTTGTAACAGATTTCCTCGGGGTTTCTCGAGTAATTACAACCTCAAAACTACGTAATAAAATAAGCAACGTGTAGTATCTATGAAGCCAGGGTGTTTGGGTGCCTGCCGTTTTGATTGCTCAAAGAATTTTCCTTGCGAAATAAGAACGGTGTTTTTCAATGAATTTTGGGATATGGAGTGTGACAAACAACGCAGAAAATACTTAAAAAATACGTTCTAAAGGCCTCTACAGACGTGAGCGACTAGTCAAAGTAGTAAACTGTGACGTCAGTTGACATCCCCACTACCAACTTGACGTTTAATTTCACGCACCACATTATATTCTTTAGTATTAAAAAAAATTTAAATAAACAAAATTATTTATTATTGAATTAAAAATAAACATGATTATTTCCTAAAATAATTTCAAATATTTCATATAACGGAAAACGGAATTTCAAGTCGCCGGTCGAATGCGCATTCGATTGATCGCACGACCATTTTGACAGCTGACCTCTCATTCCAACTATATTTCTATCTCGTTCTAATCGTTTGACTAGTCGCTTGTAGGCGCGGCACACACTTGAGCGGAATCCAGCTATCATAAATAAAAATCAGCCGCAGCATAAAAGTCAGAAATTTCCTTACGGGAGCAGAATTTTTGTATGGAGCCCATATACAATATTCAGCCCGATTTCCGTTTTCGGCTGCTTTTTGACTAAGGTAGCGAATTCCGCTTAATGTGTTGAGCGCCATATTTAAATGAAATTATACAAGTACTGCAAGGTAAAAAAATCTTTAATAATAAAAAAACCCGTTTAAAACCGGATATAATAAGAACCTAATTTAATCTTCTTACGTAATCACGTAATGTGAATATAAGATTAATTTATTCATTGGATTTTTTTTTGAAGCAATAATTATAATTTTCATATCGAACAGTTATCGATATACTCGTAAGTCCCTAAAACGTTTTGTCAATCCCTAGCGTAGAATAAATGTTTCGGTTTTTATACAAAATAATTATGAATATTAACTATTATGATAAAATATTAGCACTCAGTATACGAAACACTAATAATTAATTGTATCTAATATATACTTACACGATTTATTTTGCTAATTTGACAAAATATTGTTTCAAAGACATCGATCGGAATATCATGTAAACCTGTGAAATGAGTAATTACTTGGGTTTTTCCTATGAGTAATAGTCCAATCTGGAACACAACACGACACCATGTTTCTCCTTTTTCATCCCAAGTTATTTTATTCACGATTGTTTTATATTTTCCACGCTAAAATATGAGCTGTCACGACGTGGGTACGTAAGCTTCAAAAGTAAACCCAAATTCAAAAGCTGTCACTCCTTCAAACTGATCGTGTGTCTCTTTTGCACTCGTGGAATGTTCATATACGTGTTGGTTTCTCTTTTGCGCACTTCTTTTATCTTTTAGCGACAAGCGCCATTTTATATCTATGCATTTGACAACATAGTTTGAAGTCTTGTCATTGCAAAAAAATACTTCTGGTATAAATTTATTATAATTTAATACCCGAAAACTCAATTCTTGCAGAGCTTGTTTAGTGAGGACGCTGGTTTGTGCAATCTTGTCGCTTGATTTCTTAATATTAATTGTTATGCCCTCCAATATGTTTTATATTATCTGATTAAAGCTTAAAACAAGTTTATTTTTAAATTTAAATTTTTATGAAATACTTTAATACATTCTCAAAAATTAGGCAATTTTACTTAAAATTGCTCTAGGTAAACATACTCTTGTCAAATATCTAAAAATAAAATATGTTGAATTTTTCGTTGCTTTATTCGTTTTTTTTGTTTATTGTTTCTTACTTTATTATGGATTATTTATTCACTAACTTAATGTATTTAGATATAAGCAGTTGCTTAATTCACGCTATTATGTCCCATACAACGGTGTTTTCTTTTGTTTCAGTTGTCCTGCTGAAGTACGCCAGGTCAAGATTAGGCATTTTACAAGAATAAAACGATCTATATATATGTAATACTCGTATAATAAAGCTCAAGTTCGTCTGTAAAGCCATAATTGTCACGGAAGATGAAACGTTTACAGGAATTATTTGAATCATAATCATTAGTGATTCTTCTAATCAATGGGCCACGATAAAGTTAGTTTCACGCCTTTAGCACATTTCACGCCCGCAACCGACACCGCAGGTACCGCTGTACGTATTCCCCGTGCTGTCCGTGGAATGGAGCACGAAACCACAGCGAATACGACTGCTTTAAAGCGCATATGTATCAACCATCACGCTATTTCGCGTTCGGCCTTCTATAGGTGCTGACTCGAGTCCGAGATCACATCTCCGCACTATTTCCGTCTTCGCGGTACAATGGCAAAAACAGCGAGGAAATATGAACGCGGACAGAAACAGCGCAAAAGTAGATAATGCATGTTAGAGCAGTCAAATGTGCAGCGGTGCCGCTAAGTCGATGCATAAGAGATGTGCATAAGGCCTTAATAATATTAAGTTTCGTTTCGTCACACAGGAGCGAAGGCAGGGCGTTAGCGCGATGCTCGCGTTATAAGACGGACTTAGATTTTAATAACGATACCAAATTAAACAAATTTAAATAAGGAGAAAGAGTTTTAACAAGTACATTTGGCTTTGACCGATAACTTTGACTGTAAATGTTGGGTGAGTTGAAAATATGCATAGTACCTACAGACTATATATTTGTAGTCGCCTGCTGGTGCATTTTGACTTCAAGACACTTAATAACTTTAATATCATTAGATAATCTGAAATTAAAGTTTTGCATTGAAAATATTTCTCATTAAGGAAATTTTATTTTATTTTATTTTATATCATAGGAAAACTTACAGCTAGGGTAACAAGATAGGCTATAATGTAGAAACAGTGAGCCAATTAAACATACACATTTAATACAACAACAACCAATAATTTCAGAAGCCCACTACGCAAAATCCAAATTTGGTCAAAACGTGAAGGTGGTCGGTGGGCACCGGTTCTACAAGACCGGCGGGACCAAGAGCAGGGGCTACTGGCTCTGTCTGAACTACCGACTCGGCTGCAAGGCCAAGGTGGTGACCTTCGACAACACGATCATCAAAATGACCAATTTTCACAACCATGATTAATTGGTATAACATGGCGGGATCGCTTTGCCATTCTCTATTGTACCTGTATAAGATTGATTGATCTGCAGCGTCCCAGCAAGTTTGGAAGAGTTGGTTCACCACTCAACACCTTCTAAATGTTAAATATTTGTAATTTTGTAACACATTAATAAATATATAAACATAAGTATAAAGTCTATCTTGTATGTAGTAGATAAGCATTCTAAGTATGTATATTTGAAATTTATAACATTTATCTATTATAGAAACTTTATTGCACAACAGACATGATTGAACAAATTATAAAAAATGAGACTTACTCGTATGATATGATCTACTTACTATAAACTAAATATATAAAATAAATAACAATATTATAAATATATTCTGTTGGGTTTACTTTGAACTAAGCTTTTTTGTAACAGATTTCCTCGGGGTTTCTCGAGTAATTACAACCTCAAAACTACGTAATAAGCAACGTGTAGTATCTGTGAAGCCAGGGTGTTTGGGTGCCTGCCGTTTTGATTGCTCAAAGAATTTTCCTTGCGAAATAAGAACGGTGTTTTTCAATGAATTTTGGGATATGGAGTGTGACAAACAACGCAGAAAATACTTAAAAAACGCAGTGGAGGTGTTACCCAAAAAACGGAAGAAGGTACACCACGAATCAAGGCGGTTATGCACTTACAGATATTCCTTTCCAAAGCCAGGCGGAGAGAGAGTCCAGGTGTGTAAGAAAACGTTTTTGGACACTTTTGATATTTCGGATCGGAGAATTTCCTATTGTTTCAAAGATGAAAGAAGAAATGTTCCTCAACCTACACGTAAAAGCAAAAGAGGCAGAAAGAGGGCGATTTATGAGTAATTAAAAACAGAAAGTGTTTGTTATTGTTAGTAAGTCTAATGTCCTAATAAAATTTTAATTATAAATTGAGGTGTATTATTTTGTTCTATTGTAGAGGTGGCCGGATGATCTTAACAAAGGTTGCGAATGGTAAGCTACCTCCATTTTATGCTCATATTCTGCGTTCGGAAACCGTTATTGCAACCAGTAATGTAAGATCTGTGTATTGTCTGTGCTACTGTTGTAATAATGTATGAAATATCGAAAATAAGTAACTGCATTGATATCGGTAACGTTATGAAAATCTAGACCTCCTTCCCTAACGCCGGTACAATCCAGTTGGGTGCAATGGCGGTCATTCTAATAGTTCCCGATCCCGAACAAGTAATTGAGGATTTATAATAAATATGTATTGATAAATCAGTGTATGTATATAACTAATTTGGGGATCAATGTTACTCTGCGTCCGTGGGACCACCATAGATAACCCTACACGTGATCCTTGGGTGGTGCTAAAAGAGTAACAAGTTGGAGATAACGCAACTTGGCAGCTGCACTGTCCTATATGGACCTCGTGGCACTCACTGGACTTTCTTCATTACCTGCTTTTCCATTACTACTACCCGAGAGAAGAATCGCCCATCTATATCTAGTGACATGTAGCTATGCGATAAATAAAAAATACTAGTAGTCCGTCTCGAGCTCGAAAATCGCGATTTACTTGCAAACGAGTTGACCAATATAACAAGACTTATGAAGATCGTTTCGCGCCTTCTAGCTCCAAACCCCCTTGATCGATCATGCTCATATACGAACTCTCAAATTATATTTATCTCTGCTACAATCCTAAGAAATTTCATAAAGATTAGAAAAACGTTACTAAAGTTATCGAGGATCAACTATTCAAAATCAAAAAGCCATCGAAATGCAGAGATGTCTTAGCCAGCTGACAGTTCTGTTGTGTCCTAAGTTGTCGGAAAGAACTTGGCTTCGCTCGTTCGATAAAACTCGCCCATCGGCTCGTTTCATTAACCCACACTCGTTTTTATATGCCCTTCATTATGTAGCAGTTACATAAACTACTATGTTAGAAATTGTATATACCTATATCTTTAATAAGTAATTTAAATCGTTGTCCATCAGATTGCTTTCAAGATAATCCAATAATGAAGCCCGACAAAAGACGGAAACGAAAAATAGCATTGAAGACAGGTTGTTCTGATGCCTGCCCATTGAAATGCTCAAAAAGAATCCCTTACGAATCAAGAGTAAACATTTTCAACGAATTTTGGAACTTGAAAAATAACAAGAAACGCACAGAATATGTAATAAAGGCAGTGGAGTTATTACCAATAAAACGACGTAAGGTACAACATGAATCCAGGCGTTGCTTCACTTACTGGTATTCTTTTCCGAATCCAGACGGAGATAAAGTGCAGGTGTGCAAGACAATGTTTTTGGATACGTTAAACATATCTGGTGCGCGGGTTAGTTACAGCTTAAAGGAAAAAAGAAGAAATCCGCTACGAAGACAGTAGGGGCAGACTAAGAGATGTAAAGGAACAATTTGTCTTTAATATTTTTTTTATACCACGACGGCGGCAAACAAGCATACGGCCCGTCTGATGGTAAGCAGCTACCGTAACCTATGGACGCCTGCAACTCCAAAGGAGTCACATGCGCGTTGCCGACCCTTTACAAAAAGGAGGATTCATTGTGTTGACGACTAAAGGAACAAGAAGGTCCCTCATCTTCAACACACTGGGTCCTCTTTGAGCTCTTTGGCAACCTTACTCACCAGCAGGAACGCAACACTATGAGTAGGGTCTAGTGCTATTTGGCTGTGGTTTTCTGTAAGGTGGAGGTACTTCCCCAGTCGGGCTCTGCTCCAGATTTGAGCGAAGACATTCGCTGAACGTGCCCTACCACACTTAGCGAGATGCCATTCGCAGTGCCCATACCTCTCTTAAAGACATGATTATCAAAATTACCAATGTCCATGATTAAGAGTCCTGTAACGATTTGAAAACGAAAATCGCTAATAATGGAATAACGCACATGAATAGCATTTGACCAGAGAAATGGGATGACAAAGAATGCTTGTCAACGATCAAAAGTGTGGCAAAAAAAAAATCCATGTATGTGTCTAAATTGTCTATGTGAGCGTAAAATAGTGATGCCAAATACAACAGGTTAATTATCTATCGGTATTTGACTTTCTTATCGATACGTTCTAAAGGCCTCTACAGACGTAAGCGACTAGTCAAAGTAGTAAACTGTGACGTCAGTTGACATCCCCACTACCAACTTGACGTTTAATTTCACGCACTACATTATATTCTTTAGTATTAAAAAAAATTTAAATAAACAAAATTATTTATTATTGAATTAAAAATAAACATGATTATTTCCTAAAATAATTTCAAATATTTCATATAACGGAAAACGGAATTTCAAGTCGCCGGTCGAATGCGCATTCGATTGATCGCACGACCATTTTGACAGCTGACCTCTCATTCCAACTATATTTCTATCTCGTTCTAATCGTTTGACTAGTCGCTTGTAGGCGCGGCACACACTTGAGCGGAATCCAGCTATCATAAATAAAAATCAGCCGCAGCATAAAAGTCAGAAATTTCCTTACGGGAGCAGAATTTTTGTATGGAGCCCATATACAATATTCAGCCCGATTTCCGTTTTCGGCTGCTTTTTGACTAAGGTAGCGAATTCCGCTTAATGTGTTGAGCGCCATATTTAAATGAAATTATACAAGTACTGCAAGGTAAAAAAATCTTTAATAATAAAAAAAAACCGGCCAAGAGCGTGTCGGGCCACGCTCAGTGTAGGGTTCCGTAGTTTTCCGTCCGTCACAGTAAGTGTCCCCACTTAAGAGTTAATAACACCGCCATGTAGGATATGATATGAGAGTTCCACGTACAGCGACATCTATCGGCAAATTAAGTAAACTATTGCGCGCGAGCTTAAAGTATGGAAGATGATTTTTATGGAATAATTCTTTATTGCGTGAACCGATTTTCACCGTTTTTACTTTATTTGAAAGCACGTCATTTCATTGTAATTTTGTAGAAATTACAGGTACAATAAACACCTGCTTATGCGGTTAAATTACAAACTTAGTTCAGAAATTATTTTGTAATTTTTTTTCAAAAACTATTCATCCTATCAAGTTCAAAATAATTTTCCTAGAAAGTTTTTATAAAGTTCTACTTTTGAGATTTTTTTCATATTTTTAAAACTTACGGTTCAAAAGTTAGAGGGGGGGGACGCATATTTTTTTACTTCTGGAGCGAATATTTCCGAAAATATTTACATTATCGAAAAATGATTTTAGGAAACCCCTATTCATTTTTAAATACCTATCCAACAATATATCACACGTTAGGCTTGAAATGAAAAAAAAAATCACTCCCCACTTTACGTATAGGGGAGGTACCCTAATAAAAAAAAAATTTCCACTTTTTATTTTACCACTTTGTCGGCGTGATTGATATACATATTAGTACCAAATTTCAGCTTTCTAGTGCTAACGGTCACTGAGATTATCCGCGGACGGACGGACGGACGGACGGACGGGCAGACAAAGCGAAACTATAAGGGTTCCTAGTTGACTACGGAACCCTAAAAACCCGTTTAAAACCGGATATAATAAGAACCTAATTTAATCTTCTTACGTAATGACGTAATGTGAATATAGATTAATTTATTCATTGGATTTTTTTTTTGAAGCAATAATTATAATTTTCATATCGAACAGTTATCGATATACTCGTAAGTCCCTAAAACGTTTTGTCAATCCCTAGCGTAGAATAAATGTTTCGGTTTTTATACAAAATAATTATGAATATTAACTATTATGATAAAATATTAGCACTCAGTATACGAAACACTAATAATTAATTGTATCTAGTATATACTTACACGATTTATTTTGCTAATTTGACAAAATATTGTTTCAAAGACATCGATCGGAATATCATGTAAACCTGTGAAATGAGTAATTACTTGGGTTTTTCCTATGAGTAATAGTCCAATCTGGAACACAACACGACACCATGTTTCTCCTTTTTCATCCCAAGTTATTTTATTCACGATTGTTTTATATTTTCCACGCTAAAATATGAGCTGTCACGACGTGGGTACGTAAGCTTCAAAAGTAAACCCAAATTCAAAAGCTGTCACTCCTTCAAACTGATCGTGTGTCTCTTTTGCACTCGTGGAATGTTCATATACGTGTTGGTTTCTCTTTTGCGCACTTCTTTTATCTTTTAGCGACAAGCGCCATTTTATATCTATGCATTTGACAACATAGTTTGAAGTCTTGTTATTGCAAAAAAATACTTCTGGTATAAATTTATTATAATTTAATACCCGAAAACTCAATTCTTGCAGAGCTTGTTTAGTGAGGACGCTGGTTTGTGCAATCTTGTCGCTTGATTTCTTAATATTAATTGTTATGCCCTCCAATATGTTTTATATTATCTGATTAAAGCTTAAAACAAGTTTATTTTTAAATTTAAATTTTTATGAAATACTATAATACATTCTCAAAAATTAGGCAATTTTACTTAAAATTGCTCTAGGTAAACATACTCTTGCTTAAAAAATATGTATCAAAATGAAAAAGAAACTGTTTCACGTATTTCTTAAACGACTCATTTTCCCACGTATTTATATATTTCACATGCTAGTTTAACATCATTTTAATCAATAAGAGTAAGAACTCTTTTCACCTCTTCAAGCAAAAATCGTGAAACAGCTGTTAATTAAGGTGAATTATTTGTAAAAATTATAAATGAAACATAAAATCTAAAAAGTATTCCACTTATACAGTTTAAAAAGAAAATATCTTTCAATATATGTATACAAACAAATAGTAGTCTTATTAGTTACTGTAAAATAATATCGAAAAGTTGTGCGAAATCGAAAAAAAACTTTATCTACACTCACATTGTAAGTTCTCTAAAACGTGTTCGAAAACGGTAGGCAATGGCTAGCATTACCACAACCGATTTTACTATGATAAGCTTTTTATGTGTGGCAGTAACGTAATTTTAACTTTACATGCTCAAATATTGATGTGTTATGAGTTTTGATAACATAATGCAGGTGCAGGTGCAGGTGTAGCACGCTCCCGCGCGGCCGCCGACACAATCGAGTTGGCCATGGCGGTGCAATGGCGGCCATTCTATGGTTTCGGAATACGGCATTTAGGATAAATAATATGAGTGTAGATAAAGCAGTGTATGCAACTGTACGTAATTAGGCCTTAAAACACTCGTGTGATCTTATTATGAAACTCACCAGCGGCTCGTTTCATAAAGCCAGACTCATGTTTTAAGGACCCTTATTACGTAACAGTTACATAAACTACTATTACCGGACTCAAGCAAGAGATCGCTAACACTTCCGGGCTTATTTTTTTCTTCATTGTACACGTATAAAGTTCAGTGAGCTGCAAAAGTGTAAGGACATGTTATGAATGATTTTTTAAATAATGTGTTCTATACCAGATAGAGAGAGACCAGGTGTCTAAGAAAAGGTTTTTGGACACTTTTAATATTTCAGATCGTCAATTTCCTTTTGTATCAAAGATGAAAGAAGAAATGTGCTCAACTTACTCGTAAAAGCAAAAGAGCGAGAATAGTACAATACTTACCAAGGGCTGTAAAAGAAAGAAAGCCCGAAATCGCAGGTATTTGTAACCCGAGCCGCAGGCAAGGGTTGTAAATATGCGATAGAGGGCTTTCTTTTTTACTGCCCGTGGTGAGTACACAATTTTACGTCTCCACCTGGCCATAATGCGAGTTTTACCGTACGCGTAGCGTGCGATAAAACTCACATTATGGCCAGGTGTGACGTAAAGAGTAAAAAAGCGATTTATGAGTAATACAACAAAAAATAATAACTTAATCAGTTAAAGTGTATTTTGTTGTTTGTACGTTCATTGCCCTGATAAAGTTTAATTAAACATTGAGGTGTATTATTTCGTTATGTCGTAAAGGTGGATGATCTTACCTATAAAAGTTTATATTGAGAATGTTGAGATACCTTCATACCTACTTCAATTTAAAATGGTACCTTTAATAATTTATTTAAATTCTCCAACAGATTGCTTTGACATTAATATAATAATGAAGTCCGCCAAAGGACGGAAAAGAAAAGTAACAATGAAGAAAGGGTGTTCTGATGCCTGCGCTTTAAAATGCTCAAAAAGAATTCCTTACGAATCAAGGGCAACATTTTTCAACGAATTTTGGAACTTGAAGAATAACAAGAAACGCACAGAATACGTAATAAAGGCAGTGGAATTATTACCAATAAAACGACGCCGACGTACGGTACGTCATGAATCCAGGCGTTGCTTCACTTACAGGTATTCTTTTCCGAACCTAGACGGGGACAGAGTGCAGGTGTGCAAGACGATGTTTTTGGCTACATTAAACATTTCTGATACTCGAGTTGGTTATCATTTAAAGGAAAAAAGAACAAATATGCTGAAGCTACACGCTAAGACAGACAGAGAGAGATAAAATAATAATTAATCTGAGCTGTGGCACAACGCTGAGGTTGCGCCGTTTTGCTGAAACCGTAGTTAAGTAGATAAAATACTTCCATAGATATACAGCTTCCGATCCGTCTTACCTGAATTGGCCCTTATGATTTGCTCGATCACGTGCTGCGCTGCGCACGCGACGCTGGAGCACGGGACCAGTGCTTAGTCGTGCAGAGTCTAGATTCCGTATTCTAATTTTAAAATACATAATCAATACATTAAAAACATAATCTTTTTCAAACATAACTCCAACACACAACAAATAATCAACCAATATTGAAGTTGTATTGGAGTTGCATCGGAATATTTTTCTAGCTAATTCTGGTATTTCTGATTCAGACATTTAGGCGCTCAATGTATTGCGTGGTTCATGCGTTGGAGTTGTATTGAAGTAGGATCTTGTCTATACGTGTTTTAAAGTTAGAATACGGCCCCAAGCCATACGTAGACCCGAAGTTTTAGAGCCATAACGAGTCTTACGTAAAGTTGAATATGTAAATTATTTACCGCCGTGTGAAGCTATTAATAAAATATGTCACGATTGTATAAAATGCATTTTTTACTCTAATCTATTTGAAAATTTACTTGAAAAATTTCACGAGTCACAGTGAGAATAGTTATTTATTATACAAGGGGGTGAAGTTGATATTTAACCTTTAGTGCTTTTATTGAGACCCGAGTCAGCGAAAAACTCCAAAATTGAGCCATGAGCGTAGCGTAAAATGGAATCTTGAGCGTGCGAGGGCCTCAAGGCAAGAGAGGTTCAACAAACTTTTCTGTCGAGTATAAGCTATAAAAGACAAAAAATCGAAGCTAAATTAAGGCTTAAAATTATATAATTCAAAATCATCTCTTTAAAGGTCATCCTGCCTGATAAGGTGAAAAACCGGCCAAGTGCGTGTCGGACCACGCATAATGGAGGGTTCCGTACCTTATATGGAATAAGAACCAAACTAATACCAAAAGGTCGTATCTGATGCCTATGGAAGTAGTTTTTTGGAGATAACTCAAAACTGGCTGAATCAATAAGGTTCAAAACAATTTTCGTAGAAAGTAGGTATATAATAAGGCATCTTCTCAATTTTTTTTCATGTTTTTTGGACTTACGGTTCAAAAGTTACAGGGGATACACAATTTTTCGAGAACAACGAAGTGAGGGAAAATTGTTCGAGTGGTAATATGGCTTTTAGACCAGAGTAATGCATACTATTTTTCACTTCGATTGCGAGAAAATAAGATCAAAATACATATTATTTACGCACAATAACTAAACTAAGGTGAAATTATGGTTTAACTTGACGGTCTTTTATTTTTTTTAACTTCTTTGACATAGATACAAAATATAAACACCGCGAATAAATGCCACACACGACGGCATAATTAGCTCTTTAAACAGTTTAAACACGCTTTAAAGCCTTAGAGAATTCAACCAACCGGAGTCGCCATTGAGGCGTCCCCCTCTACCGAAAACATATGACTAGTGGTAATACACATGTATGGACTGACGTTTATCTGACGTAGCTATTTGTACGTTACGTACGAATAGCCATACATTTGACGTTCCTCTCCCCCGCAAAAGTCGGCAGACTTTGTATAAAAAATGGCAAACATGGCTACTCCATCCGGGTTGAATTCTCTAAGTTTAAAGCGCATCCAAAAAATTTAAATCTTTTTTAATGATTGTGAAGTAGGTGTTGTGTGCAGACCGGATTACCACGTCGAACCAAGCAGCGCTGACCCGCTGTACCATTTACCAGGTCATGTAGGGAGATGAATAAAAACACTTATTTACTCCTGTGTCATGTCGCATCCCACTGCGGTGGGATGGTCGCTCGTCGTCGTTTTGAGGACGACTTGACGTCTGGTGTGGCCGCGGCGGGCCCGATGGCCCTGCCGCAGCGATGGTGTCAGGTGCGGTCCGCGGCGGGCCCGATGGCCCAGCCGCGGTGATGTCATCTTCTTCGTGTCTTAGCCCTGGCGTGCCGCGGCGGGCCCGGTGGCCCAGCCGCGGCGGCGGTGTCTGCGGTGGGCCCGATGGCCCAGCCGCGGTGATGTCATCTGCTTCGACGCGAGTCCCGGCGTGCCGCGGTGGGCCCGATGGCCCAGCCGCGGCGGCGGTGTCCGCGGCGGGCCCGGTGGCCCAGCCGCGGTGATCTCATCTGCTTCTAGTCCCGGCGAGCCGCGGCGGGCCCGATGGCCCGGCCGCGTCGACGGTGTCCGCGGCGGGCCCGATGGCCCGGCCGCGTCGACAGTGTCCGCGGCGGGCCCGATGGCCCAGCCGCGGTGCTGGCGTCTGCTGCTATCCGAGGTGTAGCAGGGCCCGTGGTAGAGCCCGGGCCCTGCGCTCGGGAGGCCTGATGTAGTGGGGCGCGATGTTCTGGAGGTGTTCGTAGCCAGAGTTGTCCGCGCGGTCAAACATGACCCGCGCGAGTCTGACTACGAACTCCTCCAGGCCCTCCCACTGTAGTTCTTCGGCGATGGTGGCGTTCCTCTTGCGTCTCGGTGCCTTGGTGAGGATGCGTAGCGCCATCGTCTCTTGTCGTCTTAGCTTCTCCTTGTTTGTCCTGCAACAGAAAGAATACCAGGCAGGTGCGGCGTAGGTAAGTCGTGTTCTAACGTAAGCTTTGTACAGTCCGAGTTTGGTCCGTACAGGGAGCTTACTGTTGAACACGGGGTATAATTTCGTGCGGGCGGTCAGGGCTCGGCGGCGTGTTTCCGCGGCGTGCTGCGTCATCGTGAGCCTTTTGTCGATGGTGACCCCCAGATATTTCACTGTGGGCGACCATACAAGAGGCTGACCTAAGAGAGAAGGAGGAGGAGGCAGTTTAATGGCATTAGTAATAATAATGGCTTGCGTCTTGCCCACGTTGACTGATAGTCTCCATTTGGAGAGCCAGTCAGGAAGGGCGTCGAGCGTCGGCTGGATCTTCTGGACTGCGTGTGCAATCTTGAATGACGACGTGTAGTAGGCGGCATCGTCCGCGAAGAGGGCGAGCTTGGCGTCGCCAACGACTGGTATGTCGTCGGTGTAGCGAGCGTAGCAGGCCAGTGATAGGCAGCTCCCTTGTGGAACGCCCGCTTTGATGGGGCGTTCAAGGGAGTGGGCGCCCTCCACTTGGACGTGGAAGCGTCGGTCTGCCAGGAAGGATGCCAATGTTCTCACGATGCGTCGGGGAGCTGTGGACAGAGAAAGTTTGTAGATTAGACCGTCGTGCCAGACTCTGTCGAAAGCTTTCTCCATGTCTAGAAACACGGCCACGGTGTGCTCCTTTTTGTTGGTGGCTTGTCCCATGTGATGTAGCACTCGCGTTAGCTGCGTGGTGGTCGAGTGCTGGGCTCTGAACCCGTGTTGCTCCGGCCTAGGAGCGATGTGCGGTGTGAGATGCCGGAGCAGCAACCTCTCGAATACTTTCGAGAGGTTGCTGAGCAGTGTGATGGGCCGATAGTTCTCGGCTTTTCTTCTGTCCTTCCCAGGTTTGGGTAAGACGATGACTCGTCCAGTCTTCCAGGCGGTCGGGAAGTGACCCGAACGCATTATTCCGTTGAACAGGCGTGCCACCGCCGCTAAGGTGTTTAGCGGCAGGTGACGAAGCGCCATGTTCGGAATGTCGTCCGGGCCCGGCGCCTTCCTTGGGTTGCAGTGTCGCCTGATGGTTGTTTGGACCTGTGAAGGAGAGAAGTAGATCGGGTTATCGTGTGGTTGGATTGGCGTGCTGAGGTATTCCTGCACGCGCTCCACGATGTCGGCCGAGTGTAGCGGGTTTGAGTCGGGGTTCGGTCTGAATTGGTGTTCGAGACTGAGGGCGAGAATCTCTGCCCGGTCCCGAGCTCCGTATTTCAGCTTTCCGTCCGCTCCCTCTAGCGGTCGTATCGGCTCCGGTGTAGTGCTGAGTTGCTTGCATAACCTGTGAATAGAGGGTACATTATCAGTTATACTTTCAATGTGTTCTTCCCAGCTTTGGGCGCGATAGTCGCTGAGTTTTGCCCTTAGCATTCGTTCTAGGCGGTTGAGCTCTGTCTTGACCGACTGAGCCCTTGGCCTTTGCCACTGCTTCCTGTACCAACGCTTTTTCTCCAAGAGGGCCTGTAGTGGCCTGGGGAGAGGTTTGCGCCGATCGGTGTATGGGACCCTGTTCGCTGCTCCGTTGAGGGCTGCCTTGATGTCCTTGGTGATTGTGTCGGTTGCTGCGTCGACTTCTGCTGCGGTAGAGATGGGACCTGTGCGGGGAGTGTTTACCAGTTTTCTGAGAACGCTTCCCAGTCGTAGCGGCGGCTGGGACCTCTGGTGAGCCTCGTGGTGGGCACGTCGGCGATAGTCAGCAGCACCGGGCGGTGGTCTGACGTGAGGTCATACAATACCTCGTGGCGCATGACAGCATTGACTCCGCGAGAGATCGCAAAGTCAATGGTGGTACCCCTGCGCCACATGTCGTTGAAGTGGTAGTGTGTGGGCTCGTAGGGCCCCTTTGCTGTTAGTTCGAGCTCTTCCACGGCTTCGTAGATGCGCCTGCCCGGCTGCGAGCAGGCGGAGGAATTCCAAGCAGGATGCTCGGCGTTGAAATCCCCGGCCAGGATGGTCGGTACGGGGGAGTCCACTATGAGCGCCTGGAGGTCGTTGCGGATGTCGGTGGCGTCGCAGTATCCGCAGGGTCTGTAAATAGCAAACAAACGCAGATCATGTCCGACTAGTTTGATATCTACCCCATAGGCGGAGAGGGTAGTTGGCTGCGGCGGCGGGTCCACCAGATGGTGGACGATCGTCCTCTTCACTACGACGGCTAGTCCTCTCCATGTGTGTGCGTTGAGAGGGTTCGCCTGGTCTAGGCGGTAGACCTGTATCCGTTGATGTTGAGGTGCTGCGAGGGCTTCAGAATCGTCTCGCAGATGAGCATGATGTCGATGTTCTGGCTATGGAGAAAATGACGGAGCTCGTTCGTTTTTCCCGTTAGGGAATTCGCGTTCCAATATACAATTCGTAACTCTTTCTCTTTTAGGCCGTAAAAGATCGAGAGTGGCTTGCGAGCAAACTACTTACAGTTGCTGCTGTGGTGGTGAGCCGGCTTGGACCTAGCCAGACTTGGAGAGTTTGGAGACGGCCTCTGTGAACTGCTGCATGGCCGCGGCGAGCGCGGCGGTGATGTTTGTTAGCTGCTGAGCTAACGCGTCCTGTTGGTTGTTTACCAGCTTTGTTGCGAGTGTAGGCTCGCTGCGGGGCCGCTGCGGCCTCTAGGTGCGTGGTTGTTGCTGCTGCTGCTGCTGTTGTCTCCTTTGTCCTCTTGTCCGGGGCCTGGGAGGGTTCCCAGGCGCCATGAGAGAGCCCTGAGCTGAGTCCTCTACCTGGTTCGGCGTGTCCGACGCTCTGGTAGCAGGGCCGTGGCGCTGGCGTTGGCGGCGGGAGTGAGACCTGGTCCCCGCTTGCCAATTGCGCAGCTCCTGTAGGTAGACCGGGCACTGCTTGTGGTTGGCTGGGTGGTCCCCCCAACAGTTACCACAGAGTGCCGGCTCGTCCTTGGGGTGCGTGCAGGCGTGCGACCAGTGGCTGCCTGCGCAACTTACGCAGACGGTTGGTCGGTGGCAGCCGAGTGATGAGTGGCGGAAGCCCTGGCAGCGATGGCATTGCGGGGGCCCGCGTTTGCCTCGCCAGGGCTCCACCCGGATCTTCTCCGTGATGTGGCCGAGTTCGGTGATGTCCATGAAGCCCGGGTTCTCCTTCTCCGTCCCGAACAGCTTCACGAAGAACACGCTGCCTCCTCGTCCTCGACCTATGGAGATGAGCTTCACATGGTCTACCTTGTAACCGAGGGCGGCGCAGCCCTCAGTGATAGACTGGGTGGTGGTACTTGCGGGAAGACCGCGGATAGCGGCCTTCAGTGGTAGTTGCGACTTCTTCCGGTGCTGGACAAACTTGATGCGTTTGTCCTTCGCGTGTGCCTCCTTCAGGTAGCCGATGACGTCCCTGTATTCCTCCCCGGTCCTGGGGAGGAACATGACGCCGTCGGGAGTCAGCGTCTGAGTCCGGGCCTTGTACCCGAGCTGAGCCTCGATGGTCTTGAGGTGCTGCTCGTAGTCCGGGAATACCTCGACCGAGATCGTGGGCGGCTGGCCCGTGATGGCGGGGGCTCCGGTGTCGGCTTCTGTGGGAAGAGAGGGATCGGCGTTAGCGCTGCGTTTGCGAGATGTGGACGGTTTTGGCGGGGGGGACTTGATGGCTTGCGCGTAGGTGTTTCTCGGTGCGGGGTTGGTGGCCTTCTTCTTCAATCCCGTGGCTGCGGTTGGGGTTGCAGCGCTGTCCTTTTCCGCGGGTCGTCCCGATGTCACTGGCTGCTGGGGTTCCTGTGGGCAGGCAACGGGGTGAGGGGGCCCGTGGGACACGGGGGAAATGCGGTTGCATTCCCGTTTTCCCTCCTGTCCCGGCGGGCTGTCCTCATCTCGTTGCCTCTTCTGAAGGCGCGAGTTTGTGTGCACCTGCAGGGTTGAGAGCAGTGCTGCCTCGAGCGGGTCGAGTGAGTCCTCGGGTAGCAATCCTCGAGTCACTCGCTTGAGTTTCTCAAAGATTGCCACCCAAGAAGCCAGGTCCAACGCGAGGTCGGCCGAGTCGTGGGCCGACTCGAGACGTCGGCGTCGAAGTGGTCTGGCCGGCGTGGTGTTTGCGCCGGCCCGGCGCTGCGGTGGTGGTGGGGGTGACCTCGCGCCACGTGGTGGTAAATCACCACGTGGTGTTGAGAAAACATCACGTGTGATTTTTCGCCGTCTCCCTGGTCCATGCTCACGTCCGCGGGCGACTCGGAGTCGCGGCTGTCCTCGTCGTCTGATCCGGACGGGGGCTTCTCCACGGGGCCGTCATCGGTCTCGTTTTCAGATTCGAGATTTGATTCCGAGACCTCCGACCCCGTGTAGCTGCCCCTGGCCGGCAGGCGCCTGCGTGGAGAGCCGCGCTCCGCCTCGCCCTCGGATGCGTTGGCATCAACCAGGGCGTCGGCGTTCACGTTGGCTGCTAGGTCCTCCTCCGGCGGCGTCGGTGTCCTCTTCTTCGGCGGCGTGCGTTGCGTCATGGTGGCCATGTCTGCAGTCGTCAGTGGTCGGCTATGTAATGATAGCACAACAGCGCGGATACGGCTAGGGGGCGTGGTCACTTAAGAGCGAGCTCAGAGCGCGTGCGTTCCCTGCGGTGTCTCGGCGACTGTTTGTTCCCGAGCAACGAGTACGAGTGCTGACCTCTTTTATGGGTTTTCTAGCGTGCTCGTACTAGGGGCTGGTATGTGCCGTGTAAATTAGATATTTATTCACGAATAAGCTTACAGTATTACATGTTGGTAGGAGGGTTAAAATTGATATTTATATGGGACATTTCTTCATAAATTAGTACAAAATTCTTATAATCTAGACATTTTGCGTATTATGACATGATATCAATAAAATTAAGACATAAATCAGTACTTAAGAACTAGACACGTAGATACGATATTTATACACTTTATTAAATTACAAATCATAAACAAATGGGCATAAATAGAGAAAATGATTGACTTAGATCTAGTTACACAAAAACAACAGTAATTTTAAGCTATCTGCGACAATTCTCCCCCACGTGCGTCAGCACCGTCGATTGGTATGGAGCAGATGAGAATGAGTTTGGAAGCCGGGCGGCGGACATCTTCTACGTGAGTTTATATATGTACAATGGCTACTCTTATTGGTCATCGGGACCGGGAAAGAGTTGTGCGATTTCGCCTCTAGACCATGTAACTCGTGGCGTAGTACCGGCGGCTATGTCGCCTACGCGTAGCTTCGTAGACCTTTGTTGAGCACTGGATCGCTGCATCAAGTTGAGGCGATATTCTCGTATCCAGCGCTTCCATACGTGGTCGTCAGGCGGGATCTTCTTCTGGATCAGGCGCCGTTCTGTCATTGGATGTTTGAGACTATCGGGCAGAGAGTTAATTGCCTCGGATAGCTCCCGTTCTGTGCCAAAAAGGTTCGTGGCATCGTCTGAATTTAGAACGGTAGGCGCACGGCTCTGAGATATCATTTTACGTAGCGGTAGGGAGGTAGAGGGCGCCGATAAGGAGGCGGCGGGCTCTAGGTACATCGCTCGTGTGATGAGACGTGTGTACAGTACGTTCCCTCGCTTTTCTCTGCGGTGGCCGTCATTTTCAGCTGCGGCGGTAAGCGGCGGTTGATTCGCTATGAGCCTCTCTTGCGGTAAGTCGCCTACGGGAACCGTGAGGTTGGCCCCGTTACAGGTCCGACACCTTTGGCACTTATTCGTCAGATAACGAATGCTACCGCGCAGTCTGACAATGCAGTATTTTTGCTTCAACTCGTCGAAAATGGTCGCGTGATCGTCATGGTTGGACACTTCGTGGAAATGGCGGATCAATAATTTTGTGAATCCATCTTCAGCATGCAGGACGGGTATATGTGTTCCGTCTCTGTCTGTCACTATCACGCCATCTCTGTCCAATTTCACGTCGACTCGATGTAGTGAAGACTTCTCAGGCAGCGCGCGCCCGACTTCTAGCAGTCGTATTTCTTCGGCATACGACTCATTCTGGCTCCGTTTGATCAATAGAGTTTCTGCCAAAACTGTGTGATTGTCGTTCATTTCTGTATCTGGATTTCTAACAGACAGTCTGGCTTTGAAAACCTCGGCGGCAACCAAAACTCGGGCCGTAGCGCGGACTAACCTCGTATATTTCGAAAACCTACTTACGTCGGGTAGGTATTCTGACCTTTTTTGCACGTTATATACGGAACAAACCGGTTTGTTGACGCGTTCTGTGCCCGTTTTCGCGACGGGTTCTACAGATTCTACTGGCGGCAAACCTATTGTGCGTTCGCTTTCGCCTCCCCCTCTGAGGGACGTACCCTCTTTACACTGGACTAAACTTACGTCCGAGATTACGTTCGGGTTGTCGGAGGCGAATCCGTTTCTAACTATGTCTGATTTTATATCCTGCTCGTTTACGGGAGCTAGGACTTCGTCGTCCGTCGTTCGCGGCACCATGTAGCCTACGAACGCTACAGTCGGATCCGACGATTGATGTGGTGTATCTAGCGGACGTGTCGCATCTATGGACACTTCCCCCAAATACGTAGGCGGGATGGCAATTGTGTTAATATTGCTAGTAATATTTTCCACGGGCGCAGTTGCGTTCAAACCGTGTAGCAATTTATGGTGCCCAGCTTCGCGTACCTTGACGCCACTAGCTACGTACTTGCACTTGAAGCGACCATAGTGCGACGCGTCCAGACACTTGTAACACAACTTTTCATTTTTAACCCAATCCCAACGTTCGGCTACCGATGCATTCAAAAATTTAGTACACGCTTCTATTTTAGGTTCGTGATTATGACATATTAAACACTTATTGCGAGACATAAACCGTGCTGGCACCGAATGTTGTTTGGGCTTTGTTCCCGTATACGCGGGCTCTTTAGCCTCGCGGGGCTTTGTTTGAGCTACCGTCGGCGACCTATGCTCCGACACGCGAGCTTCGACTTCATCGCTTCGCGGGCGAGTGCTCTGGTAGCTATAACTTGAGTCCGAATCGCTCGAAGAATCGCGGGAAAACACGGGAGCGGGAGCGTGGGCGGGGGCGTCACGACGCCCTGACCTGCTTTCCAGCTCAAAGGATATCGAGTTTACGCGCGACTTCGTATATCTACTTCGATTCGTTCTTTTAACCGCGGAACTGATTTCTAACGAAATTCTGAGATCGCGACTAAATCGGGCGAGTCCAAATTAGCTTGTTTGAACTTGCCCCATTCGTACCTAACAATGAGGTTCAACTTATCGACGATCTTGTTGACTAGCTCTGGCGCGTACAAGTATTTTTCTTGTTTTAATGATTTTATCGTCGCTACTGCATTTGCGACGTGCGCGGCAAAAGACACAATATTGCTGTTATCTTCACCTAGGCGCGGCATGCGTTTAACATTATGTAGCTCAGTCAACACGATCTCTTCAGGATCCCCGAACTGCCTTTCTAAGGCTTCCATTATTTCGTACGGATCCTTGACGGTATACACGATGGATTTTACCGCGGTACGCGCCTCGCCTTTTAACGCGCGCCTAAGCCTACTGACGTTATTCACGTGACTAAACATCGGCGCGGTATCTTCAAATTCGGCACGGAATGCGATCCACTCGGTGATATTACCGTCGAAAGTGGGTAATTCTGGGGGCCTATGCAAAATGGGAGCGTAATGAGTTGGAACTTCCAGCCGCTCGGGCGGCAGACGTGTGCTTATATGCGACTCGAGGGGCGCGAAATTACGCGTAGCGTGTGCGGCGGACGCTTCAATTTTAGTTACATAATTGCGTTGATCTAGCTGGGACTGTCGTTCTACCCAATTTCTCACACGTTGCTCGTCTTTATCGACCACAGATTCGGTCTTACCGCTAACAGATTGCGCCTCCTGCTGGGCAATCTGTAGCCTTAATTTGGCAGTTTCCGACTGTTTATTAGCAACGGCGAGAGCGGCTTTATGAACCTCGAGTTCCGCTAGTAACAAAGCTAACTTTTCGTCGCACTTTACACTATTCGCACTACGATTTTCGCGCAATTCACTATTAGCGCGGTCGCGGCACTGAGAAACTCGGTCCTTTTCACGGACGGACGTGTTAACTTTACACAATGTCCCCGGAGGACTCCTATCTGGCGTTTTTCCTACTTCGTCTCCCGATATATCCGAATACGCGGGCGCCGGCGCCTGTGCCGGCGGCGGCTCGACGATATGGCCGTCGTTATGGTTGCCGCTGGTGCCTATGTCCCATGTATTAGTTTCGCCGGAGGTTGTTTTACCAGACGGCGGGGTAAAGGCTCTGGCAGGTTGTCCCTTGTGTGAGCGAAGAGACATCTTGATTGTATGGTCGGACATCTTCTTCTTTCTTCTTGACGTACGTGGGGTTCCCTAACCTTACCTACCTAATACCTAATGGCTGCCACTGCCTAGTGCAGTGAAAGCGGCCCTACGTTCACTTTACTTACTCTTGGGCGTTAATCCCTGATGCACTGAATCTCGCGCAAAGGCTAAGTGCAAGTGCCAGAGCGTCCGAAAGCAGTGTGAAGACGTCAACCATGTGACGTTGCAACGAAAGTTGCCAGGACACGAACGTGGAGTATGGCCTCTACACGAGCGGTCCGTCCAGCAAGCTGGTAAATAGCACAGGGCTCTTCCGCGAAAGCGGGCAGGTGTATCAGCGGTTAAGCCGGACACCGTATGAAGATTCTGAGCGAAATTAATCCAGCTCAGCGCGTACTTGTTTCTTTCTTCAATTGGCCGCAGTTTTCTGATATCTGGAGCTCGAAGGACCAGCTGTTGTGTGCAGACCGGATTACCACGTCGAACCAAGCAGCGCTGACCCGCTGTACCATTTACCAGGTCATGTAGGGAGATGAATAAAACACTTATTTAGCTTTGTAAAACATTTGAGCAGTGTAGTTGCAGGTGTTTCCCCGCTGGGAGTTGTTGTAGAAGTGAGCGGTGAGAAGTGAATGTGCAACGAGTACGAGTGCTGACCTCTTTTATGGGTTTTCTAGCGTGCTCGTACTAGGGGCTGGTATGTGCCGTGTAAATTAGATATTTATTCACGAATAAGCTTACAGTATTACATGTTGGTAGGAGGGTTAAAATTGATATTTATATGGGACATTTCTTCATAAATTAGTACAAAATTCTTATAATCTAGACATTTTGCGTATTATGACATGATATCAATAAAATTAAGACATAAATCAGTACTTAAGAACTAGACATGTAGACACGATATTTATACACTTTATTAAATTACAAATCATAAACAAATGGGTATAAATAGAGAAAATGATTACTGTTGAGTTACACAAAAACAACAGTAATTTTAAGCTATCTGCGACAGTAGGAACTAAAAAACACCTCACGTTTTGAGAAATAAATTGCGTTTCCTGATTGGTCGATTTTAACATTGCTGTATTCTGATTGGTTGATTAAAATACAATGTTTTTTTAAGGACTTCAATTATTTACACAGTATACGCACCAAAAAAGTATCTAGCGTTCCGATTAACTTCTATATGTGTTGTGATTGGTGGATTTAATATGGTGAAGTGTTCCGATTGGTCAATTTAAAATGTTTTGTAAATCATAAATATGTATACATATTAGCCCTACAGGCTAAATGTACTACTTTAGTCCGCCTTGGTAAGCATAATATGACGAACTTTTTGAGCATGAGAAGTGAAAAATATTTTTTTTCTGCAATTTAACAACATAACTAAATAGCGGCATGCGAAATACACCTTATGTCAAAATTTTATTAAGGTACGTCTTATACTTTCCGAGTAAAATGGCTATGACATACGGACAGACCATGGACAGACGGACATGACGAAACTATAAGCGTTCCGTTTTCACCATTTTGGCTACGGAACCCTAAAAAACAAGTCAAAACTTGTACCAAATTTCTTTCCCACATGTGGTTAAAATGCGTTTTTCCCCACCTCTTTCAAGGGATAAAGAGCGCATTTCTGAGGTGGTGAAAAAGCTTTTCCATGACTAAAGTGTTTATACCTTAATGATTGATTTTTGCCTGGTCTGCCGACAAAACATTTTTCACTATACCTCTATACAAAATACAGAATTTTCAGATTTTTATTGTTTTTCCTTAGTCAAATATTCTATGCAAAAATTAACGTTATCTGGTACGATGGCTATACTTTAGATTATACCTACGAATTTTAAGTAAACAAAATCTTACTATTTTAATTATAGACATCACTTACAAAAGGGGGTTTGCACCAAATTACTGGGATAAAAGGAAATTGAAAAAAGGAAAGAAAAAACTGACCAAAAAAATGAAATCTGGATGCTCTGCGACGTGCCGTTACAAGTGCACTAAAAATTTTCCTCACCTGATCCGCGCTGCAATTTTTGAAGAATATTGGAGCTTGCCCACCTTAAATGAAAGACTGAAATATGTAAAGGATTTGGTTGAAGCCGAACCCAGAAAGCGCATCAGAGTCCTGACCTCAAAGCGAACTTGCCAGTTCAAGTATTACTTCTATAACGATGACGGAGAGAGAATTCAAGTTTGTCAAAAAACGTTTACGGATACGATGAGAATTACTGGTTGCGAACTTAGGAGCTATTTAAAGAAGAAAAAACTTGATTGATCCTATTTTATTAACTTTTATTTGTCAGAAAAAACTGTCTGTTTTCAAAAGTGCGTAATTGTAGTTCATGTCTAGAAAATTTTGTTTTTTTACTAATATTGAGATTTTATGCATAAACAGTTGAATGTGAAATACTAACATGCATAATCATTTCATTTTGAAAAACACCAATGACCTTTAAATAAACGGATGCTGGTTCTTTGCGTAACATTTCAATTTAATGTAGGTAAGGTCATACCAATGTGCTTTGATCTTTATGTTTTGTCTCCAACTTTTAACCGAACATCGATAGCTTATGGCGGCGCATGTCACTGCTTTAAGTGTACCTTTGTATTGTAGGTATTTGAAGCATGTGCGTGAATAAGTAAATCGTAATGCAGTGTAACTTTTCCGAAAATATCAAGACAGATACTAAAGATAATGTGTATGTTTAAGGACCAGTGCTCCTCCAAACTCGCGCGGGCAAGCCACTGCTGAAGATAAACCACAACAGGTACTATCTAAAGCGGCAGGTGGACTGCAATGCGTACTGGATCTGCAACAAGGCAGCCAATGGCTGCAGAGTCAAAATCACCACCTTTGATGACATCATCATCCAGGTTTCTAATGAACATAATCATCCTTAACCTCCTTACGAAATATGTGGCGCACGAAAAATCTTTTAATTAAACCTAATCTCTTTCAAGATCAAGAAATGAAATATGAGAGTATACTGGATATAAAAAAATATGGTTGTATTCTATACATTATATTAATGTATTTTTGATTTATCGTCGAGTCCGATAACTCAAATGTGATAAATTTAAATTCTATTCACTTATATTAACTTAAGTACTAAACTTGGTGTTATAAATAAATTATTTGTATTTGAATGATGATTTATTGATTTGTCAATCATCGATCTCCGTCAAGATCGAGTTTATTAATGCACTCACTGACAATGCAATTGGTAAACACGGTCTAATATTTTAACTCTTAATTGAAATGACATAATATGCGACAATGCGATCACAATAGTAGGTACAATAGTAACATAGACCTTTTGACATGTGATTACCTCAGTTGGAACAGTAAAGGGTAAAAAGTTAGCACTCACATCTTTACGATATCGTCGGTTTTGAGTGTTTTCATGAATTAAGTCGGTTATGTGAACATGAGTCATTTTACAGGTAACAATATAAGTGATATGGTGCGGTACGGTGTGTCGAAGTTCGGTACCAATATACTGGTGATACAAGGCCACCGGTTCTACAGGAATAAGAAGACGGCCTTGAAAGACTACTGGGTGTGTTCGAAGCACCGTGTTGGCTGCAAGGCGAAGGCGACCACAATTCAGGACGAGGTTCTGGCAGTCACTAACTTGGTCCATAATCATGACTAAAATGCGCTTTATGCATTTTGATTTTGTTTTTATCTCTAGTTGCAATGAAATCTGTCATGTGTCTTTCATTGTAGTCATGTTTGTCTTAATTGTATTATTGATTATTTTATTATTTGTTTTGCAGTATATATTATGAGATAGACAATAAGAAATTTTAAATGACGACAGATATATAATCCGACATTTACGAGTTACGTTTATATATACGTATTATATATAGTATACGTTTGGTTTCCCCACTTTAAAAAAAACATATGTTGTTATTTATTCAATATAAATAATGGCAGATAAAGTTATATTTAAATTCTACCGAGATTAAGTTAGTATTAAATGCCTAATAAAAAAAGTTGCCAATTTTATTTGATATTTTACTGCTATTATGAACCCAGATAAAATAATAAGGCATACTAAAGTGGTAAATGTTAGTTCATGTTTTTTGCTCGAAATTGAGTTTATAACTTTTAAATGGTTAATCGTTTTCCAGCAGTTCGGTTTGAGGAAGTCCACGGCCGCCTTCACCTCTGGTACGGTCGGTATCGGTACTCGAAGAACCGCGGCGCCGGAACCAAGACCTGGTGGCAGTGCAGCAAGCGGCGCAGGAAGAACTGCTCCGCCTCGCTCGTCACTGACGGTGGGACGCTCCTGAAAGTCGGCCTTATGCATAATCATTGACGGTGCTATTAGATCAGATCCTCTGTACACTGGGTATTCCGCATAAATATGGCTGGGCAGAAAATGCCCTATGCGCTGCGCTTCTTTCTTGTTAGCGATTACCAACGCTGCCAAGCGAGACGAGAGTTTCTGGCCCTCGATAATAAAACATTGACTAGCTATGTATTAGGATTTGTGAAGGTCAGTTAAAAGGGTAAAAGAAAAACTAGTTTGTAATTACCCTACTCTTTCTCTTACATTTGGAATAAAACCGCTGTTATACCGTTTCCTTAACAGTACTATTCCACCTGACTCGCATGGTATTTTTTGTGCTCAGCTCGCTGTACCTCCGTAATCCGTCAATTCGTCGCCCCGTTTTGCCGTGAAAGACGGACAAACAAACAAACAAACAAATACACACATACACTTTCCCATTTATAATATTAGTATGGATATGGATTAGGTTAAGAAATGGAAACGACGAAACTGGGTCCTACACAGGGTTTCCTAGCTCGGGACACAGGGTCTGGATTTATATTGTAATACTGTTATTTATACCTACAATAAATAAACTTTTTTATTTTTTTTATCATCATGTTCACCAATGATTTTTCCGTAAAGCGCGACTAAAAGACGTAGTTTAACTTTACTAAACGCATGCCAGTAACAGATAAGCAAAATATTTTTTATCATAAAACTCTTAATTACTTCTAATATTTCAAACACAGCGAGCGAAAACCGCGTACGGTTTATCTGCCGCCATTGTCGCTCGTTAAAGATACTTAGCTCTGCATTAACTTCGTATTATTTTGTTTTCAGTATACTTCGGCGTGTCTCACAAAGGCAACCCGGTGGTGACGGTGGGAGGGTACCGCTTCAAGAGGACCTCGGCCTACGGCATAAAGACTTGGTGGCACTGCATCAAGAGATCCTCCACTGGTTGCGCGGCTAGCATCAGTCTTGTTGAGAACCATATTAGAAGATTTAACAGTCAACATAATCACTGAGATACAGTTGTACATTTTAACTTAATTAACTCCAACGTAGGGGAGTGTATTCATTTATTTTCTCAGTTATTCCTTTTATGAAATTTATCATTAATTCATTTCGTTATTTACTAACGCTTGAACTATTATACTGTTTATTCAAATGTAGATAACTACGGTTAAAGTAATTTTTTACAAAAAAAAACAATGAAATGATACTTAATTAATTTAGCACAGGTACAAGAAGTAAATGCAAGTATACTATTATTTTGCTCTTATTATCAAAATTATCAGTGTTTAGTAATCAGTGCAATCATTAACATATATATTTCAATAAATCACCATGAAAAACTAAAGCCTTATAATGGCTTCCGCAAGTTCTGAAAATATTGTTTTGACAAGTCGACATGAAAATCTTTCGAGCACCGTGCAGTGCCCACATTGCTCCAGATCTTTCAAACGTAATGGTTTACAACGTCATATACGTGCCGCCCATGATATTCAATCAAGCACACAACGAATATCTGACGGAGTTGGGCACACGTACACATCGCCCCTAGAAGAAGCCTTTGGTTCGCCCTTTCTTAACAATATCGGATCAAAGACAGGAGCTTGGCAAAAACGTTGGGACAAAATATGTAATCTTCACGGTAAACTATACGATCTTCCTTCTAACACCGTTAGTAGAAAATTTATACATACATTAGCCGATGAAATTGAACTTCTTGTCAAATTGGATTATCCCTCAGAACGCGTTTTAATCTTTATCGCCGTAATGTTACAAAGAGACAAGAACATAAAAAAAGCAAGAGACATAACCAGGTTACTCGATCGCCGCCTAAAATTATGGGCTGAAGAACAATATGAAATCCTGATAACTGAATCTACGAAGGCAGACATCTCTCTAAGCAATGCTTATAATCGTAAAAACTCCAACATTGACGACGTAACCAAAATTTTCACACGCTTAATTTTGCAAGGCAAAATTCGCGAAGCCCTAAATTGGCTTCTAACAAAAGATACATGCAAAATTCTTAACACTAATGATGAAGTTGATACATTGGGAAAAACCGACGGAGACGTCTTAGAAGAAAAACATCCTCCCGCAACTACCCCAGACCCATCCTTATTCACACTACCGGAAAACCTTTCTGAAATACCTCCACTACTCGATGTTGACATAACCTGTGACCATGTCGAATCAGTCGCCAGGAAATTACACGGCGGAGGTGGGCCAACAGGCACCAGATCTGAAAACTGGAAAGATTACTTATTACGTTTTGGAGAAGCAAGCTTACACCTTAGGACTGCTATTGCTCATCTAACTATGAAACTAAATAATGAATATGTTCCTTGGACCGACATACAAGCACTCATGTCAAGTCGCCTTGTAGCCCTGGACAAATGCCCAGGAGTGAGACCAATCGGTATTGGTGAATGCCTTCGGAGAATTTTATCAAAATGTATGATTCAAGCCACTGGTTCCGAGGTTACCGAAGCTTGCACAAATTTGCAACTTTGCAGTGGATTAAGCAGTGGCATCGAAGGTGCAATACACGCAATGAATGATCTATTCGAAAAAGAATGCCAACCCAGCTCACACTGGGGATTACTTCTTGTTGATGCAAACAATGCTTTTAAAGCTGTCAACAGGCAACTAGCCCTTTGGCAAGCACGAATATACTGGCCACATTGTGCTCGCTTTCTTTACAATACATATAATGGTCACGCAGAGCTAGTCATTCGCAATTCGGATATGAGAATTTACAGCAAAGAAGGTGTCACCCAAGGAGATCCGTTAGCTATGCCACTTTATGCCCTTGCTACTTTAGCCCTAATAAATAAACTCAAAGATGACCAAAGCACCACTCAATGTTGGTATGCTGATGACTCTTCTGCCCAAGGTAACATTAATAACCTATTCAAATGGTGGAAAAAGATAAGTAGCATAGGGCCTGCCTACGGATATTTCCCCCAAGGCAAAAAATCATTTTTAATAGTATCAGAGTCTGACAAACAAGAAGCAACTCATATATTCAAAAACACTAATGTTTCAATTGTAACTGGATCTCGATATCTTGGAAGTTACATCGGAGAAGGGAAAGAAGAATATGTAAAAAATAACATAAATCGTTGGGTTTCCACTGTAGAAAAGTTATCACTCATATGTAAAGACTCACCACAAGCTGCCTACACTGCTCTCACCAAAGCTGCACAATTTCAATGGACCTTTTTGTCAAGAGTTCTTAAGGATGCCGCAGAATACTTTGATCCTTTAACAAATACCTTACGCACAACCTTTTTGCCGATCCTATTTGGAGGTGACGTGTCATCATTAGAAGCCGACTTATTTTCACTACCTATTCATAAAGGTGGTTTAGCAATATCTAATGGTGCTACCACCTCAAACTTATACTATGAATACTATGATATGTCTAAAAAAGGCTGCTCAGTTCTTTCATCGTCCCTTATTGAAATGAGCCATATGGAACTTGCAAAACATCATAAATCCCTCATAGATGCACGTAAAGAATGCCACAAACTAAAAGAAGCTCACGACGATAATTTTTTAGACTCGATTTTAACCAATCTCCCACCCATCAAAAAAAGAGCCATAGAAAGGTCAATTGCAACCAAAATGAAAACAAAATCCTCCAGTTGGCTATCCGTTATACCTACAAGCAAAGACCATTTTGACCTTTCTCCACATGAATTCCGAGATGCCCTTTCAATACGTTACCATCGAACACCGATCTCAATGCCAAAATCTTGTGATGGATGCGGTAATAACGATTTCAACATCGATCATGCCCTGTGTTGTAAAACCGGCGGTCTCATCACGAGACGACACAATGAATTAAGGGATCTCTTCTGCGAACTATGTCAACATGCATGGGGAAATGTTGTCAAAGAACCCATAATCACTGAAGGTGACACTGGTCTACGAGGAGATTTAGCATGCCGAGGCGTGTGGGTTGCACAGAGGGAGGCGTTATTCGATATCCGTGTTGTTGACACCGACGCTCCCTCTTACATATCACGCCCTGTTATTTCTGTCTTGAAATCTGCTGAATCAGAAAAACAAAAAAAATACTCGAATGCCTGCGAGTCACGTCATGCCACCTTTACACCCCTCGTCACCTCTGTGGATGGAGTTTTTGCCCCACAACTGGCCACCTTCGTAAAACACCTCGGGGAAGCACTGGCATCTCGCTGGAATAGATCCCTGTCCAGTGTTTTAGGCTGGCTCAGGGCCCGTATAACTACCTCTATAATTAGAGCGACGAGCATGTGCATCCGAGGTACCCGCCATAAATGGAAGCCAGTAGCAAAACTCTTTGGCTTCGATGATGGTGCTGCGCTTCCACACTCCGACTGACATTTTATATTTATTGCTTAGTTCCACCGAAATATGTTTTATTTGTCTGTATGTTTACCATTTGGTCAATAAATGATTGCACTGTAAATGCAAGTGAAATTATGTGCAACGTGCCTTTAAATATAAAACATAGTGTATTAAGATTGTAATAAATATATTTAAAACTTATGTAGGGAAATAAAAAAAAACGATGTTTTAATTTCAAAGTGGTGCATGCTTAACTATGGTAAAACTTACTTATATTTAAATACATACAAATATAGTAAAGACACTCTAGTAAAGACACACATTCAATATATTTGATAGCTCTACAAACAGTTACTTGTAAATTATTTGAACAGTTGGAATCGGGTTACAATTGCCTTCCGATATAAACTTACAACTTGCTAAGAGTGGTTAGAGACATAACATTGAATATCTTCGTATATACAAATATTTACATTATTAGGTGTTATTTACTAAACCAGAATTACGATTTTAGAATTATACTTTAATAAAACTTATGTTATTTTATATCCCATTTTGAATAATGTTTTCTTATTTATATAACAACGTGAAAATCAACTATGGAATAGTCACATAAAATTTTACCTGAAAATATTTCTAAGATTCATAAGTAGGTAAAGTTCGCTTAACTATTTACGTAACTAGACCTATGATGATAAATGTATGCTAATTAAGTACGGTATTTATTTATTTTTATTTATCGTATGGCTACATGTCACTGGATATAGATAGGCATTTCTTCCCTGGGATAGTAGTAGTGGGAAAGCAGATGATAAAGAAAATCCAGTGAGTGCTGCGAGGTCCAGATGGGACAGTGCAGCTGCCAAGTTTGTTACTCTTTTAGCACCACCCAGGGATCACGTGTAGGATTGTTCAAGGTATTTCCTACGGACGCAGAGTAACATTGATCCCCAGTACGGTATTAATAAGTACTGGTTCTAGATACATCATGCCAAATAATATACTCTTTCACAAGACCAAATTGTACACAAAAAGCAACAGTAAGGAATATATAGTATATACATATTTTTTCAGAATTTCGTCCGGCGATTTTCGAGAAGAGCATATACGGCAACCGCATTCTAGTTTTAGATTCTTACCGGTACCGAAAACGGTCTGACAGCATGGGCCCAAAGTATCGCTGGTTGTGTATCAAGCGGTGCTCCCACAAATGTCCGGCTACCGCCATTACCCTGGACGATTTAGTTGTCAGCGCCAAGTACGGACATACCCACCCCCCTGAGACAGATTTGTATAATTCCAAGATCACTGCTACGTATGCGCACATTTGAGTTTCATTGAAACGTGATCTTGAAATGAATTGATTCAACACCTAGTTAGTCCTTCTTCAACTTCTGTTACTTATTCCTATTTGCCTACATCTTAAGTCACTTTTGCGTATTTGCTAACCACCTATAAAACTATGTTTCATGAGATTGTGATTTAACATCTGACAAGTGTTTAGGCCTTGAGGCATTAAGTCTGCCATTTGTGCTTATTTTTAATGTGCAATAAAGTTTAAATAAATAAATATTATCCCTATCGGATTAAGCTTTATGCTAGTGTCATTGTTTACATTGAATTCATCCCAGTTGCTATAAAATCTATCTTCGTGTCGTTCTTATTAGGGAACGTACCCATACTACGTGACCAATTTTTACCCCCTCCCCCCCTCGGTGACCAACCGTAGTATATGCCAAGATCCCCCCTCCCCCTCTGGTTGTCACGTAGTAATAATTCTTAATAATGTTTTTTTGCAAACATAAAGTAAAAAATATCATAATTTGGCGCATATTTGTATTTATTAAAACGGCGGTTGCCGCGTAACGCCTCAAGGTGCGTGCAAACCATAATTAAAAAGTGAAAAAAAAAATTGACGTAAACCTAAACCCCCCCTCCCCCTTGTGACCAAGAGTAGTATTTTGACGACCCCCCCCCCCCCCCCCCCCCCCCTAAACGGGTCACGTAGTATGGGTACGTTCTCATCTTCAAGTGGGTCACGAGGGTCTAAACCACTGATAAGTTTTTACTAGATGGGGCGCTAATTGTAAAAACCGGTCGCGGTAACCCAAAGCTGATATTGGACGACAATCTGTTCACGAAGAACAAGACTTGGTTAAACGGACTCAGCGTACATTGGGTGTGCAGTCACAGGAAATCAGGGTGCAAAATGACAGTTCTCACGCATAAGGACACGGTGGTCAAGACTCGGGGAGTTCATAGCCGGCACAAATATAGAAAAGATTGAACAAATGTTTATCGTTTTTGTTGTGCAACATTGTTAAGTACGTAATTCTGTAATGCCTTATAATAGTAATTTATGTAACTGTTACGTAATAAGGCCTAATTACGTGCAGTTGCATACACTGTTTTATCTACACACATATTATAGATCCTAAATAACGTATTCGGAAACCATTAGAATGACCGCCATTAAACTCGATTGTACCGGCGGTCGGGGAGGAGGGCTGGATTTTCATTACGTTATCATACTCGATGTTCCTAGTTTGAAACTCATAACTTAACAATACTCGTATTTGAGCATGTAATGTTATAATTACGTCACTGCCACAGATGAAAAACTTATCATAGTAAAATCGGTTGTTGTAATGCTGGCCATTGCCTACCGTTTTTGAACACATTTTAGAGGACTTAAATGTGAGTGTAGATAAAGCTATTTAAAACATAATTATACCACATTTTAAGACGCTTCTGTTGTTACATTTCTAACCGACTTGGCTTCTATTTTAATCGTTTTAAAACAAATGTTCTACCATGTTTAGCGTTCTTCGGCCTCACGCCGACCGGTAAGCGCTGCCTGGACATCGGTCGCAGCCGGTTCACGGTGCATCAGCACGAGGGTCCAAAGATCCGCTGGCGCTGTCTCCGCAAGTCCTACGGCTGCCTCGCCTTCGTCCTCACCATCGAGGACCAGATCATCAAAATGAGGGATGTTCATAACCATCACTGATACGAATATTTTAATGAAAATCGTGTACAACATCGTTTCCGTCCTTTAGTCTCTTTCACTTCAAAACCGGTTCTATATGGACTAGCGCAGTTTTGGTGACGATTACCTATGAAAAAATAATGTCATAGAGGTTCCGATTTTATTGATTGCGGACCATTAATGTTTCTAGTCAAATTTTATTTTTTCTTAGTGAGATAGTTAAGATTACCAAGAATTCATGTAAAGTACAAGAGATTAGTTCTTTTAAGTAGTAAATGAATAATATATAGAACTTTATTCTTTAAAAATAATCTATCACGTCGTCGACTGAATGAACTAAATGTCGCTCCACTTTATTTTTATCCTCCTTCTGTCTAAACGCACCATGCGCTCTTTATTGATCGGTATCTCACTTTAGTCTTATACTTTGGTTACTTTTTCAATTTTCTTTACAGGCTATTTCGAAGAAACCCGCAATGGCAACAGAGTATTCGTTATGGGCGGTCACCGGTTCACCAAAGACTACGAGAAACAGTTCAAGAGTCGATGGCGATGCAACAAAAGGAACTACGGGTGCAAGGCTTATGTGCTCCTGTTTGAAGAAAACATTCTTAAATATACACAACATAATCATACTTAGACCTTAGTACATGTGAATTGTTAATAGTCTTGTTTAATTGATAATTATGTGTGTGGTTCAAAGTTCGAATGTTATTGATTAATCTTAATTTGGGTTAATGAAAAATGTTTTGTCATCTCTAATATAAGCGGAAATTATTTATTTTTATGAACTGTTTTTACTTGTATAACGGGTTGGCTTAAAGTAATTAGAAATTTCACATTGAAAAATTTAAAAATAAAGTCAATAGCTACAGGTTAATGGATTTTTTGACGAGGAACTAGAACATATTAGACATTACAAACAATCACTACTATATAGAAAAAGGCCCTCCGGCTTCGATCTTTTGTAACGTGCTTCTGACCATACGCATCATACCTTGGACAACATTTCTTAATTGTCCATATTCAGTAGCGTGCCCAGAGGTTTGGAGTAGGGCAAGCTTAAAGACATGATTTCGTACTAACTATTCAATCTTTATATACTCAAAATGTCATCATCTTTCGAAAAAAATATGCTACAACAGCAATATAAGTTGTTTAGAATGAAAACAACTAACAATCTAGCCTAGTGTATTTTGTAAGCAGCCCTACAAAATTTTCGCTTATGCAACTGGTTTATCTGAGACATGCCTACAAATAACACAAGCCGGGTATTAGGTTTAACGACACATTGATTTTGAACAAACTTCAGAGATTTTACCTTGCCTTTGTTGATTTGCCATGATCAACACTTGGACGTACCTCAAACAGTCACAAGGAACGGCTTCATCCATTATTAATAAGTAATTTTAACACTTTTACAAGTTTTACAAAAGAATTAAGCACTTTTACTAAGTCGTAACCTCACCTCACCACAATACCATTCAATTCACATTGACTTGCTCAAACAATTAATTTGCATATCAAATTCGACTTTTGTAATATAATACACTTGAAGTTGTCCGTTAACGCTCACTTGCGTCGCGCGATCTTACGGCATGCGGCCAACTTCACACCAAAAAGCTGGTTTTAAATCGCCGTATTTTGCTATAGGTACACCGGGCAAAAATGGTTGCTCGTTGTACAGACACCAATAGGGCGATTTGTATAGGCGAAATGAATGCCCGCTTGTATGCCGCTTGCAAGGCGGCGGTGGTGGTGAGTGCGAGCGGGACAAGAGCATGTGCAACGTTTAGTTTCGTTTGCCTCAGTCGTTTGCGCGGCAGTGGCGACACTTTGTTGCGTGTGGCAAAAATTATAAACAGCTCACTCGAAATAATTAATACGGGTTATTTAGCGCGACGATTAAAATACGTAATTTCGGTGAGGCAACTAGGGCAAGCCCGGCTTTTGGGCTTGTATGGAAGTACCGCCACTGTCCATATTATCCTTAATTCTAATGGTTTCGGAGAACTGGCGTCCTGCCCGTAACCTTATACTAACATACTACAAATATCCCATGAAGCTTCGATTGGTCGAGCTTTAGGGACTTTTGCTGGGTTGGCATCTTTTGATACATAATGTATGGGATTGCTTTTTAAACAATATTGACTATTTTTGGCATACTTAGAGTTTGCTTAATCTAGTGTGACGTCTCTAAACGTCGAACAATCAGAGATTATTTGGCAATTTTCAAAAGAATGGTAAGTAGTGATGCGTAGGAATCCAATTTACCAATCAAATACAATTTTGGATAACATATTAAATTTCAAAAAGTCAATTTGTATGATGTCCAAGGTGTGAGTGGAACAGCCAGAAGCAAGTTACGAAAGTTTGAAGATGGAGGGAATTTTCCTATATTTTAATGTTTGTTTGTAATGTTGAATATGTTCTAGTTTATGGAAATACAACTTATTAACCTGTAGCTAGGTAGGCCCTGCACAGTTGAGCGCCGTAAGCAAGGATGAAGGGATCCTGGGGATTGAGGCATTGCCAACCCGCGTGTCAACACGTCCCTTAGGCCCTAATTTCGGGCAAAACGGTAGCCCTACTGCTAGCCACAGTATGGGAAATGGCCATGTGAGGAACCGTAGGTGGGCTCACGGCGAGTAGTGTGGAGGCCGCGGAGACAGTTTCTGCTGTCAAAGCGGTGGTGAATAGCCATGCTGATGGAGTGCGTATGGATGACTCTGGCGTAGGGCGTCTGACCTGGATGACCCTGCGTCCCATCTATACAAGCCCCTGATGTCGCGCAACTAGCCAACTCTGCACTGCTATACCCGAGTCGGTGTCCTAGCGACGGAAAGCACCTATATGTGTGTGAGTAAGCGTTCCCAGAGGTGCGGGCCCTTATAGGGCGGGAGCCGATGAGGATGAAGCATACAAGTTTGTAACATGGAAAACAGGTCTAATACAAACAAACCCCAGGCTAAACCAGAAGCGTGCATCGCTGATGGTACAGCCACACAGGCAAAGCAAGCTGTTCCAGCGACAGTGCGTGAAGCCGACAACCCCCGTACGCCGGTCAGAACCGGCAGTACCACTGAGACCCAAGGCAGAACTGCGGGGGAGACCCCAAGGACAAGCCGCAAGGTCCCAAGACCACAGGGCAATGGTACCAACTTGATTAACTTCAAGGACCAGACCCCTAAAACAACAACGGTCAGACAACCCCAACCCAGTACTTCCCGGGGTGGTCCGCCCGCCAAACCATCAGGTGAGCAGACCGGTCTAGACCCCTTTGCGGACTGGCAGGAAGTGGACTACAGGTCCAAAAAGAGGCGACCCAATACTGGGAAGCCTCACCCAGCCAGGCCAGCGAAGGCTTCCTCTTCCTCTTCCAATCCGCCCCCCCCCCGTTAAACGTCAAGGAGGGGTGGAAAAGAAGAAGAAGAAGAAAAAGAACAAAAACCAACGGCGCGCGGCCCGCTTATTGCGGGAGCAGCTGTCGGCAGACAACTCTGCAACCGGCGAGGATGCTCAGGCTTCTTCGGAGCCTCTGCCCAAGCCGGCGCCGACGCAGCAGTCGGCTGCTGGTAGGCGTCCGCCGATGGGGAGGGGTCCCACCCTTCCCCGTCAGGCTGGCACGTCGGCCAGTACCTCTGCTGGGACGGCCGCAAAGTCCACCAAACATAACCCAGGCAAGAGCGCACGAGCAGTTGCAAAGAGGACACGGGACGAGTCCTTCTCCCCGCAAGGAGAACTCAAAAAGCAGCGGCTGGTGAGCCCGAGCCAAACGGGTGTAACATACGCTCAGGCGGTATCGTCTGACCTGACGATCGTCATCACCGACGAGAAGTCAGGTAAGATAACCGCCGAGCAATCAAACGCGATCCTCCGCGGTCTACACACCGCAATAGTGGAGGAGGCGCGGAAAAACACTCCGGGAGCCACGCCACCGAAATTCAAGGGCCGACCAATCTTCGCAGAGGGGCAGCTGAGGGTCTTTGCACAAGACGAACACTCGGCCGCCTGGTCTCAGCGGTGTGTGAAGGCCCTATCCTTACCAGATGTCTCCCTCATGGCAGTACGCCAGTCGGAGATGGTGAGGAGAATTAGGTGCGGGCTATTCATCCCGAATGTGGACAACTCGTCATGGGAAAATGTCCGTCAGGCAGCTGATGGACTAAAGTACCAAAACGAGTGGGCCAAGGTCGGTACATGGGCCATCACGGCAATCATGCGCCAGGATCAGGGATGGTTCGCCACCTTCACCATTCCTGAGGACCTTGTGTCCGCCTTCATGGAGAGGGACAGAACCATGAACTGTGGGGTAGGCCAAGTCTACCTCAAGTTCAGAGGTCCTGGGGGCAAATACATCAACCAGCCCCCCACCCTCCAGGAGGAGTCCACACTCAAGATCACAGGGGCTATAGTCCCCAAACAGGGCGAGGGCAGCCACGAAGGTTGCCCTCCAGCGTCAGTCGAGGAGTCGGCCACCCCGTCGACGTCCAGACCGATCATACCCGAACTCTCGGAGGAGGAGCTCCTCGGCATTGGTGAGGGACCAGCCGGAGCAGTCTCCGAGGGCGAGGAGCTATCGGGATGGATGGAGACAGGGCTTAATCTGGTCGAGGAGGGAGGGCACGTCTCTGATGGCTACCCAACCAACATCGACAGTGACGCCGACTAGCGTCATACAGGCCAACCTCCAGCACAGCGTGACCGCCACGGCCCAACTGAGGCGCTGTCTGGAGGGCCTACCAACAGCCGTTGCCCTCCTACAAGAACCATGGGTGGGCGACGGGAACATAAGAGGACTCTGTAATATAAGAGGTAAGCTCTATTACTCTACAACACACGCAAACCCTCGAGCGTGTATCTTAACTACCAAAAACATAATATCACAACCGCTCACTGAATTCTGCTCTAGAGATTTGTGTGCAATTAAACTACAAGTTCCTATGACCACAGGCTACCGAGAGCTAGTCCCTGCCTCGGCTTACATGCACGAGGAGGACGAGCCGCCACCGCTGGAACTACAACTGCTGGTCAACCACTGCGAAAGAGAGGGCCTCGCGATCATCATCGGGGCCGACTCCAACGCACACCATCCTCTGTGGGGGATGAAGACCAGCAACAACAGAGGTAAGACACTAGTGGAATACCTTGTTACAACTAACTTAAACATCCTAAATATAGGTGCGGAACCAACATTTGTAAACAGAAGGTGCAGTACGATTATAGACCTGACTCTGTCCTCAGAGAATGTAAGTGATCTAGTTGTGGGATGGCACGTCTCACGCGAGGCCTCATGCTCAGACCACAGATGGATTCGCTTCAATCTACAAGCATCATTCGATACACCAGCCCCCCGAAGGAATCCTAGGAAAACAGATCGGAACGTCTTCAGGAAGACAGACCTTGGGTAAGGGTCTAGACAGACTCCCACCTAAGGATGACATTCGGGGACCAGCGCAGATAGAAATACAGGTAAACACCCTAACTGACACCCTACTAGACAGCTACCCTATGTGGCTTGCCCCCTGAACCCACCATAGAAAACTGCCATGGCAGGTCATCAGTGGTGGGGTCCAGAACTGGAGAGACTCAGGAGCAAAACCAGAAGACTCTTTAATAGGGCAATGAACACCACGGCCGAGGCGGACTGGGACAAATACTATGAAGCCAAAGCCAAGTACAAAAAACGACTGCGGTATTGGAGGTCTCTGTCATGGAAGAACTTCTGCAGCAGCATCGAAACACTAGACCACGCAAATCGGGTAAGGAAAGCACTACCCCCCAAATCCATGACTCAACTGGGATCGCTGCGGAAACCCGATGGCACATACACAACCTCCTCCGCAGAGACTCAACACCTCCTGTTAGTAACTCACTTCCCTGGATGTGTAAGTCTCACAGATCAGGAACGGCAGGACGAGGAGGTTTATAACACTACAGACGACAACAGGCAAATGGCGAACAGAATCGTCACGGCTGAAAAGCTCAGCTGGGCCATCGACAGTTTCCATCCCTTCAAGGCGGCTGGCCCGGACGGGATCTTCCCTGGTCTGTTACAATGGGGCCTAGGACTGATCCTGGAAACCCTGATCGAGATCATGAAGGCCTGTCTGACCTGGGGCTACGTGCCCAGGCTATGGAGGGATCTGAACGTGATATTCATACCTAAACCAGGTAAGAGTGACTATACAGATGCAAAATCCTATAGACCCATCAGTCTCACATCATTCCTGTTGAAGACACTGGAAAAACTGTGCGACAGGGACCTACGGGATCTAACGCTCAAGAACATACCGATGCACGACAACCAACACGCGTATAGCTCAGGTAAATCTACAGAATCGGCTCTTCACATGGTCGTTAGCCGGATCGAGAGGACCATCGGTGACAAAGAAATGTGCCTCGGCACGTTTATTGACATTGAAGGCGCTTTCGATAAGACCCACTTCGCCAGTATAGGGAATGCCTTAACTAATCACGGCACGGAACCCGGACTGACCAAGTGGATCATGAACATGCTTAACAAAAGGACTATAAGGTATGCAGGTGAGCCGCAGGCCGTAGCGGCGGTGCGAGGATGCCCACAAGGGGGAGTCCTATCACCGTTGTTATGGAACCTAGTAGTTAACAACCTTATAACCAAACTAAACAAGGAACACCTTTACACAATAGGCTATGCTGATGATCTGGCGATATTAATATCAGGTAAATTCGCCAGTACGGTCTGTGACCTCACCCAGGCAGCTCTCAGAATCGTGGAGCGCTGGTGCAAGGAATTCGACCTATCAGTAAACCCCACCAAGACAGAAATGGTAATGTTCACCAACAAAAGGGCACTTGGCAGCTTTACCAAACCAAAACTGTTCCAAACTGAGTTACAACTGACCAATGAGGACTTAGGACTCACTCTTGTCAGAAAACTCCATTGGACCAACCACATAAACAAACGCATAAACAAGGCCGAAGTCGTCTTCTGGCAGTGCAGAAGAATGATTGGTAACAGGTGGGGGCTCAACCCAAAAATCACTCTCTGGCTCTACAAGACGATAATCCGGCCTCTATTCTGCTACGGGGCGCTGGTCTGGTGGCCAAGGACGAACCTCGCCACCGTACGAAACAAGCTGCAGAAACTACAGAGGCTTGCATGTGTGGCTACCACAGGTTGCTGGAGGAGCACTCCGACCGCAGCCTTGGAAGTCATGCTAAACCTTCCACCGCTTCACCTCCACATACAGCAGGAGGCTGCCCTGTCAGCGATAAGGTTGCGAACCCTCAACGTATGGTCTAATTTGAACACTCTGCACACAATATGCCTGGAGAGGGTATACGAAGAACTTCCAGTGCTAAGGGCAGGCACGGATCGGATTCACAAACGTGCTGTCTTCGATAAAAGGTACAAAATACAATTACATGAGGACGACAATCAGGAAGGACTCAACCTCCGGGAATTGAGAATCTTCACTGATGGATCTAAAACAGACGTGGGGTCAGGTTGCGGAACTTTTTCTGAAGACCTGAACATGTCTATAGTCACACCGCTGGGCGCTCATAACTCAGTATTTCAAGCTGAGTGCATGGGCATCATCAATGCGGCTGCCGCCATCACTGCAAGGAAAGTAACAGGAGCCTCCATCCGTATACTCTCTGACAGTAGGGCAGTACTGATGGCTCTAGGAAGTCACATCATTACATCTGGACTTATACACGAGTGTCATGAACGACTAATGGAGGTAGGTCAAAATAACAATATTGTCCTTCAATGGATCAAAGGTCACAGCGGATCCCGGGGGAATGACGCTGCGGATGAGCTGGCCAGGCAGGGGTCGGGTGCTGGGTCAATTGACCCGGAGCCTATTCTTTTGACGCCCTTCAGCAAGGTACGCTCGACGCTACTGGAACGAACCGGGAGACTGCACATAACACATTGGCAAAGTCATGAGGAATGCAGACAGGCTAAACGAGCCATGCCTAGTATTAACGACAGACTCACCAAAACACTTCTCCGTCTCGGCAAAATCCGCTTAAAGATGGTAACTAGTGTGATAACAGGTCATGGACCATTTAACAAACATCTCTTTAACTTAGACAGTCCCCTGTGCCGTGGGTGCATGGAGACATAAGAAACAGCCTCTCACGTGGTGCTGGAGTGCAACGGAGTGGCCCCGTACAGGGCAAAACACCTCGGATCCCCAGGTGATCTCCCCGAGGTCCTACTCAACATCAAAGGTTTGATAGGATTCCTCGAGGGGCTGGGCTGGCTGGACTAGCCGCCCTCTCTTTACGCAAAATAGGCGCTAGACGTCGAGTTGCGGAAACCTGCCCGTACTACAATACAATACAACCTGTAGCTATTGACTTTATTTTTCGATTCTCCAATATGAAAATTCTCATTACTTTAAGCCAACCCGTTATACTTGCTATAGTAGGGAATTTTATCTCCAACTTGGGCACATTCTTCGCTTACTCAATCTCTATGCCTAAAATTGAAGGTATTTGCGTGAGGAGACACATACGAGTACACAAATTAACAAATTTAGAGACACGTGAACGCAAGTCAATATTTGCAAAATTAAAAATATCTTATGTTGGCTCTGTCAAAATAGTTGAGTGAGCCACTTTTTATTACTTTACAGAGATATTTTTCGTCCTAAATAACTCCGGGAACAAGGCGCTTCAGTTAAACGGATATAAATTCAACAGGGGTTATATCAAGAAGGATCGCTCAGGTGAAATCTCTTGGCGATGTGGAAGGAAGGATTTTGGCTGTCGGGCCGCCGTCACTACCAAAGGTTACGAGTACATTGTTGAGGTGAAAAATGAGCATAACCATTATATATAAGTAACTTATTGTTATTAGTAATTTATATGTTGGATTGTGAAATATATTAATTATGTAACGTTATCAGTTTTTTCCTTTATATCTGTACATGATTATTAGTTTATATTTTTTTTACTGACTACAACTTTACCTATCACTGACAATCCTATCAAGACTAAGACTGCGAGAGCTGGGAAAATGTTTTGGAGGTGCAACAAGCAATGGCAAGGATGCAAGAGTAGAGTGTGCACCATTGATGACAATATTGTGGACTATCAGTCTACTCATACACACATCCCTTAACTAACAGGCCGACACTGAGTTTCATTATATCAATCTTACGTTTATTATGTGTAACTAACCTAGTCATATTCATTAAAAATATATATTTATGTATACGTAGATTATCATAGTGATGCTCTTAGCTTTGTATCTTACATTTTATGAAAATTGAAATTGTTTTTTGGGTATCTAAGGGGGCGTCCATTAATCGCGTCATATTGTATAGGGGGGGGGAGGGGGTCAAGAAAAATCACCAATGATCACCACAGGGGGGAGGGGGGTCTGGACACGTATCACGTGTATTTTTTTTGTTCCTTCGTGCTATACTGTATTTCAAATATTTCAATAAAATAAAAATTATCAACTTTTAAATGAACCAATGTGTGAAAACCGAGAATATTTATCGGTTTAGGAATTATTAAGTAATCTCCAAAAAACGTCTTTCATAGGCAGATATGACCTTTTGATATTACTTTTTCGATAGTAGGTACGAAACCCTCCATTATGCGTGGTCCGATACGCACTTGGCCGGTTTTTTTCTATTAAATATTATTTTAATGAAATTAGTGAGATGTGCATACATGTAGTTTCATTTTGTTACCCTTCACGTGTAAGTACGTTACGTTTTCACGTGTTAAAAAACTGTACTTACTTTAGTTAGCAAAAAATTACACGTCATATTGGACGAGGGGGGGAGGGGTCCTGAAAATATCACCAAAGATCACCATGGGGGAGGGGGGGGGTCTAAAACAAGCCAAAAACGTATGACGCGATTAATGGACGCCCTCTAATATGTAAAAAAAAAATAACATAAAAAGTCACTTAAAACTCTAGCTTGGATTCAGTTAATCCAATATATTTTCAGAACTTTTCTTCTTGGACACCAAATTGGGTGGCAAGGTTTTGATATTTGATGGCCATCGCTTCTACAAGCAAGGAGAGATGGGATTAAAGGTGACCTGGCGATGCAACCAGAAGAGGTTGGGGTGCCGTTGCAAGATTTGGACTATCGACGACCAAATCGTAAAATACACAAACGATCATAGCCATTAGCAAATTAGCGGACCGCCTTGTTTATTTAGAAATTTATGTTAGAAACGCTTCTTTTGTCAACTTACACGCAAAGTCTATCAGTAGAAGGTGAAGTTAATGCCAATAAAATATAATAAAAAATATTTAATTTCAACACAGATATCTTATATGCTTCTTTATTTTCTACTTAGTGACATTTTACACAATACATGATTTTAATGTCTGATTATACTAGCCTGATATGCATTATCTATTTTTGCTATTACAGTAGTGATGATACCAGGCCGAAAACGAAGTTTATTAATGATAAACGGTTATACTTTCTCGGAGTATAACACGACATTCTGGTATTGCACTAAGAGGAGAGCGGGATGTATGGCCAAGGCCCGTACGGATGCCACAGGAAAACTGACGTCAGCCTCCAGATATCACAATCATGAGCCTCCGAGATACCATCGCACTGAATCAGGGGAATTTATAAAATTGTAGCTAGTTCAAACAAATCCATTGATTCCTATAAAGCATTTATTTTGTTAAGTATAGGTATTTGGAATTATAAACTGAAATAGATGTTATATTCGTTAAAAACTGCTACTCAAAAAATATTCAACAAAATAATTTGATTCTATAATGTATGTTGGGCAAACCAGAACATATTTTTCTTTGTTTATTTCAGAAAACTATAGGGACTATAGCGGTCTTTAATGTAAAAAAAAACAACGGGGTGCACTCCGGGAGTGCCGGCAGAAGTGAAAACTTGAATATTAACGTTGTGCATTTTTGATATTTTGGAACGGTTAGGGAATAATTTTGTACGAATTGCTTTAATTATCAGTATAAAAGTACTATCATTTATGTGGTAAAATACAATATTCATTTATTGCGCATCGTACACAAACATGACAATTTATTATTACATTAAAAATTTAACACTTCAGAACTATTACAATTATTTATTCGATCAGGTCACGTGTCTGTCTTACGAAATTTCAATCTGATGAATCTGTCGGTCACGTGACCTGTCGCGAGTTTAACATTTTTTCCCCGTCACAAAAAGTGCACAGCGCCGCTAAAGAAGATTTCACTTCAAAAACTGTGAATTTAGTGCTACATTCGCTCCGTTGCCGTTTAATAAATTTGGGCTGGGTATGCGTTATATTTATATGTCCGTTCTTGTAATAAAATATTGTGTGCCATTTGATGTTCTTACCTAAAATAAACATTTTCGCATAATCTTTCATGATTTTTTATTATGCTCACGATATGCTGTGAAACCCTTCTAATTCTGGTTAAGAATTTATCAGGAAGTCTCTTTCTAAAACTTCTGTAGGTATTATTTGAGTCAACTTAGCGTTTTAAGCGTCAATTATCCCAACATATTAGCTATAGTTCGTTTATTGTTTTATTTCAGACATCTTGCACGCCATTTTACGAGCTCGCTTCACCAAAGAGTCTACCAACATTTACATCGGAGGCCATAAATTCTTCAGGCATTCGAGATCTCTTGTCGGAAACCGGATCAGGTGGACATGCGCCAAAAAACACAAGCACAAATGCAAGGCTTCGGCTATCACTATAGATGGCGTTGTAGTTTCTACCACTGGAATACATTCACCCTTGTGTTGAAGACGTTTTCCAGTGATATTTCTCCTTGATTACAACTGTTGTCAGGACGTCTGTGATTTTATGAAAATTACGTATGCTAGAAATTAATAAATGGGAACAGCTTGTCGTTCTTGAGATAACATATCAATATCATTTAGGACCCGTTTTATGATTTAACCATTTAAATAAAATTAGAAGCAGCCTTAATTAAATTGATTAGCATAATAAAGTTTACTACGGTTTAGAGCTTGGTGATGACGACTTGTAATGTAGACTTACTCACAGCACAAACTGTTCTCGTCAGATATATAATTATCAACTGCTAAATATAATTCAATTGATCAGGGTAAGATTTGGCAGCCTAAAGGGCTATTAGATTTAGGATATCTTTAATGTTTATTGTTTACAAAATTTTATGGTCTATATTCCTTTTTCTATGTATTATAATGTGTGTTTTGAACTTAATGGTGTTTTAAGGCTTTTATTTATGTTAAGTAGGTATACTTACTGTTTCGTCGATATTACTGCGAATGTATGGTTATTATTATTTTGTTGCACTATTATCGTTAGTTTTTTTAGATTGTTGTGTTTACATTTTTAAACTTTATTGATAGAACTAAATATATTTTCATAAATATTTAATATTAATGTATAATCCGATGTGTTCTTTATTGACACGAACATTCCGTTATTAACTGTATCAAGTTGGATGGAATATTCACAATCAAAAATAATTGTAAAATATAATCGTTGCTTATTAATCATTGTTACCAAAGCATTATGATATGATCTTATTAGAATTTTAAACAAAATTGGTGATAGCTTGAGACTAAAGAGTTTGATAGAATTTCGGAATGTGATTCAAAATTCAAAATGACCTTATTAAAATAAAGAAATAAAAAACTTTTTGTATATTTAGTGATGTAAGACAGAGATAAGTATTGACTTTAAGAACTTTGGAGTGTTTATGAATGGTAGTATTATTTATTATAAATATTTCACTGATCCCTACTAAAAATGCATTTTATTTTTAAACTAAATAATTCCTTGTTCGTTTCTTGTTTATTAATTTTTTGTTTCTACCTCTTTGTTAATCGCTCTAATTTTTTGTATTTTCTATGAAATAGAGAATTCTAGGAAAGTGGTAATGAAAAGCCTATTTTCAATTTGTATATACATATATCGGACAAACCCGTAGGTTCTAACACATTGTTTTCCATTTTAGCGTACAACATAATCAAAATCAACAACCGCACGTACTTGTACACCGAAGGCTTCCTCTACAACAGGCCCCACAAGAACCGTACCGGAACATCGTGGTACTGCGCGTCGTACCACCGCCAGTGTAGGGTGAGCGTCGTCTCCACCTCGCCCGCTGACGGTCCGGTCACAGTGCTGGGTTACACTGGCGAGCATAACCACGGTCCGCCAAAAGTGTACCAGACTAGGGATGGCACGTTCTATAAGTCGGTTGAGCGTTAGGGTCGGAATGTTAATGTCTGTCATGGATCGTGTTTTAACTAAGTTTAAACTCGTACTGCCAAATGTTGGAGAGAGAGGATAAAGACCGTATTTACTAATCTCGGTGGGTAAAAACTATTACTAATAAAATATTGAAAAAAGTATGTTTCAAGAACTAAATTGTTTTTTATTGAAGAAGTTCTAACGTGTATTAACAATATTATAATATGTATAAGCCGCATAGAGGACACTTAGTTTTTGGAAAAAAGGTTATTATCAGAATGGACCGACAAAAGAATCTACTGGTTCGCGAATAACCAGGTAGACGGTAAATTGTAGAGGTCCATAGGGTCCTCTAAGTATGAAAAATAGGAAAATAACTTTAAAGGCTGATAGAGCTTCATTTGTAAGCTTTTACATGATATTTTCATGAGTAAAGTTCATGAAAAAAATGAAAAATAAATGATTCACATAGTATGTATGAGGGTGGAGGCTCACCTTATTACATATTGGTTTTATTTTAGTATGTAAGAAAAGATCAAGTTAATGATCTGACAAAGGAAATAAAATATATATAAGCATCATTGTGTTTTATTAGCAACCATACATACCTGAACTTTAATGATAAGCTATTATCATTGCTTTCAGCAACTGATAATATTTGGACAATATAAAACCTGCAATCTTTACTAGGATTTCTCACAGTTTTCGATAAATTATATTATGTTTAGATATAATTATATTTATATTATTACTTATTTTTGCATTATTGCATAAGCAATTGATACCATAGAGTTTTGCTAAATATTGTTCACCGTTGATTGGCAAGATTTTGAAACATTCATGATCTTGGTCAATTAATTATGTATTTTGCATAGTTGTATTTTAGATAGAAATAATGGTTATTATTATTATTATTTGGGTATTTAAAATGGCATTTTGACCATAAGTGGCATTCATATGTAATAAATATATGCAGCTTGTGTAGATATTTAATGTATGTTTTAGTTTTCACAGGAACAGAGGCTATGAATAACAACTTAACAGGATAAGTATGCAACGTTTTGGGGAATTATTATCTGAAATATCCGTTTGTACCCTTTGCAGTGGACAAACAGTAATTTGGTTACCGCACTAGAATTGTCATAAAGTTTTAGCAATCTTGTGATCGATTCCTTCAATGGGGGATATATTATTAGGTAAAATTAAACTCATAGGATGGCAGGGGTTCGTATATAAAGTATGTTCTAGAAATATTTACTTCATTCTTGAGATATGTACTAAGGACAAAAATATATAAATTACTAAAGACATTTTATGACGTACAAACGGTTAGTAACATAGACAGGTTCTTTTACCTATTTAGAAATTAGTATTTTGATTACAAATTGCTTTATCATCAGTTTCTTATAATTTCATATGTTTTCATTGTGAGAATATCTAGGGAAGGGAATGACCGACAACTGAGAATATTGTTCGTTAAGTAATGATGAAAATCGATACTTTTAATAGGATTTTCGAGATGAAATGTAGTTTTAACTGTATTATTGATGATTTATTCAATAACAAAAACTAGTATCTAATGATATTTTAAATTTGTCTGAAAATTTGTCCGAATGGAGAGGTTATGTTTTTAATTTGTTAATTATTGTTATAAATCGATACTTTTAATAGGATTTTCGAGATGAAATGTAGTTTATTGTATAGAATAAATGTATTATTGATGATTCATCCAATAACAAAAAGTAGTATCTAATAATATTTTAGCTTTGTCTGAAAATCTGTCCAAATGGAGAGGTTATGTTTTTAATTTGTTAATTATTGTTATAAATCGATACTTAAATTAAAGGGAAAGTAATTAAAGTTATATTGCAGGAAGTATATTAACGAAATTGAATTAATTAAGCGTGAAAAAGTTAAGAACTTACTTTCTCGTCCAAAATCGATTTTGGGATTATTATGTAAAAACTCGTATTATGAAGTTAAATAACGGAAATAAATAAAGTTGGGAGCTTTGTTTTTATAAAACATAACGAGTTCGATTCGGTAAAGCGCTAAAATAGACAAATTTTATGATCGAAAATTGTCGTAAAAAGATTGTAGATATTACTGATGTTTGATGGAATTCTAGGCTAGTTTTAGCTTATAAACGTGTGATAAACACAATTTTGATCAAAACAAATAAAGGAAAGTGATGAAAATTAGGATAAAAAGCGAATTTTCTTATAAAATTTATATTGGTATTTTACAAAGTAAATACGCAGTAAATCCGATAGGATCTGGTCATAATATATGCAGAAAAATTATCTTCATCATAGATTATATAAATACACCTTAGGAAATACTTACTTTTGTTTGAATTAAAGAAAATAGTTTTCTTAGAGGTTAGGTTTTCCAAAAAGGGTAGGGCGCTCATAGGAACTTGATTCTTATAGAAGTATGTAGCGTAGGGATCTTAAGAATCAAATTGGTATACAAAGATATATTGGCATTTTACGGGGAAAATAGACATTAATACTTACAGGGGCTTATTAAATCATACGCGGGGTTAATGTTTTCATCTATTTTCATATAAATTTTCATTGGAAATTGCATAATTGGATAGATATTCAAGAAAAACATTCCCTATGGGAGATAGGAGATTATCGAACTAGGTCACTTAAGTATAGGAATTTGATCTTTAAAATAATATGAAATAAAGGTTCAATAAGGTTCAAATTGGCTTAGATCAATCTAACCAAGCTACCACAAGGCGGACGTTTCGGACCTCTCTGACGTCACGGGGGTAGTTCGCGTTTATATACGTAATTTTAATGCTATATAAGGGAAGGGCGTACCGTAGGGATGGACTTTGCCTTCGACCAGAGCTGCGAGGACTTTGCCTTCGACCAGAGCTGCGAACACTTTGCCTCCGACCAGAGATCTACGAGCACTTGACTTCTGCCGCCGTCGTGAGCCACAAGCACCATCCGGAGCAACGGGACCTGACTTCTGCCGCTGAATAGAGCTAGCTACAAACACCGAGGCCCCGCCCTGAGCTGCCAATAGGACCAGCAAAAGAAGTCTAATTTGGTGAGGCAAAATCTATTCACTTATAAAATTTATTTCTTTTCTGTGTATTCTCTTTAGGCCTTGGAGTTGAGTAAGTGCTTTTAATTGACTGTTATATTATGAACATTTTCCTTATTATTGTGGTTCTTGCATTTAATTTATGTGAAATTTGGTTGAATTATTATATGATATGTATACGCGTACGGAATTTAACGGAGTATGCGGAAACATTTTACGAATTTAACGAAATAGGGATGGATGCGTTTATCCTATATGGCGTATGCGTTATATTTTTATACGGTTTGCGAATTTTATTGCGGAATGCGTCATATTTTTACGTTTTGCGGCTGCGGTATATGAATTTAATTGAGTATATATTAAGTCGTTTACCCTATTTTGGGAACGATTTTTAGCGTGTTTTACGTACCTGATTTATGAATTTAAAGGAGTGCGTACTCTATTATATTTACGGTTCATATGCTTTGGTATATAAGCATTGACTTGAACTGAAGTAATTGTATGATTGTAACATTATTCATTTATGACAGTGTAACCAACATTAACCATTGATCAATCATATGTTCATCCTTCATTAACCAATGCTATAATCCTTCTATGACAGTGAAAGAAACATTAACCATTGAACAATTATGTTCATTCTTCATAACCACTGCCTTGATCCTTCTATGAAGTGTTATTTATATAACTGAAATTATTTATTACTTTTGAGCTGAAATAAGACATCTGAATATGTACCAACCTTGTGTTGTAAAACAAAACATATTATGATAATTTTAACATGTTCTCTGACTTAGTGAGATTTGTATCTTATCACCATTCATGATAATTGATGAATAAATATTATTGTATTGTTGGAAATACAATTATTGGCAAAGAGAAAGCCACTATAATAAAGTATTGAAATTCAACTGAGAGATTGAGTCGTGCTGGAGTGAGTTATGGGGATCCATATCAACTACAACTGAACGATAATAGTTCATAAGTTAATTCAGGCTTTCAATTCAATAGTGTACATCATCTGTAAAATTTGATAATTAGATGAAGAGTTTGGTAGTTAGAAACAATGCCCTACTCTACGTACAATACTATTTGCCTATCCTTGAAGTTTGAATTAGCATAACTGCCTAACACGACATATTTCTATGATTTATTTCGGCATGACCACAGTCCCTTTGGTTGAATTTTAGATTTAATTTTGATTTAATTAATTAGCTAGGCATCTCAGAGGTTTTCTTGGCGTTTCTTTCCTCTGGTGTGTAGGTTACGAAACGTTGGTAGCTTCACTTAATAAAGTTATTAGTAGAGAAAATAATAACACAAAATAAAAATATATAAAAAAAAATGTAGACAGGTTCTGAGCTAATAATCCCCAACGCACGGATTACAGGTGTGTAGATAAGGGAAAACCTTTCACACATCAGCTACCCATCCTAACTTTTGTTTAAATACTTGCAAAATGATATCTAATCAAAATAATCAGAAAAAACAACTAATTAGAAAAGTTGTTACTGCCTGGATTCGTTAACATTAGCGCTTGTAGGCGTAGGGGTTAAATAAAAAAAAAACTATATTTGCTTATAGTTAAAAAAATATTCAAATAAGACAAGAGATCATTACATCGTCAATAACAAAATTTTACAAGTTAATTTACTATCATTAATCTTTACCACAAATGTTGGGAAGACTTTGTCTATGTGGAAACTACCGAATAGCCTTTTCTTTTACAGATCCTGACACCATTCTACAGCCTTACCACTAACCTTCCCGCATCAACAGCTTGAACTTACAACCGAATAAATTTAATTTACTAATTAATTTTATATACCTATTTACTTAATATTTTTTCCTTGTAAAGTACCTTACCTAAATAAAGTTTAAAATAAATATCATTGTTTTTGTTTCAACAACCTCTTTATCAGTCTCCTAAAAATTATCGGGTTACTACATAACTAGGGATCTACTACTAGACTTTCACGAGCCATTGTTAGGAAAAACCGCCGAAATTGTCTGACAAATCATGTTTATATAGGAAATTAGATTATTGGGGTTATAGTATTTAACGCAGGGTTGTAGTGTTCCTTTCAGGAGGTAAGTATGTATAGTCATCAGAGCTTAGAACATTTTAGTATTACAGGGTTTCAGACGGGGTAGAGGGTTTCCTTCATAGAGAGCTACTTTGGCTTTCTAAGCTTTTCAGTTTCAGCTTTCTAAGTTGTACCGTCGTTTAGTAGCTTCCAATAGCTGCTCTAGCTTTTAGTAGTTTATAACGTAAAGAAGCGTCTTATTTTAGAAACGCCTGGCGCGTTTCTCTTCAAAATTCAACCTTCGACCATTAGCAAACCTGACCCCGTACAAGTGAAAGGAAAAAGTTACGTCCTTTTATTAAAGGGTTTTTAAAGAAAACTCAAAAATGGTTCTACCGATCATGTTCAAAGTTATTTTGAATAGTCTTTTCTAAGCTCTAATATCCCGGTATTTTTTCATATTTTTTTTAACTTTGGTTCAAAAGTTATAGAGGGATCAAGATAATTTACGCCGTTAGAGACGGTTTATTCGCAAAAGTATTCAATTCCCCCAAAAAAGTGTTTAGAAACATTCAGGTTAGTTTTGAAAACCCATTTAATGATGTGCCACATATTGATGGTTTCGGATTTTTTTGTGACAAGTAGTTACATGAATGGAGTGCCCCTCCTAAAAATATCTATTTATATGCCATCTTTACTTATACTTGCTAATTATTTTTACATTTTTTTTAATATATATAGTAGTTTTATTTGCCTCTCAAGTAATAAACGAAGTTGCATGCAAACCTGAGAGACTAAACATACAAAACAACAATTCAAAATTGTTAAGTCTTTCAGCGTCGGAGAATATTTTTTAATGATAATTATTTTGTTGACAAGTAGTGCAAGACAAAATATTTGCTTGTTGAATATATTGATTGAAATATTCTAAAACAATTATTTTATTGCAGAATGCAAACTCATCACATTTTCAACCGGTGCCTCCGTTCTTCTGTACCGTAACTTTACCTACAACCGCAAACGTCGTACCAACAACAACAACCTCCGGTGGTACTGCTCCAGGTACCACCGAGGCTGCAGAGCTATCCTGATTACCACCCAGGAACTTATGGTACTGGAAAGCTTTGGAGACCACCCTCATGAGCAAGCCTCTTTTTATAAAGATTCTAATGGGTTGTATCATCGGCTGTAGCGTAAAAGTGTGCTTTGATTAGGATACCTACTAGTATGACGAATTTAAGTTGTAGGTCATGAAAGTGTGAAAATAAATTGCCAATTTTTTTAAAATTGACATTATACGTTTTAAATACAATTGGAATCAAAATTGGTTTGTCCTAAACCCTCGGTAGTTACCTTGTCGAAACAAGGATGAAAAAAAGAAATTTTGTTTTTGTTGTACTGGATGACACTTTGAGAATCCACTCTCAATCTCCTGTTTTTAGATATGACATTATGTGATTTATTCCAGGTGTGTCGTGGTACTACAACGACTCGGATAAACTGATGGCGGTGGTGAACGGATACACGTACTACTGCGACCAGTCTGTTGTCCCCGAGATAGCCATGTGGAGGTGCACCTCCGGGTACCCGTGCAAGGCCAGGTTCAAGGCGTTCGCCAACGGCAACATCATCCGTGTCACGTCTCTCGAACATAGCCATAACCCACCGAAGATCTGTGTGAGGGAGGGAATACTTATCAGATCTGAGAAGAGAAAAAAAGCAATGCCAAGGATATCATTGTTTCCTCAATTTTAAAATGTTATTATGTATCTAATAGGTATGACATTACTTTGCGTAAGCTTTTCTAGTTGGTGACTACTATTTCTACCTTAGGAGGAACGTATTTAAACCTACTCGTACCTAATTTACTTTATTAAGCTTCCGAAACGATTCCAAACCTTATTCCCCGCAAGTAAGTTGCAACGTATGGACCCTGTCATTAAGGCTGACAGTAATATTATTTGAAAAATGTATGGAATGGTAGGGTAATTTTCATATTTCCGTATTTTATTTTGTCAAACATATATGTAGAAAAAATTTTAATGTACGCAAATTATTTAATTAAAATCGAATCTCATGCAGTAGTAGTAAATATGTTAAGTAACATAAGCAGTTTTCGAGTTAGTTAATTTACTCTGAACTCTCTATACCTTCATAAGACCAATGCACAGCATGCACACTGCTCACGTATGGTCATACGGAGCACGTCACGGGTTACAGGTACAACTCCTACAAAGTCGCACCAAAGTGGCACGCCCATGACCTGGCTATTAATCTTTTTAAAAATAGACTTTAATCAATTAATACTAGGTAAATATAATAAGTAAATTATTAGTAAAATATTTGTAAATTATTATTGAGCGAATGTATATTTCAAACACAACAATGACCTGCCTCTACTATTTCCCTATTATTTGCCTGTTGACTGCCTCTACTTTTAATCTGTGTACTGTACTGTTCTTTTTTATTGAGCTGTGTAATAAATAATATGTTTATTGTATTGCATTGTATAATTGTAAAGATACAAGTTTCTGTATTACTTCATTTTAGTATAACCGTAAGTGTAAGCTTTACTAATTTATAATAGTAAGATGTATTTATATTATTTGTAGTTACATCAGGTACCTTATAAATATTGTTATAGGTATTATTTGAAATGTTTTTTCTACTTTATGATTTTTATGAACTTTCAGTTCCTTTATAAAATATATATTTATGAAAAATACAAATATGTGTATTTATTGGTGTTGTTTCAAAACAAGTATGAAATGGTATGCATCTCTTGAAGGATCAACCTACCTTATGACATAGAGAATTGACTTATTTGTCTATGCTAATGATAATACTGAAGTTTCTTGTTATTTTTATTATGGTTAAAATAACTACGCTAAATTATTAATTAATGCTAAATAATTTACTTTTTTAACATTCTAACCAATCCAATTTCCCCAGTGCATTTCGTTCGGAACTCGTCAGGCAAGCAGCTGGCTTTGGTCCGCGGTTACACCTTCTACTGTGGAGCATCGAACCTGCGAACCAACATCTGGCGATGCACCCGCTGGGGCACCTGCAAGGCGCGTTTCATCATGACCAAGTACCCGAAGTGTGAGCTGCTCACAGCCCAGCTGGAGCATGGTCATAACGCTCCGAAGTACGTCATCAATGGCGGTGTGTACTTTAAACTTTAACCTGGGTACCAACATTCGGCAGTGCACCCGCTGCGAGATTTGCAAGGCGCGCTTCATCATGATCAAGTGAGTTGTAGTGTGAGCTACTCACAGCACAACTGGAGCATGGTCATACCGCTCCAAACTACGTCATTAACGCCGGCGTGTACATTAAACCTTAACTTGTAAGGGGTGCTAAGTTTGTCTAATGCGAACTATTTTTATAACGGCTTAATGGGATGGTCATATCGCTCCGAACTAAGTACCTACATGGCGTTGCAACTGTTGGGGCACCTGCATGCCACGCTTCATTATGACCGAGTTCTCCAAGTGTGAGCTACTAACCGCACAGCTCGAGCATTAATGACGGAGTGTACTTAGACTTCAAGCTGCGCACTAACATCTGCAAGTGTGAATTGCTCACTGCACAGTACTTTGAGCGGTTCGGTGACTAGTCAAACATGGTTTTAGGTAGATTATCAATATATTACGAGATTGTAATTGTGTTATTGTGGGCAGATTTTTTTGCGCAAGGCCCAGTCTTGATACAAGAGCATATAATTTGTTTGAAAGAAATCTCTTAGGAACTAAGCTATAAATGGAGTAATGTGAGCATTTACTTAAGATCTGGCGCTCTTGTGGCATTAATTTAATTGTGTAGGTACTTCAAATTTCAAATCTGCCGACCTAATCATATGTTTACTTTGTAATAATAAGTAATGTTTAAAGGTTGGTCTAACTAATCTAAGATATTAATTTTAAGTATAGGCGATCATCACACTGCCGCGGTTCCCGCGCGCGGCGGCGGTGCGCGAGCATGGGCCGTATTCTTACTTTAAAACACCCTCCAAACACACACGATCCAAAGTCAATATAACTCCAATACAACTTCAATATTGGTTGATTGTTTGTAGTGTGTTGGAGTTATGTTTGAGATATTTAGGTTGTGTTCTTAATGTATTGTTAATGTATTTTAAAGTTAGAATCGGGCACCGTGACAGCGCTATAGATATTCATAGCGGAAACCGAGGCAGAAGGTATGTCCCAATAAACGTCACAATTGTCACAAATTATATTGACTTTTGTCAACAATATGTTATGCTGTATCTATGGTATGGAGTCAAATATAGATCTCAATTGTTATTGTTGCTTTTTATGAGTTATTTAACCAATTGATATACATTTTCTAATTTTATACTTATGTAATTTGTGCCATTTTCGAATGTTCTTTTATAAGCATTTATTGTAAGCTGTATTATTTGCTTTGATATTAAAAAAATAAATTGTGTAGACGAAACAGTAAATAATTCGCAAACATTATTAACATATTAAACGCACATGAAGCGACAACCGGTGGTTTTTTTTTATATAATACCGCTACTTGGTGCTCCAATGTGCAAAAAGAGATCCAGAAGCAAAATATCAACCCACAGACAACTCGAAATAGATATTTTTGGCGAAAATCTACGGGAAAAACCCGACCCCAGATAAACTGAGAAAGGGGTAGGACAAGGAAGAGTTATAATACCGGATTTATAATATCTGATTACTTGTACAGATTACCGGTAATAAGTACGTGACATATTTGTGGTTAAAAGTCCAGTTACACGTGATATTTCTAAAATCCCAAATTCAAACATTTGTGTTGCAAATAAGCCTCACCAGTGACTCTTTCTAACAAGGTGGAAGGTGTAAATATGCAGGCATTGTATTGTATGCAAGAGGCAGCATTACCAAATAATATGCAGGGCTTACTCAGTTGATAGTGACCCTGCCTACGAAGCAAGAGGTCCCGGGTTCGAATAGGTTAGGGCATTTATTTGTGTGTTTATCACTGATATTTGTTCCTGAGTTATGGATGTTTTCTATGTATATATGTATTTATCTATATATATCTATTATATTTATCGTCGTCTAGTACCTACAACACAAGCCTTATTGAGCTTAACGTGGAACTAGGTTGATTTGTGTAAGATTGTCCCATAATATTATTTATTTATTTTTGGGGTCTAGGTAGAAAATATCGCATTGTCCAACGAGGTAATCAAATTTTCAGATACTATACTGGTAAAGCTGTAACGCATTTTATTTTCATTTTAGTGCAATTTGTCTACAACAAGAAAGGCAACGCTGTGGTCATCCTCAACAGGTTTCCTTTCTACATCCACGAGCGGAAGAAGGCCACCATATCCTGGCGCTGCTGCTGCATTGACAGGTCCACCAAGGTCATGTGCAGGGCGAGACTGAAGACTACGGTGGATGGAGAAGTGCTGCTGGCAGGCGATGTACCAAGACATAACCATTCACCTAGGCCCTTTAAGATATGTAACGGTGTATTCATTCCGGGATGATGAAGGGTTTAGTTCAATTGTTTTTGATAGAAAAAAATACATAAATACTTACGTCATGGTTGTGTTCATAAAGCGTTTTAAATATTATTAGCTAATAAAGTTATACTGTGATGGTAATATATAAGTTATACTAATTTGAACATAGGTACGTGTTACAATATAAACCGTCCGTCCAATCTACGATATATACCTTAGGTGCATAACTATTTATAACGTCATTAATTGTTATTAAAAAATTGTAAATATATTTATTTTGTTATTTGCGCTTAATTATATTATTAAATCTACCAAACTAGAAGGGTGGTTTTCTTCAAATAGAAACAAGGATGACGTTTATAATTTTATTTAAAAAGTAAATCAAGACGTTACAACTTCAATAAATTAAATTGGTGTAAACACGTATAAGTCTATCCTGCCTATGCTTAACCCGCGAAATTCCAGCAAAGAAGAGGGCTCCGGTCCCTCCGTCGGCCATTCTATTAACAGCTGGTTCTACCCCTTCCTCTGCTAGTATACGTCATGAAGCATCCGATAGATGGCGCCTCGGAGTCAACGATTGGTGCGTGCCATACTTTGTAGATCCAGCTCGGCCGCTAGGTGGCGCTGGTGCTGCACTGATTGCCAACAATTATAAGTTTCAAAATTATCTATAGTACTCGTATTTTATTACTAAAATAAGTTTTGCGATTACATGTTTCATAAAAATGTAAGTCGTCAAGTCAAACTTATATCATTATGTTTCAAGATAAGACTTAACTCTTTATGATGATATAATCGATAGCGTCGGTAATTGTAATTTAATGTAACATATTTTGTTATAGTGTTACGGAACAACAGAGGCAATGAAGTACTGGTCATAAATGACTACCCCTATCACTTACATCAGCGGTTAAAGAGCTCCACAACATGGCGATGCCACATCATCGACAAGGCCACCTCCAGGAAGTGCAGAGCGAGGGCCAAGACGAAGGACGGTGTGGTATCGTTGGACAAGTTCGGACATAGCCATCCCCCTAGGCCGTATAGAATATTGAACGGCGTATACATACCGCTATAATAAAGAGATTAAAGAGCTTCATATCATGGCGCTGCCACAGCATCGACAAGGCCATCACCGAGTAGTGCAGAAAGAACGTCGTATACCTACCGCTACAGAGTGCCTATGTAGGTAAGATATCAGGCCTAAGAAGGGAGGCCTTGTATTGGGGGCCGAGGAAGCCGTGCCCGCCGGCGGGCGCGGCAGCGGTGTGCACGTGGAGTGTCACTGTCAAAAACCCGCATTTTTTATCTTAATCCACACAGTTATCCCAATGAACTCATAAATAAATCGGGAAGGAAAAATAAAAGATCGTTCGTGAAATATTAACTGCGGCCATGTGTCACTGATTAGCTTTACGAGTTTGGCTGATTCTTTGCTGTGTGTATGTTTATTTGATATCATAAATGTTTCGCTGCTGGCAAATATAAATGTTTGTTTTTCATATAAAGTGGACAACATTTACCTATGTAATATACATATGTTTCACGAAATCGACCTAAGATTATTGTGATTATTTTTTTGTCCTCATTTAAGCAACAAACAAACGTGTTATGCTCATTTCCAATGAAATTTCATGAAAATTTCAAAACTTGAGGATTATATTGATTTTAATCAGTTGAAGTAAGCCAGGAACAAATTTCGTTGATCATCGCGTCCCAGGCGATAACTTGTCAAGTGGTGAAGGGCGATGGTCACGTGAACATACGATCTTCAGGGTATCAGCTGACCGTCTTCTACCTCGATACAGCCGACTGAACATTTTTCATGTTTGTAAGAGCATATAAACTATCATCTGACAAATTTTTAATCGGGACGGAATGACCGTTTTTTTTTTTAAGTAATTAAATGGCTGCCGTTCCTCAACCCACCAACGGAGCGGCAGCTGACCTTCACGAGGCTTCATTATACATCGCCCCAAACCACTTCACAAGTTATCGCCTGGGACGCGATTGGTCATGAACTCATGAAATTTGTTCCTGGCTTACGGTCCATAAGTTAGTAGATAAGTTATATATATTGCTGAAGGTACAAAGTGAAGAAAGTATAAAGCGAACTATCCCTGAAGGTTCAAAGTATATCGTATAAATTTGTATTCTTTTTGGATTTCAGTACAATGGTGCCAAAACATCAGAGGGAGTAATGTTTTGATCGTGAACGGCTACACGTTCTTCATCCACGAAAGGATGGAGAGAACAATGTCCTGGAGATGCCAATGTACCGACAAGGATACCAACACGAAGTGCAAGGCCCGCTGCGTCACCTCATTGAACGGCGAATTGATAGTTTGGGACAAGTTAGAGCATAATCATCGACCGAAACCGTTTAGAATTCACAAGGGTATATTTTATCCGCTTTGAAAATCTATAAGTATCTATTCGATTTTCAATTGTCCAAACCTTTATGGCACTCCTGTTACAATGTGGCTTTTCATGCCTGGAATAAATGTGTTGATAGTATCTATTTTGTTTATTCCGATAGTTTATTTACTCTGATCTTTTGCCATTTATTATTTTAGTATTTTTTAACAAATTATTAATAGTTTTGTACTTGCTGCTCTGAACTCATCAAGTTTCTTTTACCAAACGTTGGGTTATTGCAATGCTTATGATTATAAAACTCATTTTTCATTATGGTATCTAATTCAGTATGCTGTCCTTACTTTTCCATCAATCGAAGGATGTACCATAAAAAAGGTTAAAATACTTTTCCTTAGTACTACAAATGTTTTGCGGAAATGCAACGCGATATTGAAGCTGCACATAGTTCGTGCATGCTGGACTAGACATGACTAATTTGCGTAATTTAACTCCATTGTATTAATTTTATTGCAGATCTTCAGCTTCATGTAGGCTTATAATGACTAGTAGACAAGCAGACAAAAAAACGAGAAAAATAAGAACCCGATGTAGTGACTGTAAGAAGTCATATTGCATGGAATGCTTTTACTACCTACATTTCAGGACCTCCACCGCTAAATTACTGTCGTCAGTAAACAGACAAATTGACACTTTTTGTAGTCGGTGTAGGAAGTCGGTGTGGTTTAATCTTTACCTTTTTAAGATGTATGTTGGTGAACACTGATCTTATGTTATTTTAACCATTAAATGTTGTGATAAATTGAATTCTCTTTGTACCTTTAATACCTACCTTAAAGTTGAGTTATCATCAGAAAAAAATATGCTTAGGCACTAGTAGCGGCGCGTTAAAAATATTTGTAGACAAACCGGAGCTAATTTGGCTTTCCTCTCTTCCATGATCTGTAAGAAAGTTACCCAAGCGCCTAATATAGGAAATATAGCCATGCACCGAAGGAGTACACTTTACGAGAAGGAATTTACTATAAACTGAAGATCATCTGCTTCCTGAGCTTTAGCCAATCTCAGAAGAATCAAGAGTTGAGCTGGAAGATGGAGTGTAGCACTTCCGTAGTCGATGCGGGTAAACGGATCATGAAGGTAGGGGTTTTCTTCTCTTTATCCGTTTCCGATAACGGTTTGTTAATAATTCTATCTATGATAGTATCGACTCAAAACGTGTTAAAAAATGGATAGTATGTTAAAACACAGCCAACTGCCCTCTAAGTCGAAATAAATTTAAACCTAATTAACTGTAATAAAATATGCCAACTTTTCAGTCATCTTTTTGAAGGTGAATAATCCCAATGTGATTTTTTAAAATCTACTTTCAATATAATATTGTAACTTACAACGTCACTATAAAATATAACGGTTACACTCACGTCACTTTAGTCACTTCGCGCGACATGTTTCGGAGAGCTTAGGTCTCCATCAGAGCGGGCGACACGAGCTGCGCGGCGAGCGGGACGCAGGCCAGTCGGCAACGCGTCGTTCAACAGCGCGCAACGGGCCGGTTCGAAATAGCACTCTCAGTGCTTGAAGATGGAGACCTAAGCTCTCCGAAACATGTCGCGCGAAGTGACTAAAGTGACGTGAGTGTAACCGTTATATTTTATAGTGATAGTATGTCTCACGAAAGTTTAAATTTAATAACTTACAACGTATTTAAAAAATAAGTAGGCCTAACAATTCAGTCATTGTACGTATATCTAAGGTTAATAGGACAAGGTTCTTTAAGTTTGAAGTGGTCTTTCCCCCAGTAACCTGGACGACCAACGTTCGTGGCAAGCAACTAATCCTCATCAATGGCTACAGTTTCTACCTCCAGGAGAGCTACAAGAATTCGTGCCGGTGGATCTGCACGTACGGCGTACGACGGTGCAGGGCGCGACTCATTACGACCAGCGAGGGACACGTTATGAAGGCTGAGCTGAGCCATGGACACCTGCCTCCGGAGTACAGGATTCAAGATGGGGTGTACATTAAGATATAGAACAGTCAATTAAACTGTCTAAGTTTATATCTCAATATAATATCCGCCTATGATTTGATTTTGGAATTTTGCATTCCGTCTGTGGTAGTGGTACAATCGACTAGAAAGAGATGTATCCTCTTTTGCACCTTATTACAACGCAATATGATAAAGAAGTGGATACAGCTATTTGTAATCGACTGTACCTACAGAAATAATGCATACTTATGCAGTAAATTCCCCTGGAAAAATAGTTTCATCTCTCTCTTTATCTTTCTTGGCAAAGGGTACCATAATGAATAAATTAAGTACTTTGACTTGCTGTAATAGTAGTTTATGTAACTGTTACGTAATAAGGGTCCTCAAATTACGAGTCTGGTTTTATGAAACGAGCCGCAGGCGAGTTTCATAATAAGATCACACGAGTGTTTTAAGGCCTAATTCCGTACACACACACACGCGCATACACTGCTTTATCTACACACATATTATAAATCCTAAATGAAGTGTTCGGAAACCATTAGAATGACCGCCATTGCACCGCCATGACCAACGAGATTGTGCCGGCAGTCGGGCGGGCGCGTGCCGGCGGTCAGAGAGGAGAGCAGATTGTCACTAGGTTACCGTAGGTAATGATTTTCATACGTTTTAACCACACTGTCACAGATAATACACTGATGTTACATTACTGGTTGCAATAATGTGCCTATAATATTTAAAGAGTTCCCTCTCCTTCCTGTCTTAGTTATTTCAGTATTTTTACAGTAGCTCGGGCATTTGCCCTTTCAAAGGTAAAGTAGCGTAAGTGACGCGTTTTTCTTTAAAATTATAACATATGTTACTCATAATATAAGCAATGAAGGTGACACCAGGGTGTCAATGATTCGGTATTAGCCTGTAGGTCATTTACCTTGCCGTAATTTAAACACACTGACTGTGGTTTTCCCATGCGGCTATAATACCGCTCTGCATATCTAATTCTTTATAGCACAATCTCTTATGTACGGTCAACCAATTTGATTCCTAGGCCACTGTAGAACCTGGTCGTAATTACAGTTGCCCGTGGATACGTATAAACGTAACCTATTCGCTACCAAACTAGCTATTGTGACAAGGTTCTAGAGTGGCCTAGGAATCAAATTGGTTCACCGTACATTGTCACCGCATTCGGACGAGCACCTCCTAAAGTGCAGCAGGTTTTTAGGGCTCCGGAGCCAAATGGCGAAAAACGGAACCCTTATGGATTCGTCATGTCTGTCTGTCTGTCTGTCTGTCCGTCCGTATGTCACAGCCATTTTACTCGGAAACTATACGACGTATCTAAATAAAATTTACACATAAGGTGTATTTTGTATGCCGCTACTTAGTTATGTAGTTATTTAAAAAAAAAAAATTAGGGGGGCGCTCCATACATGTACTTAACTAAATTTCAAAAAAATCTTTTTAACCAAATATGACACAACAATCAATAGGTCTTTAATAATTTTTAAGAAAAAAAAACGACTTCCATGGGGGTAGCCGGTGAAGCATTATTATAGATGGTGCACTTAGATTCCATACAATGAAATAACTTGCTTTAACAAACGCAGCGGAGAGGACAAATCGCCAAACGTGAACTATGCGTCGTTGAAGAGTTCCATTCTGATTATCATCAGCAGTTCCACTTCATCAAATGTCACTCTTTTGAATGAAAATGCTTGATTTGTTGATAAAAATACAAAAGTCACTTTACGTATGCCTTTAAGATTTGAGGAATTCCCTCGATTCCTCATGGAACTCATCATCAGAACTTGAGCTTAACGAAAATTGGTCCTGACAATCTAGCTTGCTTAACAAACACAGCGAAGAGGACGAATCGCCAAACATGAACTATGCGTCGTTGAAGATTTCCGTTCTGATCATCATCAGCAGTTCCACTTCATCAAATGTCACTGTTTTGAATGAAAATGCTTGACTTGTTGATAAAAATACAAAAATCACTATGTGTAAGCCTTTAAGATTTGAGGAGTTCCCTCGATTCCTCATGGATCCCATCATCAGAACTGCGTTTTGACAAAAACGGAACCAATCTGTATATATATACTTACAATCAAAAAAAGAATTTTCAAAATCGGTTCAGACATGACGGAGTTATGGAGTAACAAACATAAAAAAAAAAAAACATACACGCCGAATTGAGAACCTCCTCTTTTGAAATCTTGAAGTCGGTTAAAAATAACATTGAGGTTTCCTTGACCATTTTGTGATTAAGTGAATATTTTCTGAAATAATCGCTTCGAAAGTCAGAAATATTGTGCCCCCCCTGTAACTTTTGAACCGTAAGTCCAAAAAAACTTTTTACAAAAAAAAGATAAACCGACTTCAAAAAGGATAAAATAAATTATTATACTATTTATATGCCTTACAAACTGATATGTTTGAAGTCGGTGCCAAGCCAAAAAGTTACAATACCGGTCAAATCAGCTTCAAGTCTGAAAATCACAAAACAGTTAATACGAACGAGGCGTATGTGTCCAGTGAATTGTTCTTCATACTATAGAACTATTCTAATACGGTATTGACTGCACGTAGGTTTTCATTCAAGTACAGAAAGAAAGTATAATCATGCGTCTTATGATGTTTGTTAATAAACTTTTTTACTAGTTTTCGGACTAACCATATCTCGAACGGAGCCCGTGCTTCGGTTTGAATTATTTATCCTACTTCATCTAAGGTGTAATATCGAAGTGTAAAGGAATTCAATGGCTAGATTGATCTTTCTATACTCAGACACACTGGGTGTGTGGGACCCACCTTTTCAGTAGAAAATGGCGCGATATTTAAATTTTCTATGGAAGGTCAACCATACGTGTTTATATATATTTTTTAATTTGCCGCCTTTTTCTGATTATTGACAAAGTAGACGTGTATCAGAGTATATATAGATGGGTACCATGGGATGGGTTTCATCAAAATTGGATTAGTAGTTTAGACGTGAAAATGTAACAGATAGATTCACCTTTTCAATATAAGTAGGAATCGAAATGTTATGTGATTTTCAGACTTGAAGCTGATTTGACCGGTATTGTAACTTTTTGACTTGGCACCGACTTCAAACATATCAGTTTGTAAGGCATATAAATAGTATAATAATTTATTTTATCCTTTTTGAAGTCGGTTTATCTTTTTTTGTAAAAAGTTTTTATTTTTCCATTTTTAGTGGTTATATAATTATCATAATCGGACAACGGATCTCGCAATAATCGGTGAGGATATATAAGAAAAAGTTCATGATACGTACTCAATGTAACGAAAGTTCCACATATCATATGTGCCCTTTATCATTAGGTCCACTCCATCAAATTAGTGGTTTTCGAGAGGAATGCTTGAGTTGCTTAAAAACAACAACCAAATCACCATACATGTGCCATTAAAAATTGAGGAGTTCCCTCAATTCCTCATGGATCCCATCATCAGAACAGCACCAGATTATTGTGGAACCATCTCAAAGGTAGTTCCTTTCAAACAAAAAAGAATTCCTGAAATCGGACCACGGGTCTCGGAGTAATCGCCGAACAACCGGCCAAGTGCGTGTCGGACCACGCATAGGAGGGTTCCGTACCTTCAATGGAATAAGAACCAAACTAATACCAAAAGGTCGTATCTGATGCCTATGGAAGAAGTTTATTGGAGATAACTCAAAAATGTATGAACCGATAACGTTCAAAACAATTTTCGTAGAAAGTATATGATAATGCGCATCTCTTCAAATTTTTTCATAGTTTTTGAACTTACGGTTCAAAAGTTACGGGGAGGGGGGGGGGGGCTACACAACTTTTCTGACTTTCGAAGCGATTATTTCAGAAAATATTCACTTAATCACAAAATGGTCAAAAAAACCTCAATGTTATTTTGAAAGACCTATCGATTGATGTGTCACATGTTGATATTTGGTTAATTTTTTTTTAAAATTTAGTTACCTGTATGGAGCGCCCCCCTACATTTTTTTTTTTCAAATTTAACTACATAACTAAGTAGCTGCATACAAAATACACCTTATGTGTAAATTTTATTCAGATACGTCGTATAGTTTCCGAGTAAAATGCCTGTGACATACGGACGGACAGACAGACAGACAGACATGACGAATCCATAAAGGTTCAGTTTTTTGCCATTTGGCTACGGAACCCTAAAAAACATCATCATTATCATCAAAACAACCATCATCATGAGGTTCACTTCATGAAATTGGTGGATTTCGAGAGAAAATCCTCGCGTTGCTTAAGAGGCCTTATTCCCAAAATGCGCGTAATTTGCGAAATGCATCATTTTCTTCGGAGGTTATAGCGAAAAAGCTTTGTGTTTTTAAATTAACTTTTAATGCATATAATAGTCCGTTCCTTTATCTAGACGGCCATGGGAAAAAATATTACATTTTTGAGAAAAAAACCTGAAAAACATGGCTTCTCTTGGCAGGCCTCTTCAGAGTTTGCAGTTAGACGTCTGGTTTTTTTTCAGATTACTCAAATAAAGGGAACCTTTCTCATAAAATTTGAATACAATTCAATTCAGTATATCATGTTCAAGACGGCCATGGTAAGAAAAATTGAAGATTCATCTTGGATAATAGACAAATTCTGAATATTGCAATTTTTTTGATGAAAACAGGTTTACATTTAATTTTTTTCACGGAAGTCCTATAAATATTCTGCCCTAAAGATATTAATATATTAAAGTTCAGCTATAGATCTACCACGAAAAAAAAAATCATTACTGTAACGCAAAATTTAAATAAAGTGTAATTTTTTGAAGATGACTCTAAATCGGTTAAAAACTTGACAAAACACATCGCGCCGTCGCCTCTAGCTCAGTATGGAACGAGAGCTCACAGACGACGGACCTGTGCTAAATCGTCCTACGCGCATTACGTAAGTTTGCCAGCTAGATACACCAAGAGGCCACTAAAACGGGTAACGTTGTATGAAATCCCCAACACGTAGTGACCGGTTTCCATTGCCCTATAGTTGCGAGAAGTGCGATTGAATTATAAAGATCCTTGAAATAAAAGATTGTTACTTTACTTTAATATTATTATAGTATATAACTTACCAAGGACTGTAAAAGAAAGAAAGCCCGAAATCGCAGGTATTTGTGGCCCGAGCCGCAGGCGAGGGTTGTAAATATGCGATAGAGGGCTTTCTTTTTTACTGCCCGTGGTGAGTACACAATTAGCGTAGCGTGCGGTAAAACTCACATTATGGCCAGGTGTGACGTAAAATGATTTTTTATTTGAAAACTAGACAATTTTGTCAATATCGTCATGGTAGTCATTTTCGACTAACTCAGGATGTGCAGAATTTAAAAATAATGGTTATTTTAAAAACAAAGATGGCGGTCATACACTTTATGGAAAAATCGTTATGGTAGTAATTTGCAATTAATTCAGGGGTGTAGATTTCGGAAAAAAGGACGGTTTTAAAATCAATGATGGCGGAAACGGAAAATTCTGTCAAAATCGTCATGGTAGTCATTTCCGACTAATTTGGGTAAGCAGATATCGAAAATAATGTCTATTTTGAAATCCAAGATGGCGGTCATACACTTTTTTTGTAAAAATCGTTATGGTAGTCATTTCCGATTAATTCAGGGGTGTAGATTTCGAAAATAAGGTCCGTTTTAAAATCAAAGATGGCGGAAACGGAAAATTCTGTCAAAATCGTCATGGTAGTCATTTCCGACTAATTCGGGTAAGTAAATAACAAAAATAATGTCTATTTTGAAATCCAAGATGGCGGTCAAACACTTTTTTTGTAAAAATCGTTATGGTAGTCATTTTCGATTAATTCAGGGGTGTAGATTTCGAAAATGAGGACCGTTTTAAAATCAAAGATGGCGGAAACGGAAAATTCTGTCAAAATCGTCATGGTAGTCATTTCCGACTAATTCGGGTAAGCAGATATCGAAAATAATGTCTATTTTGAAATCCAAATGGCGGTCATACACTTTTTTGGTAAAATCCGTTAAATTTGTCACGGTAGCCATTTTCGACTAATTTGGGTGTGCAGATTTCGAAAATATTGTCTATTTTGAAATCCAAGATGGCGGTTATACACTTTTTTGGTAAAAATCGTTAAATCGAAAATAAAGACCGTTTTAAAATACAAGATGGCGGAAATGGAAAATTTTGTCAAAATCGTCATGGTAGTCGTCTTCGACTAATTCGGGGGTGTAGATTTCAAAAATGATGTCTATTTTGAAATCGAAGATGGCGGTCATACACTTTTTTGTAAAAATCGTTATGGTAGTCATTTTCGATTAATTCAGGGGTGTAGATTTCGAAATTAAGGTCCGTTTTAAAATCAAAGATGGCGGAAACGGAAAATTCTGTCAAAATCGTCATGGTACTCATTTCCGACTAATTCGGGTAAGCAGATATCGAAACTAATGTCTATTTTGAAATCCAAGATGGCGGTCAAACACTTTTTTGGTAAAAATCGTTATGGTAGTCATTTTCGGTTAATTTAGGGGTGTAGATTTCGAAAATAAGGTCCGTTTTAAAATCGAAGATGGCGGAAACGGAAAATTCTGTCAAAATCGTCATGGTAGTCATTTCCGACTAATTCGGGTAAGCAGATATCGAAAATAATGTCTATTTTGAAATCCAAATGGCGGTCATACACTTTTTTGGTAAAATCCGTTAAATTTGTCACGGTAGCCATTTTCGACTAATTTGGGTGTGCAGATTTCGAAAATATTGTCTATTTTGAAATCCAAGATGGCGGTTATACACTTTTTTGGTAAAAATCGTTAAATCCAAAATAAAGACCGTTTTAAAATACATGATGGCGGAAATGGAAAATTTTGTCAAAATCGTCATGGTAGTCGTCTTCGACTAATTCGGGGGTGTCGATTTCGAAAATGATGTCTATTTTGAAATCGAAGATGGCGGTCATACACTTTTTTGTAAAAATCGTTATGGTAGTCATTTTCGATTAATTCAGGGGTGTAGATTTCGAAAATAAGGTCCGTTTTAAAATCAAAGATGGCGGAAACGGAAAATTCTGCAAAATCGTCGTGGTAGTCATTTCCGACTAATTCGGGTAAGCAGATATCGAAAATAATGTCTATTCTGAAATCCAAGATGGCGGTCATACACTTTTTTGTAAAAATCGTTATGGTAGTCATTTTCGATTAATTCAGGTGTGTAGATTTCGAAAATAAGGACCGTTTTAAAATCAAAGATGGCGGAAACGGAAAATTCTGTCAAAATCGTCATGGTAGTCGTCTTCGACTAATTCGGGGGTGTAGATTTCGAAAATGATGTCTATTTTGAAATCGAAGATGGCGGTCATACACTTTTTTGTAAAAATCGTTATGGTAGTCATTTTCGATTAATGCAGGGGTGTAGATTTCGCAAATAAGGACCGTTTTAAAATAAAAGATGGCGGAAACGGAAAATTCTGTCAAAATCGTCATGGTAGTCATTTCCGACTAATTTGGGTAAGCAGATATCGAAAATAATGTCTATTTTGAAATCGAAATGTTGGTTATACACTTTTTTTGTAAAAATCGTTAAATTTGTCATGGTAGTCATTTTCGACTAATTCGGGTGTGCAGATTTCGAAACTAATGTCTATTTGGAAATCTAAGATGGCGGTCAAACACTTTTTTTGTAAAAATCGTTATGGTAGACATTTCCGATTAATTCAGGGGTGTAGATTTCGCAAATAAGGACCGTTTTAAAATCAAAGATGGCGGAAACGGAAAATTCTGTCAAAATCGTCATGGTAGTCATTTCCGACTAATTAGGGTGTGCAGATTTCGAAAATAATATCTATTTAGACATCCAAGATGGCGGTCAAACACTTTTTGTGTAAAATCCGTTAAATTTGTCACGGTAGCCATTTTCGACTAATTTGGGTGTGCAGATTTCGAAAATATTGTCTATTTTCAAATCCAAGATGGCGGTTATACACTTTTTTGGTAAAAATCGTTAAATCGAAAATAAAGACCGTTTTAAAATACAAGAAGGCGGAAATGGAAAATTTTGTCAAAATCTTCATGGTAGTCGTCTTCGACTAATTCGGGGGTGCAGATTTCGAAAATGATGTCTATTTTTAAATCGAAGATGGCGGTCATACACTTTTTTGTAAAAATCGTTATGGTAGTCATTTTCGATTAATTCAGGGGTGTAGATTTCGAAAATAAGGTCCGTTTTAAAATCAAAGATGGCGGAAACGGAAAATTCTGTCAAAATCGTCATGGTAGTCATTTCCGACTAATTCGGGTAAGCAGATATCGAAAGTAATGTCTATTTTGAAATCCAAGATGGCGGTCAAACACTTTTTTGGTAAAAATCGTTATGGTAGTCATTTTCGGTTAATTTAGGGGTGTAGATTTCGAAAATAAGGTCCGTTTTAAAATCAAAGATGGCGGAAACGGAAAATTCTGTCAAAATCGTCATGGTAGTCATTTCCGACTAATTCGGGTAAGCAGATATCGAAAATAATGTCTATTTTGAAATCCAAATGGCGGTCATACACTTTTTTGGTAAAATCCGTTAAATTTGTCACGGTAGCCATTTTCGACTAATTTGGGTGTGCAGATTTCGAAAATATTGTCTATTTTGAAATCCAAGATGGCGGTTATACACTTTTTTGGTAAAAATCGTTAAATCGAAAATAAAGACCGTTTTAAAATACAAGATGGCGGAAATGGAAAATTTTGTCAAAATCATCATGGTAGTCGTCTTCGACTAATTCGGGGGTGTAGATTTCGAAAATGATGTCTATTTTGAAATCGAAGATGGCGGAAACGGAAAATTCTGTCACAATCGTCATGGTAGTCATTTCCGACTAATTCGGGTAAGAAGATATCGAAAATAATGTCGATTTTGAAATCCAAGATGGCGGTCAAACACTTTTTTGGTAAAAATCGTTATGGTAGTCATTTTCGATTAATTCAGGGGTGTAGATTTCGAAAGGTCCTTTTTAAAATCAAAGATGGCGGAAACGGAAAATTCTGTCAAAATCGTCATGGTAGTCATTTCCGACTAATTTGGGTAAGCAGATATCGAAAATAATGTCGATTTTGAAATCCAAGATGGCGGTCAAACACTTTTTTGGTCAAAATCGTTATGGTAGTCATTTTCGGTTAATTTAGGGGTGTAGATTTCGAAAATAAGGTCCGTTTTAAAATCGAAGATGGCGGAAACGAAAATGGATAAAATAACAAGTAAAGTGTGTGATCGCCATCTTGGCTTTCAAAATAGACATTATTTTCGACAATTACCGAAATAGTCGAAAACGACTTCCATGACGAATTTATAATTTTTCATTTCCGCCATCTTTGATTTTAAAACGGTCCTTATTTTCGAAATCTACACACTTGAATTAATCGGAAATGACTACCATATGGATTTTCACCAAAAAGTGTTTGATCGCCATCCTGGATTTTAAAGCAGACATTATTTTCAAAATCTGCACACCCAAATTAGTCAAAGACGACAACCATGACGATTTTGACAAAATTTTCAGTTCCCCCATCTTTGAGTTTAAAACGGTCCTTATTTTCGAATTATTCATCCCAGAATTGATTAGAAATGACGTCCATTACGATTTTCAAGTAAAAAGTGTATGGCCGCCATCTTGGATTTCAAAATAGACATTATTTTCGAAATCTGCACACCCAAATTAGTCAAAAATGACTACCATGACGATTTTCACAAAATTTACCATTTCTGCCATCTTGAATTTTAAAACGGTCTTTATTTTTGAAATGTACATCCCTGCAGTAGTCTAAAATGACTACTGTAACGATTTTTACCAAAAAGGTGTATGACCGCCATCTTGGATTTCAAAATAGACATTATTTTATCGAAAATAAAGATATCGATCCGCTTACCCGAATTAGTCAAAAATGACTACCATGACGATTTTGACAGAATTTTCCGTTTCCGCCATCTTTGATTTTAAAACCGTCCTTTTTTCCGAAATCTACACCCCTGAATTAATCGGAAATTACTACCATAACGATTTTTACCATAAAGTGTATGACCGCCATCTTTGTTTTTAAAATAACCATTATTTTTAAATTCTGCACATCCTGAGTTAGTCGAAAATGACTACCATGACGATGATCATTTTCGTAATCAACACACCCGAAGTAGTCGAAATTTGCAACCATGACCATTTTTACAAAAAAAAAATTTCAGCCATATTGGAATAAAAAAAATACCACCTATGTATGTATAAGTAATAAAATATTTCCTATCGAATAAAGGCATATTGAAGGAGGGTAAAAAATGAAATATAAGTGTAAAACAGTCTATACAATACTAAATAAACCTAATTTTCGAAATTCGAAATTTATTATACTTTTAATTCGAAAAGTATCCCCAACAGTCCCTATAATTAGTAGTATCTTCCATATAAAAGAAAATAAATAGCCTGTGTGTAACTTATGCGTAAAAAGAATTTTACGTCACACCTGGCCATAATGTGAGTATTACCGCACGCAACGCGTACGGTAAAACTCGCATTATGGCCAGGTGGAGACGTAAAATTGTGTACTCACCACGGGCAGTAAAAAAGAAAGCCTTTACAGTCCTTGGTACGTAATGTACTATTACTTGTAATTGAAGTTGAAAACGATCAAGATCGTTCGATCGTCGATCATTGCCAGCGGTCGCGTACTGAGCGCTACCGCCATCTATCGAGTAAGATTTCATGAAATTGAGGAACGTTCATGGGAATAAGGCCTCTTAAGAAAACACCTAAATCACCATACATGTGCCTTTAAAAATTGAGGAGTTTCCTCAAATCCTCATAGATCCCATCATCAGAACAGCACCAGATTTATGTGGAACCATTTCAGAGGTAGTTCCTTTCAAACAAAATAAATAATTCCTGAAATCGGACCACGGGTCTCGGTAATCGCTAAACATCCTACATTTAAAAAAAAACATCATTATCATCAAAACAACCATCATCATGAGGTTCACTTCATCAAATTGGTGGATTTCGAGAGAAAATCCTCGAGTTGCTTAAGAAAACACCTTAATCACCATACACGTACTTTAAAAAATTGAGGAGTTCCCTCAATTCCTCATGGATCCCGTCATCAGAACAGCACCAGACTAATGTGGAACCATCTTAGAGGTAGTTACTTTCAAACAAAAAAATAATTCTTCATATTGGACCACGGGTTTCGGAGTAATCGCAAACATCCTACATTAAAAAAAATCATCATCATTATGAAAATAGATGTCATATACTTCAGAAAAAGTGACCAAACCCTCCGGTGTCCGAGGCCAGATTTGAACTGGCGTCTTCAGCTTTCGCTGAAGTATATGACATCTATTTTCAGTTTATATATAGTAGTGTAACTACTTAAAAAAAAAATGCAAATCAAAAAAAATATTGAACAAAAATAATTTGATTTGCTTAGAGATTCATAGATGGCAGCACCATCTCTCTCGCTATACCAGAATCACGTAAGTAATTCGGATAGGAGGTGCAAGCACGTACTGCGCATGCCCTTAGAGTATGGTCAACGGCGCCTAGCCGTTTCAAGTTCAGAGATTGCATATACATGAGAAAATTTGTCAAGTTCCGCCGTGACCGGGTGGTCTAGCGGTCAGGACGTCAGCCGCGAAAGCTGAAGACGCCAGTTCAAATCTGGCCTCGGACACCGGAGGGTTTGGTCACTTTTTCTGAAGTATATGACATCTATTTTCAGTTCTTTTGCAAATCAAAAAAAAATATTGAACAAAAATAATTTGATTTGCTTAGAGATTCATCATCATTATGATCAAAACAACCATCATCATGGGGTCCACTTCATCAAATTGGTGGTTTTCGAGAGAAAATCCTCGAGTTGCTTAAGAAAACACCCACAAGGCACACCATACGTGTGCCTTTAAAAATTGAGGAGTTCCCTCAATTCCTAATAGATCCCATCATCAGAACAGCTCGAGATTGATATGGGACCACCTTGGAAGTAGACCCTTTCAAACAAAAAAAGAATTATTCAAATCGGACCACGCGTCTCGTTGTAATCGGTGAACATACATAAAAAAAAAGCCCAAACCGAATACAGAACCTCCTCCTTCTATGAAATTGAAGTCGGTTAAAAATATGAAAAATTTGAGATGCGCCTTATCATATACTTTCTACGAACATTGTTTTAAACATTATCGGTTCAGCCATTTTTGACTTATCTCCAAAAAACTTCTTCCAAGGCATCAGATACGACCTTTTGGTATTAGTTTGGTTCTTATTCCATTGAAGGTACGGAACCCTCCCATGCGCCTACTACTAGTATTTTATTGGTGTCAGAACCGATATTGAAACGAACGATGCATGATGTGAAAGGCACTGTTTTTAATATATTACATGCCCTGATAATTATCAATTTTCAAAACCTTTTTTATTAATTTTCCAGTGACTTTGGCGACGAATCTACGCGGCAAGCAGATGGTGCTCGTCAACGGCTACAGCTTCTGTCACCAGAAGAGCTCTGCCCACACAACGCGGTGGGTTTGCACCTCCTCCTCGGGTCACAACAAGTGCAAAGCGCGGGTCATCGCATCTACGGAAGGGAAGATTGTGAAGGCTGAATTGTGTCATAGTCACCCGCCGCCGCAGTACACAATTCGGAATGGAGTGTACTTTAAACTATAGAATAATTGAACTGACGTTACACTAAAATTACAATTTATTTTAATAACTGTTGTCTTATTGCGGTGTAAGGTTTCCAACTTTCATATTTTGGCATCCAAGTCAACCGAATCTCAATTTATATTATAACCTATGAATATATTTGTGTGGCTTCACAAAGTAAAAGGGCCGTATCTGATACGGTTACGGACAATGTAGCGGACAATATGCATGCGCAAATTACTTAAATTTACTCGTTCTATTCAGCATTTCGAAACTTGTACTTACAGTAACCTGGACGACGAATGTACGTGGCAAACAAATGGTACTCGTCAACGGCTACAGCTTTTGCCACCAACAGAGCTATGCCCACACAATGCGGTGGATTTGCACCTCCTCCTCGGGTCAAAACAGGTGCAAGGCGCGGGTCATCGCGTCTACGGAAGGACAGATTCTGAAGGCTGAGTTGGGTCATAATCACCCACCGCCGCAGTACACGATTCGAGATGGTGTCTACTTTAAACTATAGGATAATTGACCTGATAGCAGTTAATAAATGACTTTTCTACACTAAAATGACGTTGTCTTCATATCATCGTTGTCTCATTGCGGTATACATTTACAACCATATTTTGGCATAGCCCTAACCGAATCTTATTATAATACCTTTGAATGAACTTTGTGTGGTTTCATAAATGTAAGCGCCGGATCTGATGTGGTTATGGACAATGTAGCGGATAATACGCATGCCCATATTTCTTAAATTTTACCTCTTCTGTTTAGCATTTAGAAGTTTTGTAATTGCAGTAACCTGGACGACGAATGTACGTGGCAAACAAATGGTACTCGTCAACGGGTATAGTTTCTACCACCAACTGAGATCTTCCCACACGAACCGGTGGGTTTGCACCTCCAACTCGGGTCATACTAAGTGCAAGGCGCGCGTGATCACTTCTACGGAAGGAGATATTGTGAAGGCTGGGTTGGGTCATAATCACCCGCCGCCAAAGTACACGATTCGAGGCAGGGTTTACTATAAATTATAGAGTACTTAACTTAAGGAGTCGATAAAAATAAAAGAAAAGTATCTAAACGAAATATTTGTGTATTATTATTGTCTTATCTCGTTTTTTTTATAAAATTACCCAATGCTACCAATATCTACAAGGTTTTATTTTACGGCACAAATATCGTAAAACTTCAGTCATTAGAAACATTTTATTTTCTAGTGACTTGGACGACAAATGTACGTGGCAAAGATATAGTACTCGTCAATGGGTATAGTTTCTACCTTCAGCAGAAGTCTGCTCACACGAACCGATGGGCTTGCACCTCAAATTCTGGACAGACTATGTGCAAAGCACGCGTGATCATTTCTACGGAAGGACAGATTGAGAAAGCTGAGCTTAATCATAGTCACCCTCCACCTCAGTACACGATTCGAGACGGCGTTTACTATAAATTATAGAGTAGCTGACTGAAGGAGTTAATTTAAATAAAAAAGTATCTAAACTGTAGTTAATAAAACCAATACTATTTTGCCTTATTCCGTTTTTTTGACACAAGACCAATTTAAACCAATCCACATGTTTTTATTTATCAGTAAAAATACCACAAATGCGATACAACTTCAGTCTTTGGAAAATATTGCTTTTCTAGTAACTTGGACGACGAATCTACATGGCAAACAAATAGTACTCGTCAACGGGTATAGTTTCTACCATCACCAGCGGTATACCAATACAAACCTGTGGACTTGCACCTCGCACTCTGGCCGGAATAATTGTAAGGCACGCGTTATCACATCCACGGAAGGGCAAATAGTAAAGGCTGAACTTAATCATAATCACCCGCCGCCGCAGTACACAATTTGAAAAGGGGTTTACTTTAAACTTTAACTAGTTAACTGTTATTTTAATAAAGATAAAGAAAACGTATCTAACCTGATTTTTTTATACCATCATATCCTTATCTTGTTTTTTCCCTGAAAATCTCTCGAAGACCACTATCTCTAAGGTCTTATCTTTTAGTTACATTCCAAAAAAAATCTTACAGCATACTTTTTATATTACATTTTTGTCCTTGATAACTTTCTTTTTTCTAGTAACTTGGACAACAAATCTTCGCGGCAAGCAGATGGTGCTCGTCAACGGATACAGCTTTTGCCAACAGAGCTGCTCTATCCACACAAAACGGTGGGTTTGCACCTCGAACTCGGGTCATAACAAGTGCAAGGCACGCGTCATCACTTCTATGGAAGGACACATTGTTAAGGCTGAACTGAATCATAGGCACCCGCCGCCGCAGTACGCTATTCGAGATGGGGTCTACTTTAAGCTTTAAAATAATTAATTAAATAAACGTTCCTACACTGAAATTACGTTTTTCTACTCAAGCATTATAATCTGCCAATTAAATGACTGACAGGTATATTAAAAAAATATACTTTATAAATGTTGTTTATGGTATTATACCAACATAACGATGGTCGTATGGATTTGCATACAATATTAGGTATAAAACGTTCGACGAGGAGGATAAGTATTAGGTTACTATTCTTACCGGCTAGCTTAAATTCGAGCAGTCGTAGAAAAAATATTGTTTACTACGGACGCATGCTCATTTTTTTTTAAATTTACCTACCCTTTTTTTCACAGTTATTTTTACGACGAATTCCCGCGGCAAGCAGTTGTTGCTCGTAAACGGATACAGCTTCTACCCCCGGCAGACCTTTAACCACACAAAGAGGTGGATTTGCACCTCGTCCTCGGGTCAGTTTAAATGCAGGACACGCGTCATCACTTCTACCGATGGACAGATTGTGAGGGCTGAGCTGGACCATAACCATCAGCCACCTCAGTACACCATTCGAAATGGGATATATATTAAAATATAGGATACTGATAGATTTCTGTGCCAACTAAGTTTCAATAAATAGATGAAACTGACGAACCTATTTCAAATAAATTGGTGCTTTTTTTTATATCATCTTATTTCACTTTCTTTACTTGCCATTTTAAACATGTCTAAGAGCGACCACATCTGTAATAATTTACCTTGATATTTTTTTGTTTTGATGCAACAGCAAAGCTACTAACGCGTAAGTTTCGGTAGCTCATGCAGTTGGCAGAACGGTGGGCTGGTATCTCGGAATCGCGAATGTCTCACCGAAACACAAAATTATTAATTTTTTCCTTAATTTTTTAAAGTTCGCGAATTTTACACTGTGTGTGGCTACCAGTAGAAACTCTGAACATAATGTCAACTCGGCAACATGAAAGGCATGCACATGTTTCTTGAATTTTACAAACTTTTAATTTTCTTGTGATGTGACAGAGCTTCACTCACACGAAGCGGTGGGTTTGCACTTGGGGCTCGGGTCAGAATAGGTGCAAAGCCGGCGTCATCACTTCTACCGATGGACAGATTGTAAAGGCTGAGCTCAACCATAACTATCAGCCACCTCAGTATACCTATAAGACCTACTTTAAATTATAGGGTACAGCTTCATCTCCCGGCAGAGATTTACCGACACAAAGCACTGGGAAAGCATCTCATACCCGGGTGAAAATAAGTGCAAGGCGCGGCTCACCACTTCTATGGAAGGACAGATTGTGACGGCTAACATTGGAATATACGCTCCGAGGCGGGTGTACTATTTATAAACTTAATTGAGTTGCTTAACTTCAAACTCTGGTCTATCTGTCAGATTATGCGATTTTGGTATAAAGGAAAGGTAATAGGGTAGATATTTGCTGAGAGGGTCGAATGGATTTACCCGAGTTCGAAGTTTAGCGACACAATTAAGTATATAAATAGTACACCCGCCTCGGAGCGTATGCATGACTTAAATAAATGAGTAATATAATAGAAAAATAATATTATAATAATTAATGAATACGTAATTTACATTGTCTGTTGTGCAATAAAGTTTAAATAAGTAAATAATTGTTTTGGACTTTTTCATTTTTATGTACAGGTTTGTAGTAAAATAATAAGTTCCTTCTATTTTTAGTACTTAATAATATATCTCTTTTATTTCATTTTTTTACACGTTCGTGGGACTAGCTGACGGCGTATCGCAAAGGAAAGACCGTCAGCTATTTAGTCCCACGAACGTGTAAAAAAATGAAATAAATGAGATATGCTGACGATTTTTATGCTTTTTATAGCTTATAATTTATAATCTATCGTCTGACAAAACTTCCATCGGGACGCGATGACTAAATTTACGTGTTTGGGTGGCTTCCTCAACCCACCGACGGAGCGGCGGCTGACGCTCATGAGGCTTCATTACACGTCGCCCTTAATCACTATACGAATTATCCAACGGGACGCGATGACTGACGGAAATTGCTCCTGGCTTACGGTCCAATATAGGTTTTGTTTATCTATAAATTTCTATATAAACGATTTTGTTCCAGTGTCCTGGTACATGAATCACCGCAAAAAGGAAGTCTGCGTAGTGAACGGCTACACATTCTGCCTCCACAGGCGACAAGCGAACTCCGTGCGATGGGTGTGCACCTACGGGACGAGCAAATGTCGAGCTAAGGTCACGACCACGCATGAACGAGAAGTGTTCAGCGCTATGTTGGATCACTCTCACCCTGCTCCGAGATTTATGGTTAAGGATGGCTACTTAGTTAAACTGTAATTAGAGTAGTTCTCGGTCAATATTGTGACCAAATCGTATGCAAAAATGTCTTTTTGTGCTTATCGTCTGAAAAATAAAAAATAATGACCACCATCATTAGGTTCATCTTTAAGTTGTGTATCATGCCTTTTTCTCCTGCTTCACGACCCCGATATCATCCTGTATATGATATGTTGGACCTTAGGTTAAGTAGTTTAGATATTTATTTCCGTAAGTACACTAAGTGCTCGTTTATCTATCTTATACTTTTCTCTCAATTGCTCAAAAGTCAACTGGAAGAGATCCCCTACAGGGATAAGTTCGTCGTTGTACTTTGTTTTTTTTTTCTTTTATCATGTTTGTATTGTTAGTTTTTTATGTACAGTCGCCATCAGATATATCGGAGCAGCCAAGGTGGTCACAAATATGTGAACAACGCCTCTATTGTCAATGCGATAAAGAGCATGTTCAGATATTTTTGAGTACCTTGGCCGCTCAGATATATTTGATGGCGACTGTACAATAAAGTGTTTACATCCATACAAACGAGTAGGCACATATAGGTACATTTGCTAGATGACGCCAAGGTTTTTAGTTCTAATTTATTCTTATTAAAAATTTTACTTTAAAACTACAGATAAACTACTTATGTGCCTTACTATTTTAATTATTCAAGTAAATATTTACAGTGATCTGGACTAAAAACCGCCGCGGAAAGGACTTGTGCCTCGTGAACGGGTACTCGTTTTACTGCCAGACGCAGTCGCAGCACAGTTTTCGCTGGGTGTGCACCGCTGGGACCAACAAATGCCGAGCCAAGATCTTCACAACGTTCGACCGTCGTGTGATCCGCTCGAAGTTGGACCACAGCCATCAGGCCCCGCAATATATTATTAATAATGGCGTTTATATTAAACTTTAATATTATCGTTTGACTTGGGAATAATCTGTGCTAACTTAAATTATAATTTCTAACTAGCCTCCAATCTGTGTGCGAGCAGTTTAAAAAAAAAAACTTATTTTGTCCAACGGCCGAAGCGTAACGCCACTGTTTTATATATTTGTAAATGTATCTTAACATGAACATATGCAGTAGGTTTTTCACTAGCCAATGTATTTGAATGCGATTCTCGTTTGACATAGTCTTTTATAGCCGTTATAGTGGTTCCTTCTTGGAGTTGTATAAATGGCTTACACCTACAATCATCGGTAGACCCAAGTCTTGCAAGCTATTGCTTGACGGTTTAAAATTAAGTGTTATTTACTTAAATTATGCGATTTTAATGTTTGGCCTCACTGTACATATTTTAAATATTTTTTCGGGCATGACTTACATTTTTTTTAATATGAAATATTTACATTTTAAGTAATATTCTAGTTATATGGTTGTACATGATTTTATAAATTTTATTCTAGTTTCATTTTGGTATTGTTGTTTAGTCTTAGATAATAAGATAAAACGAAATGAATATTTTACGCTTATGTATCGTCCGTGTGATTTATTATAAGCGTTTTATATACGCAAGAAGGTAATCGTATACATATAGTATAGGTATAGGTTCAAATTTAAAAACTTATTTTGGATAACAGAACCTAGGTTAGCTCGGCAACTTTTCTACTCCAGCATTACAATCTGTCAATTAGATGACTGACAGGTATATTAAAATCGTATACTTTATAAATGCATACTATTGAAATCCACAACACAGGTTTCGTCCAATAACACTATAACTAAACAAAATCAATCAAAATCGTTACGTCCAATAACAAAAAAAATACCGCATCTACCGCAGGTTTCGTCAAATTGTATTTATATATGACTTCGTTGGGTAGGGATTGATTTGCCTGCGTTTACATGTTTGAAATACATAGGTTTTTATTTTTTAAATATCAAGTTTATTTGCTGATAGTGTGGGTACATAAACAGTATAATATATTTAGTTATATAACGTAAAAAAACTATAATTAACGTAAACTATATCATATCAAATTTCAGATTTATATCTAAAAAAAAATAAAAGCTAAACTAAAAAAAAAACATCTTTTCTTATGTATGTATTATATATATGCAATGTGCACAATTTGTAGTGCAGGTATTGGAAACAAAAAAGTGTCTATTTTTTACCGCTTTTTAGTCTAGTGACTATGAACTTAAGCAGTTATTCGGACTTTCAGTTATTTGGGCCGTAAATAACCGTGGCAAGGACATATGCTTAGTAAACGGCTACACATTTTGCTTCCAAGGCAAGTCCAACATCTCTATGCGGTGGGTGTGTACGTATGGAGCGGGATGTCGGGCAAGTGTGACCACCACACACGGCCGCAAAGTGTTGCGAGCAACGTTGGAACATATACATTCAACAAACAAGTATATTATCAGGGATGGTGTTTACTACAAATTGGTGTAAGATGCTCAATTTTGAAGGCAAGCCGAATATTTATGTGCTTTTGTAAAGAGTTTACATGGTGTCTTAGTTTGTTTTGTAAAACAATGTTACACATAATATAATTAAAATAATTAGATATTGATTGATTAATTTAGAGATGATTATAATTAACATTGAACTACAATCATGTGCACTTTATGTTTGATTTCAATTATTGGCGGACGTGTTTTGCTGCACGCACGTTTGCACGTAGTTGGCCAGCATTTAGCTATCTGTAATTGAGAACCCTTTGTAACTCTACTCTATTATGACTCTAGTTTATAGTAAAGTAGCTATTACGCTGTTGGTTTCCCATGTATGTAATATAAAATAGGTTATAAATAAATAAAAAGTCAAATTCTCCATTATTTACCGTCCTTTCTTAAATACCGATACTATTTTATTTTTCTTCATATACCTATAATATGTCATTTGTAATAAAGCACCTATTATAATTTAAATAATTTCTGATACCATTACGAGTATCATCAGCTTTTCTTACATGTATGTACCAATTACCATTTTTTGGTCTACTTGTAATGGTTTACCAAGGTACTTTAAAAGATCGTTATTAAAATAAATTACGATAGTTTTAAAAATTAAAAGTTTTATTTTCAGTCATCTTTACCCGGAGTCCCCGAGGTAAAGACCTGTGCATTGTCAACGGGTACACGTTTTACTGTCAGCAGCGTACAAAACGCTCTCTTCGCTACGTTTGCTCACAGGGAACCAGCAAATGCCGCGCCAAACTCCTGACTACGTTGGACCACTTTGTGTTCCGGTCCAGTTTGGAACATGTGCATCCAGCCCCGAAGTTTGTAATCAAAGATGGATATTACATTAGAATTAAGTAGCGTGTACCTATATCAATTATTATTATGCTGTTTGTTCGTAGCAAGTAAGGGTAGTCATCGACTACACTCTTAGTCATAATGAGCAACTTTTACAACAGCCTTTGAAATCGTGGAAAAATGGCTGTTTCATACACTTTACATGGCATCGAGTAGTAAATTTGAATCGTAAACCTAAAAACGCAAATACGTAGGTATTTTATTTGTAATGCGTTCAGCGGATATATGTTCGGATTTTTAATTTAACGTTAGCCATTTTATATCTGTAAATACATTTATTTTAACAAAATTGTGCCACGTTTGCACAAATATACGTGAATGTGAGCCTTTCAAAAATCTATTGCAGCTTGTTAATGCGTTTATCGTAATGTTATACCTATAGATTGAATGTAAATATGTATTGGTGTGATTATTGTAAGTAGTGAACATAGAAAACACAATTTAATAGCATTTGAATCAAATTATGACGTAATTTATTTGTTAAAATAATCCAACACATATTTTAATCGGTTTTTCCTTTATATTTAGGAACCTATATTAATTATACCTCAATGTAATTTCAGTCATACATATTTTGTTATTTGAACAATACCTAACTACCTCTACCTGCAATTTAAAACCGAGCGCTCAGCGAACGTTCTTTATTTAGTGCCGTGTGCCGTCGGAACTGCTAGTTATTTGTGCATTTGTAGTTTGGGTAGTATCTAGAGATAAATTAATTAATTTAACAGCAGGTATTGAGTAAAATTATTTCTGATAGATCAATTTAAAAAATAACTTATTATTTAGTAGAACAGTACCTAAGTGTTTGAACTTCCGCGCTACTAACTATAACTTAATGATTTCGTTTAAAAACAAACAAAATTATAAGTAATAACCATGTCTATTTTCAGTGTTCTACACTAAAAACTGCCGCGGCAAAGACATTTGCATCGTAAACGGCTACTCCTTCTACTGCCAGACGATCAGGGCCAAGGCACTGCGGTGGGCGTGCACGTTCGGAACGGCAAGGTGCCATGCCGTGATATCGACCACGCCCCATCGCGAAGTGATACGGGCCTCGCTGGAACACACTCATCCAGCACCCAAGTTTGTGATCAAAGATGGAGTTTATTTAAAACTTTCGGGGTTTTAGTAATACATATTTATATACATTTTGTGATTCTGATTAAGTTTGAAGATGTTTATTAACACGTTTACTAATTTATCACTTAAATTTTAATTTAGTTTATATTTACATAGTTTTAATGTCGAGTTTGTTTTGGTAAATATAACATACGTCTTTTATACTATCAATTAACAATGTATTAAAAAAAAATAAGTTTCATAATTACTTAGATTTTGACTTTTCTAGTAACTACTGACCTTTCAAAATGGAAAAACAAAGTTTTTACTTTATCATTAAATGTAGGTAGGTATTTGATCTTTTCTGAGAATTTCGAGCAGTAAAATATTGGTCTGTTTTCCAGTGCTGTGGACTAAAAATCAACGCGGTAAAGATATGTGTATCGTTAACGGGTACCCGTTTTACTGCAAAACGGTATCACCGAAGTCAGTTCGGTGGTCGTGTACTCTTGGGAACACGAAGTGCCAAGCCATGTTGAAAACTACACCCGATTATGAGGTAATCGGAGTGCGGTTGAACCACACTCATGAAGCCCCCAAATTTATAATTAAAGATGGAATTTATCTGAAACTTTAATTTATCGACTTGTATGTTATATCAGCAAAAAGTAGATAAAAAAAATATATGTCTATTTATTACTTAGATAAAATAACACGTACACACTTATGTAAGCAAAAACGGGTAAGTAAGTACAACAATACAATACAAACATTCTTTATTGCACACCTCAATAAAATAGAACAGTAGTAATAGTAATAATCATTTGTTTTAAATAATATTAAGTAAATAGTGGCATTAAACTTAATCATCCAAAAAATACTGTGCCGTATTCATTTTATTATTTAAATGTGTTAGTCGATAATTACGTATTAACCAACTATACAAAGGTGGTATTGTTCTCAGTGTTGTGGGCTAAAAACCAAAGCGGCAAAAACATGTGCATCGTAAACGGGTATCCGTTTTACTGCAAAACGATATCATCGAAGTCAGTTCGTTGGTCATTTACCTAGGGGACCGCAAAGTGCCAAGTCATGGTGACAACTACGCCTGATTATGACATAATTAGGATGCGGTTGAATCACTTTCATGAACCCCTAAGTTTATAATTAGAGATGGCATTTATCTAAAACTTTAAATAAAGAGAGTTTAAATTATATTATCGTCTTATTTACCTTTGTGAATGGGTAGCCAAAAATCGGAAAGAATCTAATTTTGTACAGGTATGTGAACTTGGCGTGATAGATGTGTTCTCATTATGTATGTAGCAATAATGTGCCAATGTTAAATAACATTTATTTCAATACCAGGTCTTTAAGGATCAGTGAAATTTTTCTTTGATTGTAGCAAGATTTCCAAGATACTAAGGATATGTTTTTATTCGTTATTTTGTAAATAAACTCCACGGAGAGTACTTGTTTACTGTTTACCTACCTGAGTAACTGTCAAACTTGTGTGCAGTGTTAATGATATCAAAACATTTTGTTTGAAGTTTTGTACTTCCTTGGTTTCAGTGGTATGGACAAAAAACTGTCGCGGCAAAGACATGTGCATAGTAAACGGGTACCCGTTTTACTGTCAAACGAGAACAACGAAATCAATTCGGTGGTCGTGTACCCTGGGGACCAACAAATGTCGTGCCATGCTGACAACTACGCTTGACTGCGACCAGATAATCAAAACTGACTTGGCTCACACACATCCAGCCTCGAAGTTTGTCATCAAGAATGGCTTTTATTTAAAACTTTAGAGAATTTGTCTGATTAAGTTATTGCAATGACTGTTAGCATATTTTTCCATTTCAGTATTATAAAAAAAAAAATGATTTGACGCTGTAAGACATGTTCCTAGCTGTGAATAGTAGAAATGATGTAAGATCGATTTGTTAATAACTGCTATGGAGTTGTGGGTTAGTATATTGGCAGCTTCTTTTTTATAATAAAATGTATGTCTTTTATAAATGGCAATACTATTGATTTGCACCAAGCAGGCTGATAGCAACCAAAGTAAATGCAATTCCGTAATTTATGAAATCAGGCGTTATTTTGTGGAAATCCATATTATTAACTACAATAATATTGCTTTGCTAACGGTGTAATAACGTACTAGTCGATTAGTGACAACCCGTTATATTTACTTGCGTATTTTTGCAAGCATTAATGTTCCCCCCCTCCCACCGCAAAAATATATATGCAAATAAATACAACAAACATCGCCAGCAGCTCCTGGGGATGCCTCGTAGAGAGGCGAAACACGTGTCGAGTTTTGGTATTCTTGGTGGTGGTTTGTTGTATTTATTTGAATATTCATTTTTGCGGCGGGAGGATGGGAACATTGCATGCGAAAATACGCAAATAGGTATAACGGGTTATCACTAACCAACTAGCACGTTATTATACCGCGGAATAGCAAAGCAATAATATTGTAGTTAATATTTCGAAACACGGATCAATTTGTTGCCCATTGTTCCATAAGCATATTTGCAAAATAAAAAATAACATCTTTTCAGTGTCTTTTCTCAAAAGCAGACGTGGGAAGGAGCTTTGCATAGTGAACGGCTACTCGTTTCGATACCATATGCAAGCGAAGCACACATTGCGCTTCATCTGCTCGATCGGTACGAATCGCTGCCGCGCCAAAGTGCTGACTACGCTGGACCGCCAAGTTATACGAGCCAACTTAAAACACACGCACGGCGCCGACAAGTTTACCGTCAGAGATGGTGTTTATTACAAAGTGTGATCTTTCTATGACAAGTGCAAGCGAAGCGTACGATGCACTACATTTGCTCGATCGGTCCGAATCGCTGCCGCGCCAAGATGCTGACTACGCTGGACCGCCAAGTTATACGAGCCAACTTAAAACACACGCACGGCGCCGACAAGTTTACCGTCAGAGATGGTGTTTATTACAAAGTGTGATGTTTCTATGACAAGTGCAAGCGAAACGTACGATGCACTACATCTGCTCGATCGGTCCGAATCGCTGCCGCGCCAAGATGCTGACTACGGTGGACCGCCAAGTAAGGGCCAGCTTGAACCATACTCACGTGCTGGCCGCCAAGTTTACCGTCAGGAATGTTGTTTATTACAAACTATAACGTTTCTATGCCAAGTGGAAACTGCCTACGCAGGACCGTCATATTATCCACGCCCGCTTGAGTCCGACGCCAATTTAACATCAGAGACGGTTTATTACAAACTGTAACGTATATGCGCCAAGTTACGGCTGACTACGCTAGACCGCCGAGTTATACAGGCCAGCTTAGACCACACCTACAGGACTGCTAATCTCCTGGACTGACCGACGAGTCGACCCGTTGACCACGAACGCTGTAAAGTGTTCGAGACGTCGGGATGTAATTTAAGCTCAATACACGCGATAAAATCCGTTTTTAATTGTTTTATTTCATGAATAACTATCGCGGTAACCGAAGACAATATTATGATATTAACATGTTAATTTAATCATTTTACTCAGTCATAATCTCATAATTATATAAATAATTACATAAGTCGATTTTCTTAAAGTTTATTTTACAATTACTTTAAGCACTTACATACATTACATAAACACATGCAGCAATGCCAAAGTGACTTGCACATGATATGACCTAAGAAAATACATATGTAGATCATTTTAAAAACTTTGTCTGGAGCCACTTTACTTATTGATTATAATGAGTGGATTCTAATATATAAATAGCGATGCCTTTATAGTTTTTTTAACACAGTTGCTCAAAAAAGTGCTTTTATTGTAGTAGTTTATGGTGCGGGAAGTTCGATTTCTCGCACTAGCGCTTTTACTTTCCCAGCCAGCCAGCTCAGGATTCATGATCACTACGCCGCGCCGCACCGCGCGAGAGCGTTCGGATATATAGTACTAAGGTAACCTCAAAGTGACTAATTGTCCTTTTTGTAATTTTTTCGCAACTGTATTAAAAAACGTCGTTCAATACACGGACGGAATGTCATTCTTCACTCGCCCCGAGTTTTGCCACTCGCCTGCGGCTTGTGGCAAAATGTCTAGGTACTCGTGGAATAATGACATCCTTTCCGACCTGGTATCGAAATGTACTATTATGACAAATAAAACAACACCACACCTTTCTTTGCAGTAATCTGGACACGTAACAAACGCGGCAAAGAACTCTGCATTGTGGACGGATACTCATTCTGCTTCCAGGGCCAAGGTCACTTCTCAATCCGATGGGTGTGTACTTTCGGCCGGTCCTGCCGCGCGAAATTGATCACGACGCATGAGCGCTTCATGGTCCGGGCCACGTTGGATCATAACCACGCACCTCCGACTTTTGTTATCAAAGATGGAGTTTACTTTAAGGTCAAGTCCTACGGCCGTATTCTAACTTTGAAACACGTTTAGACACGATCCTACTCTAATAGCAGACCAATGCATTAACTACGCAATACGGCTAGCGTCTAAACGTCTGAATCAGAGATAATAGGGGCCATATTCTAACTTTAAAACACGTATAGACACTCTCCAACTAAAATACAACTCCAATGCATTAACCAATACAACTCTAGTGCCGGATTCTAATTTTAAAATACATGTACAATACAATAACAGCACAATCTATTTCAAACATAACTCCAACACACAACAAACAATGAACCAATATTGAAGTTGTATTGGAGTTGCGTTGGAATATTTCTCAAGCAAATTCTGATATTTCTGATTCAGATGTTTATGCCGTAGCTGTATTGTGTTGTTAATGCATTGGAGTTGTATTGAAGTTGGATCGTGTTTATACGTGTTTTAAAGTTAGAATACGGCCCCTAGGCAATACAGCTAGCGCCTAGACGAATCACAAATATCAGAATTTGCTTGAAAATTATTCCAATGCAAATCCAATACAACTTCAATATTTTGATTGTTTGTTGTATGTTGGAGTTATGTTTGAGATAGATTGTGTTTTTAATGTATTGTTTGTATATTTTAAAATTAGAATACGGAACCTAGTGTACATATTGTTGTTCGTTATTTGTTAAGCTAATATTTATAATTATCAATATTATATCAAGCTTTGAGTTTATGTTTTTACCAAGATATGACTTAATCAATTAATGTTGTCTGTATTGTGTAAAAAATAAAGTTTTAATCAACTCAGTGCGGTGCTATTTTATTAAATCCTCATATCCGATATAAGACGAGACGAGAGAGGAGAGGACGCACTATAGAGAGAGAGAGAGGTTAGTGTGATTTGTACCTATGTATTTTTCGGCACGCGTGTTGTGCCAGATTTTTACAACGCATGATAGCGTAGTGTTTTGGGCTTAAAGAACCCGACTTTTGTGACGAAGCGTGTACATAATTAATGATACGAGCATGTGTTGTAAATATATGTAGTTATAAATTATCGTATTTTTTTCTTCTAAGTAAAATCTAAGTAAAAACTTTTTTACTAAAATGTTAAAACGCAAATACGGTTGATATATTAAAGAAAACGTATTTGCGTTTTAACATTTTAGTAAAAAAGTTTTTACTTGCTACAGAATGTTTCAGTAAACTGGACTCGTAACAATATCCTCTAGTGTAACAACCACCATATTAAGCACTTTTATGATGAAGTATTATTCAATTTCAGTAATTTGGACCAAAAACCCAAAGGGCAAGGATATGTGCATAGTAAACGGGTACATGTTCCGGTACCACCGACACAGTAAGAAGACGGTGCGCTGGGTCTGCTCCACGGTCTCGAAATGCCACGCCCAGCTGTATACCACCCTCGACCTGGATATTATCCGCGCTTCTTTAGACCACTGTCACCTACCACCTAGCTATAGGATTGTTAATGGCGTTTGCATTTTTATGAGATCGGGAATGTCTATGTAAACGGTTACTTGTTTAGTACATTGGTGTTTTAATTCTTTAGAAATGGCATTTTCTTGAGAATGTGTTACTTTATGTAGGTACATTGTTGATAGGTAGAAATAAATAAGCCATTTGTTACATACATTTGGTTTGTTGATTGTTTTCTTGACAATGTGTTATTTTATGTATGTACATGGTTCATGGGTAGAATTACGAGTAAATAAGTATTTTATATTTTTTTATGTTAACATTGGGGGTGATGTTTGTGTTTTTTGTAAACTATATTGTTTTAGTAAAAAAATTGGTTACTAAAGTTTTTTTTTAATTAGTCAATGTAATGTTTAATGCTTGTTTAATTGCCACACATGGCTTTGTCAATGGCATATTACGTATTAACTATAATCTGTGATCTAGAAGCATCATTCTCGGCCACTTTACGATATGTTTTACAATACATAAGAAAAATAACATTAACACCTTTTTACTACGCCTGCACCCTACTTAATATCTTCTTTCTATTCCAGTAAAATGGATTCAAAACCCACAGGGCAATGAAATGTGCATAGTAAACGGATACACGTTTTGCTTGTACCGACAGAGCAAGACCACAGTGCGCTGGGTGTGCACCACATTTGCGAAATGTCGTGCTGAAATTTATACCACCTTTAACAGAGAAGTGATCCGGTACTCATTGGACCATTGTCATAGACCCCCCGTCTTTAGAGTCGTCAATGGTGTTTATTTAACATTGTGAAAACTGGTTTTCGTTACATATTTCGTTGTCTGCTGTAATTCATATCGATTTTATTCGGAGATGTTTTTTTCAAAGAACTTCTTTTGCTTCGAATAAATGGAGGTAGTTAAAAATAAAGGAGGTACAAAACTTTATAGTGAAAAAATAATTATAATATAGTGTGAGTTAGTTGTACGTAAATGATTTGTGTTTGTTGACTTAAATCATCTACATATTGGACCCGGGTATGTCCTTAAACTACGTCCTCAAATTACATCCAAAAGAGAGGTATGGGTACTGCGAATGTCATTTCGCTATGTGTGGTATGGCACAGCACAGCGAATGTCATCTCGCTCAAATCTGGAGTAGAGCCCGACCGGGGAAGTACCTTCACCTTGGAGAAAACCACAGCCAAATAGCACTCGACCCTACTTATAGTGTTGTGTTCCTGCTGGTGAGTTGGTTGCCAAAAAGCTTAAAGAGGACCCACGACGTTGTTGACGACGAGGGACCTTCTTGTTACTTTAGCCGTCGACACAGTGAATCGTCCTTTTTGTAAAGGGTCGACAACGCGCATGTGACACCTATGAAGTTGCAGGCGTCCATAGGCTACGGTAGCTGCTTACCATCAGGCTTGCCGTATGTTTGTTTGCCACCGTCGTACTTATCTAGTTATTTAGATAATACGACTCATTTTTAATTTTAGGAGATAATGGCCATATGTTGATAAATTTATGTCTAATGTAGATATTTTTGTTGAGTCCGCGCCTTTAGCACAAGCACACGTCGGCCACGACAGCATATCGCAAGCGAAAGAAATAATACCAAGTAACTGTCTCGCGTGCGACATACTGTAGATACACGAGCTAGATAGTAGTGCTGTCGTTACAATATATTTTACTTTTCAGTAACATGGACGAGAAACTTACACGGGCTGGACCTCTGCATCATCAACGGCTTCACGTACAGTCATCTGACGAGTAAGCAGAACTCCATGCGGTGGATCTGCTTCTCGGGAACGAGGTGCGGCGCAGAGCTCCTGACGACGGACGCAGAGCCCCCGAAGCGGGAATTCCTACATGTCCTGTCTAACCATACACATCCGCCACCTAGATACGCTATATACAACGGCATCTATTATAAGTTGTAGTGTTTAGTGGGAGCTTGTCCTTAAATTGTGGTCGTAAAATCCCCCCGAAACAAGAGGCTTTATAGAGCGTGTAAAGGAGGACGAATATGAAAAAATTTGAAAGTTTGGGAGCAATTGTTGTAGTAGGTATAGGTTAATAGAATACGTACACGTGAACGTGTAGGAAAGAAACTTAGCTAGCACAGAGTGCAAAATTATTCGGAATACGAGCTTGATAGCTTAGGGTATTATTACTTCGAAGTCTATCTTCAATTTTCAATTTACGTATTACACTACGTTAAACACCTATATTGCAGGTGATTTTCGATGAAGTTCCTTCTCGTATGTTTCCTTATGTTGACCTAATAAGATATTATATTATATAAAATCTAACGTGCCTAATGCGACAGACATGTTAGATTTTAAAATATCTTTCATAAAAGCATAGCATTTCCTTCTTATTTTTACATGAATTGTAATTTATTTTATTTAGTTATGATAAATATAATTATTAGTGATAAATATATCAGCACTGCTAAAAGAAGTGCTAAACGTATGTAGGTAAATAAATACCTTTACTGAGTGAATGTTAGAGTTTGAGTTCAGTTTTTTGTTTAGTTGCTTAGTTTTCTTAATGGTCTATACCAAACTGTTACTGCATTTTTTATATAGGTTTAGGTACTTTATATTTGATCTCATTTACCTATTGTCTTATTAGGGCCTGCTAATTAAAGCTTTGAAAGTCTTTTAGATTGCAACTAAAGCATTTATCATGATTGAAAAAACGAATTAGCAGGTTCTCTTAGGGAAGCGAAAGTAAACATATTTTATGGCATACTAAATATTTTTAAGCGCGAAATAATGGGCTTGTGTAATTGGACTATTAGATTCCCAGTCCTTTCCGCTACTGACCGCATTTTCTTTTTTAATTTAATAATACACAGTTATGTGCAATTATTTTATGTTACTTTAAATATAGTTTAAAGAAATGGATATAAGACCAAAAAATTGTTTTCAAAAATTATACACTTATGAGGTGTAATTAATAAATTGTATTGTCGTATTTTATCTAGTTTATTTTCGTAATCATTGTCTTATAATTGTGTAGTTGCATATCAAAATTACTAGAGTCTACAAAAAACGGTAACGGAAATAATATTAAATTATTTTTATACCATTATGTAATATTTTGGCATTTTAATTGTCATTTGTTAGATGCATTCTTCATAAAATATTATCTTAATAAAACAGTCGCAAGCGCTGATAAACAAATATGATGGTTCATGTAAAAATCGTAGCAACGAGCAGAAATCTGACAACAATAGTCACGATATAACTAGGATTCATAATAATCATTTGTTATTACTTTCAGTGAGCTGGGCGAAAAATCAGAGCGGCAAGTATATTTGTATCATCAATGGCTACACTTTTTACCTTCAAAGAGAACAATTGAAGTCATATCGATGGATCTGCACGTACGGCACTAGATGCCGCGCCCTGGTCTACACCACTCATGGTTACGAGATCATTCGGGCCACGTTGCACCACTGCCACGACGCTCCGAAATTCTTTGTTAAAGATGGCATATGTGTTAAACTGTGAAAATTAATTAATAACATAACCGCCTTTAAAAAACTTTCTGTACATACTATACTATGCGTACGAATAGGTATTTACGAATGGCAGACCAATAAGACTGTAGTTTACTGGTAGATACTAACTATGGGATGGGGTAATAGCAGTAAAGCGGGTATAAGATTTTTAATCTTCAAGAGAATTGTATCAAATTCAGACCTAATGGAATAACGCAAAGCTAGAATATTCCAAATCATCTAAAAGGTATTCCAATAATGGCAGTCGAATTAAAATGCAATACAACAGGCTAGTAAAATATTAATTACTTTTTATTTGAGAGGCACATACGAGCAATTAATGAAATATGACATTGTTGAAATGGCCGCCTCGCCTTCATCTGGTAGTTCTGGTAGCCCATATCCTTGAAGACCAATTTTCAATAGCTCTGCCGCACAGATCAGGCTGAATTTCAGCGATGGCTTGGGTTATATTATAAATATTGATTTTAAGGGCATTATTGGAAAACCTTATATGTACCCACATTCATAAATCATGTTGTAAGGAAACATACAGAGTGGTTACTCCGCCAGTAGCAAAATCAAAAGGATCAATCGAAACTTGAACAAACTTTAACTACCATATATGTATTTAAAATAGATACATCTAGCCCTTTTCTAATTTAAATGTGGTAAAAGCAGTGCTCTCAATGCTCTAGTTTTCTATGCATTGGAGTTTTAAGTTAAGTTGTTAGTTAAGTTGCCCTTGCAGGGCTTCACATGTGCACTTAAACTAATAGTTCTCCCTTATAATGTAATGTGATACCACAGTAAACATTTTGATTGATTCAATAAAGGCATTAAAACGAATGGTTTTTTCTTTTTACCGAAAACGTTCCGGCTTGATGTGGCGTCTGGCGTAGAGAGTGGCGTTGTATGGATACGTCGGTCTTCAACAAATGCTCGGTCCGCGTGTTCACGTCACACGACAAGGATATCTTTAAATACAGTGTTATTGTGACCCAGTGTTTTTAATTAAAATGATGTTTACCTACTAGTTATAAAGCTATGAGATAAAGGTTAGGTAAGTACATAATGTTACCTTGCCGTGCCGGCGTATTGGCGAAATAGTGCATTATCGGCGGCTATATCTACTCGTATGTCTTCGTCAAGTTTCATTCCTATTCTGACGATAATGCGGTCGGCTTCTTGTTCAAATGTACGATTTATTAAGAATATATCAATTTTCTCGGCCATACAGCATACTGCAAACGAAGTGATCATTTGTATTTAATATGTTATAGCCAACCCTGATTTGTTTTTTTTTTAATATAGGTATTTGTAGTTTTGTTCAATAAACTTTAATGACTCCAAGATTGACTTTAAATAAGAAGAGTTAGAAGAGTAATGAATCATTTTCAAAATGCACGTATTAAAATTATCATGTTTGTCGTTCAGCGATGTGGGTCAGAAACTCAAGAGGCAACGAGCTACTTCTACTCCAAGGCTACACGTTCTACCGTAAGCGTGCCAGCAGCAGGCTGGTCGAGTGGCGATGCACCGCCCACAATATATGCTCTGCACGCGTCTTCGTCTCACATCTAAGGGAGATCTCCACGCATAAATTGTGCACAAATCACGGGCATTCTGCACCGAATTACGTTATAAGTGATGGAGTTTATCACAAAGTGTAGGTAGACATTTGACGTCCATAATATGTAACATGGAACCAGCTGAAAAAGGCAGGACAGTATTGGGCAAGGGCACGCTCTGCAATCTATCTATCTATACATATAATAAAGCTGAAGAGGGTCGAAAGTCTGTACATGGAAGATAATCGAAAAAAAGTTGGCTGGGGATACTTAGAATCGATAACAGAATACGTTCCAACAATTTTTAGAATTTTTGTCTGTTTATCTGTTTGTCTGTTCATCTGTTTATCTGTTTGTCTGTTTATTTGACCGCGCATCACGTGAAAACGGCTGAACGGATTTTAATGAAATTTTGTATAGAGATAGTTTGAGTCCCGGGAAAGGATAATATATAGTTTTAACCCCGAAAATCAACCCTGGTGGGGGTGAAAATGGGGTTGAAAGTTTGTATAGAGAATTTTTAACCGCTGAAACGATTTAGATAGAAATGAGTATGGAGATAATTTGAGTCTCGAGAAACGTCATAGGATAGTTTTCAAACCCTTGTGGGGGTGAAAAGGGGGTTGGAAGTTGGTATGAGATTTTTTTTACCGCTGAACTGATTTAGATGAAAATTGGTATAGAGATAGTATGGGTCTCGAGAAAGGACAAAGGATAGTTTTCAACCCGAAAATCAACCCTAAAGGGGTGAAAAGGGAGTTGGAAATTTGTATAGGGAATTATTAACCGCAGAATCGATTTAGATAAAATTTGGTATGGAGATAATTTGAGCTCTGGAAAAGGAAATAAAATAGTTTTATCTCGGAAATGATCCCTTAAGCGGATGCAAAAGGGGTGGAAGTTTACATGGGGAAGAAACAAAAAATAACCTCTGTACGTATTTAGATGAAATTTGGTATTGAAATAATTTGTAATTTTTTGGTCAAGGTGTTCATATTTCAAATTCAAATTCAAAAATATTTATTTCAGACAACATGGTCCATTTTGTTAGTATACATTCTAAGTTGTTAGTAAGTAATCATATTAACATACTTAAAATAAAACATAAAACATCTAAAACTTATATTCTAAATTGGACTTTACCAGTTTGATCAACCCGTAGACTATCGGGCAATCAAATCTACCGACAATCATCCTTAGAATGTTGTTGCTACTGCATATTTATAACATGCTACCCGTCGATGCTTTAAATTTACCTTTACCCGCTCTTAAGAAATATTTGAAAATGTCATGAATGTCAAAGGGTTATTGCAGGTTCGAGTACTATATATGACGGACAAAGTTGCATGGCCCAAACCAAAAAACTACTACCAAATCATCTAACATCTATAGGACACCGTTTAGGTAGGAAAACATATCAAACGTTTTGTGAAGCAGTCAGATTAGGATTTATTTTTATTTATAACTAGCCTTTTCTCGCGGCTTCGCCCGCGTACTATGAGTACTCAAAAAGGATACGATATATGTTCATTTTCAGATTTTGTGACCAGCACATTTGCCCCTTTTGGGGGTTGAATTTCAAAAAACCTGAAACACGTGTTTACTCATTTATCTTTTAGGAATACTCCAGTGAAGTTTCGAATAAAATAGTCTAACAAATCATGTTTCGCCATACAAACTTTAGACCCCCATAAGGGGGTAACCCTTAGGGGGTGAATTTTGAAAAATCCTTTCTTAGTGCTCCCCTAGACCTTATAAGGAACCTATGTGCCAAATTTGAAATCTCTAGACCCAGCGGTTTGGGCTGTGCGTTGATATGTCAGTCAGTCAGTCAGTCAGTCAGTCAGTCAGTCAGTCAGTCAGTTTCTTCTTTTATATATATAGAAGAAGAAGATTAAACAACGGGTGCATTATCTGTCTCTCAAGATATTTTGATATGCCTTCTTGAAGAACTACGCACTATTTTGTATCTTTAAGATCTAATAATGTATTACTGTTTTGAAAAAAATAAGTCCCGTCGAGTTTCTTTTCGGTCATAATACTTCTTGGGCTCAGGTGTAGGGTTAGAACCGGTGGTAGTTTTGGAACAAAGTTCCTTATCGGACGGTTCGCGGATGGGGGGCTAGGCGAAAAAAAGTCACGTGACCGTCACGAAATAGCGTCACGTCACGAAAACGCGACACCCATACGATTGAGAAACATGTAAAATGGAATGAAATAAAAAATATATAAAATAGAATAAAGTGAAGTGAAGTGAAGTGTACTGAAAAGTGAAAGTGAGAAGTGACAAAGTGATAAAAAAGTCGAGAACCTAAAAGTAAAAAAATTCGTAAATGTCAAAAATGGCAAAATTTCTGAATTACAAAATTTTCAAAAACTTCAAAAATTTCCAAAATTTCCAAAATTTAGAAAAATTCCAAAATTTCCAAAAATTCCAAAATTGCTAAATTTCCAAAAGTTCAAAAAGTTCAAAAATTTCAAAAAATTTAAAATTTCATAAATAAATACCACAATTTCACAATTTCAAAACTTTCCAAAATTTCAAAATAATTAAAACCACAAAATTTACGAAAAAGTCAATAATAATATAACATAAAATAACATAACTTCGTTCCAATCGCGGGTTTCACGACACTCGTGTATTTTATTTTTCTCTGACGTTCATTAGTGCATTGTAATGTGCTTACATTGAAGAATAAATATCTTGATCTATACCAATATCATAAATCCTCTATCGGAACCGTATGTAATTACCACCATTATTGCAACCAGTAACGTAACATCAGTGTATTATCTGTGACAGTGTGGTAAAAACGTATGAAAATTCATTACCTACGGTAACGTAATGAATATCCGCCCCCCGACCGCCGGCGCAATAAGGTTGGTCATGGCGGTGTAATGGCGGTCATTCTAATGTTTTCAATGGATATGAGTGTAGGTAAAGCGGTGTATGGTTCTGTACATAATTAGGCCTTATTACGTAACAGTTACATAAACTACTATTTATCTCTTTTTAGGGTTCCGTAGTCAACTAGGAACCCTTATAGTTTCGCCATGTCTGTCCGCGGTCTAGCTCAGTTACCGTTCGCACTAGAAAGCTAAAATTTGGTGAGGCCTGATAAGAAAGTTCTATATAAACTATATTGAATAAAATCGGTTCAGCCGTTTTTGAATTATCAGTCAAAAACGCATATTGAAAGGAAGTGCCGAATAGTAAAATTACGTAAGCGCCGCCGAATATCCCTTAATAAACGACCTTTTGAACGGATGCTTTGTAACAGGGCGGCATCTACGAAACTCTACACTGAGTATCGCCCGACATGCTCTTGGCCGGTTTTTTTTGCAGTGTTATCCCGAAAATCACCCCTTAAAGATTACTAATTCTAATTCAAGAAAATCCCCAGCCAGGTTATACGTACCCTATAAAAATTCAACGTCTAAAAGGGGGGGGGGGTAGCCACTACACTCGATTGAGTTTAATTTGCATGGGTCATGGACCCCCTCCCCTCCCTCCAAGTGCACCACAAATAGAAAAAAAAAACATTTCTGCATTTGTGACCCCCCCCTACCCCAATTTCAACCGCGCCTGTTCTTACCTTTCATGCTTAGACTGATTTGACGGGAGGATCGATTTGGATGACATTTGCCGTGGACATGAATCCTGTATCGTCCGATATACACCTATACTCTATGTCGTTTAAATCATTCCAAAAAAAATTTATTAAAAAATGTATTAATTTTTGAGGGTAGTTTCATTTAGTGGTAATTGTAAAATATATTATTAGGATTACTGTCCTCTAGCGTATCCATCTGTCAACTTTACTTCACGTTCCGCCTCCAGGGAAGCGAGAGAGAAATTAGGGGTGAATTAGCCGCTTACTGACACAGACCGAATTCCACGCGGGCGGAGCCGCGGGCACAGCTAGTGACAAATATTTTCATAAAAACTTCTGGCTTTCCATACTTTGCACTTTCAAAGTCGGCGCAGATTTGTCGGACGTAGACGAAGCTTAGTTGGAGTTGGAGGGCATATGGTGAAATATCAAAAAATGTGATAGTGTAGAATCTAGATCGAAAAGTATCATTTGACGACCGGCGCGTACGCATCTGTTGCTCGAAAACAATATTGAATTTACAATACAATACAATATCCTTTATTGCACCACACAAAGAAAAAATGAAGTACAGAAACAAATTTAACAAAGTAAATAATGGTAACAACAGGCGGTCTTATCGCTATTAAGCGATCTCTACCAATGTAATTTATGTAATGAAAGCGCATTCCGCCAAATGGTACTTGCTTTATTTCATCAAAAAAGTGTCACAATTGTATTTCGAAAACTTTTTAATATCAAGAGCCAAAACAGGTATATACGAGTATCATAGACCAATGTTCTATAGTGATAATGTGATGAAATAAAAAGCCGCAAAAAGTCATTTTCATCGCAAGCACTTAATACTTACTTAAATTAAACTAGTATGTGACGTATTAAACCAGTATTTTATGTAACGAAATGAGAGATTATATATCTGGTTTGTAAAAAGGATGTTATAATGCCGTATTATTTCCGTGGACCTTTAATAACATTTTTACTTAATTCGCAAATGCGCTGACGTTTATCACTTTGTATTTTATAAGATTATAAAGATCCTTCAATTGTGTTACCTTAAGCGTATCACTAGAAATGGAAATAAGTAGTCTCGTTGAAATTTTTCCCTGATATGGCTGAAAAAAAGGTACACGGGCGAAATCTCTTCTTCTTCTTCTTAGCTCATTCCCTCTTTATAGGTGGGGTCGGCTCTACTTTGCGCCATGACATTATGTCAATGGTTGTCGGATTAAGTTTTTCTTTGTTTAAAAGGCTTAAAGGGCAAACTCGTCCAATATTTTTCTAATCCTAAAACAGGAGGTACATATAGTACACTTTAACTTTTCTTCATACCTCTTACGTTTTACAGTGATGTACGTAAAATCGAACCGCGGTAAACCCCTGCTGGTGGTCGACGGGTTCTCTTTTTTCAACCGACGGAACACCATGTCGACTACTGAGTGGCGCTGCACCAAGTATCCCACCTGCATGGCCAGGGTCATCACGAGCACTCTCAGTGGAGAATTTATTAAGGCTATGATCAAACATGGACATGAAGCGCCTAGGCATATTATAAAGAATGGGTGTTATATAAAGTTAAGGAAATAGTGAAATAGCAGTAAATTTACAAGGTTTTAGAAACCACTATCTATGTTTTAGAAATCACTAGAGTATGTTTGCTGATAATGCCTCGGTATCAGTGTCGCATATAACATCCCAGGAGTTGCAGGCGTTTATAGGATACTGTGTACGCTTGTTAACGTTTACCATCATACGGGCTTAATGATCGTTTGTCACCGTCCTGGTATAGAAAAAAATAGTCATAAATGAAAGGTTGGTGTTGTACAAATAAATGTTTTGTAGTTAGGTACAGAGCGCCATCATGGTTCTATTAAATTCTCGTTATATTTTTAAGTTTAGTATCTTATTTATCATGTTTACACTTTACATATTTGTTTCGGAGACAAAGTTGTGGTCACCGTACTTAATTTACGCTTCTATCGGTAAACGAGCGGTGACTTAGGCCTACTGTCCACGGAAGCGTAGCTGCATGAGCAAAGACGCATTCGTCATTGTACGCTTGGTGTACGCTTGCTTGCAGCCTACATACAAAACCGCACAACTCTGTGCATGGAGCTTCATGCCGCCGGGCGTACCGCGTGTTATACGCCGGGCTGCATCGCACGGAACCGCACGTTGAGTATTGTGAGAAAAAATGGCGAGAACAGCTGCAAAGTTTGTGCAAATAGTGGAAAAATATCCGTGTCTGTACAATAATAACCTCACGGAATATTCTCATAAAGATATTACTAAAAAGGCATTGAATTAGGTGTCAAATGAAATAAAGTGATCTATAATTGATGTCTCTTTCTAATACGGATGTATCCAATATAAACGGCATCTTCGGCAACTTCGGAGATAATAATAAGCCAAAATAACGTGTTAATCGTTGGACGATATCATCACGAATGAAAGGAAATGCAGGCTACGATACGCTTATGCAACGCTTCGTGGACAACGTCATGCAGTACGCCGGGCTGCATGAATGCTGCACGGTGATGCGGGAAGCGTCTATGCAGCTACGCCTGGTGGACAGTAGGCCTTAAAAGTGCTGGTAGAGTTCAAGAAGTATTTAAAATGTCTACGGGACATATGTCTACGGGATAATAATCGAATGATTTGATAAAAATTACGTAGTATATAAGTAGTTAATTACATATAATATAATTGTTTATTGTGTAGAAATATTCTTGTTTTATTTCCAATTTACGTGTAGGTGTAACTATTAATTAGTTGCAAACAAAACGAATAACCAACGTTGCCAGTAGGTAGATCCTTTAAGTATGTTTGACACAAATAACTTGCCTGGTTTAAAATGTGTTGTCGATGTGTGTGAAAAGGATGTTTTCTATAAAAAGCTGTGAAAAATTAACCTTAAAGGATTCGAGAAATTCCTTATAGATCATAAGTGAGCTGTGATTTCGTAATTTTTTTTATATACTTAATAAAAAACTGTTCCAATTTTTTTGTCAGTGTTATGACGCTTATTTCATACAATCTGCATGGAACGTCAGAAAACTGACAAATAACTTTTCTATGGAAAATTGGGGAAACATTTTTTTATAAATGGATTTTTTTTGTTGAAAACCCCCTCTACCTTATGATTAACTAACCTAAACTTTAGAGTAGACCTTCCTGTAATTAATAGGTACAGTCGAGGACAAAGAGATGTATACACTTTTGGACCTTATTACAACGCAATAAGGTTCAAAAGTGTATACATCTCTTTGTCCTCGACTGTACGTATGTTACTTTTACATCTTATGTGTGGTAAGGTTCATTGAATTCATATAATACAGACAAAAACAGTCAGCATTCGCTTGGCTCTTTTCGGGAAAAGGGGTCGTATTATTCCTTTATCTGTGCCACTTTGTGTACCAACTGTAATTATGTGTATTATTTGTGTTCTCTCACCTGTGTCTGAGCTTAAAGCATGGTCTGTATCGCCTATAGAAGGTGTAACAAAAAGTGCTAGTGATGCTTTTAAGGGAATAATTAGTATCGTATTCTAATTATGAAAATTTAAGGAAACAAAATTTCTTGCGTAAAAAAAAATTAGTTTTGTATGAAGGGTTGGCCGGCTGTGACGACGTGTCCCATACAACAATTTTTATGCCAATAAATTTTTCTCCTCCTTTTTCGTACCCGCAATACAATACCAATTATACCCTTAAACGTGTAGTATGTATGTATAGAATGACTCACAACAGCTGAGACCACCCAGCACGAATCAATAATAAATTAATTGTTTATTTTCCTAATGTAATATGATACCATGTAACTCGATATTGTCAACATTTAAATGATATTCTATTTTCTCTAACCTTGTACTTTAGACACACGACGAGAATAAAGGATTGAGTTTACTATATAAGCACCGTATGTTTTCTAGACAATCACACTTATATTCCGACCGTTGCGTGTATCATTTACCTGTGCTCCTCGTCAATTACCACAAACGGATCACCAGCATTATTGTTACATTCCGTATATTAATTAACTAGCTTTTACCCGCGGCTTCGCTCGCGTTAAATTCGGGGTAACACGGTTCCCCTTTCCTGATTTAAAATACAGAAGAGAACTCGGAACATAATATTATTAATATTATTAAAATTTCACCCCCTCTTTTAAGGGGTTGGGTGCAGATTTAAAAAAAAATGATGCACGATTTTTTTGTTAGTCACTAATAGTCCGCATACCAATTTTTAGCTTTCTACCTTGAAAATTGCGGATTGCTCCATACAAACTTCCACCCCCCATTTTAGGGAAATGGGGGGTTAGAAAGAGACAAAAAGTAGCCTATGTCACTCTCCATCCCTTCAAATATCTCTACTTAAAAAATCACGTCAATTCGTCGCCCCGTTTTGCCGTGAAAGACGGACAAACAAACACACACATATACTTTCCCATTTATAATATTAGTATGGGTGGTTAGATTTGTGTGAACATCTTATGCACGCTATCATTAATTTAAAAATACCGATCTACAGTGATCTTCGCGACGTCTCGACAAGGCAAGGAAATGCTGATAATGAACGGGTACTCGTACTACAAGAAGCGCAGCAGTCAGAAGACAGTTGGGTGGCAGTGCACCGGCAATAGCATCTGCAAAGCGCGCATCATCACCGACATAAAAACCAAGAAGTTGCTGCGAGTGAACACTGAACATGTACCTTTTCATGTGGCGCCGAATTTCGTTGTTAGGAATGGCTGCTACATTCGAATATGATTCAATTGAATGATTCTGTTACATAATTGTTTCTTTAATAAATTCTCTGGGCGTAGTTTTCAGTAGTTCAGGTACCCCACCATACGCTAAATACATAACGCTCACGCTAAGTGGTTCGTAAATTAAAGTATGTACTTATTTCAGTGAGTTCTTTTAAAACAAAGAAAATGGCCTTTATTCAAGAAAAACTTACATGTCAAATTTCTAAAAACATTGAACAAATAATAAATATCTACAACACAGGCTGTGTCAAGTGGCTACAAATGCAAAAACACAACGCAATTTTTAAATCAAACCTAACATGAAAAGCGTCTGGGGTAAATATCAAATGAAATTTCCATATGTTCCAAAGTACTCATTGGTACGAACCGAGGTTTAAACAATAGCCCTCTAGCTTGGAAATTGATGTTTTTGCTCCAGGCTACCAGTGCATGCACGCTGCAGAACTCTTCTTCTTTGCCTTAATCCCATTATTTGGGGTCGGCTCTCCTTGTTCCCATGCGTCAGAATGGTCTGTCCTAAGTTGTCTTTGGAGTAAGTCGGACTCGTTCAAAGTCGCGGGTCACCGTAGATGCACGCAGAAGATATAAACATAATAGCTCAAATATTTCCAGTATTATGGGCAAAGTCTCGCCGAGGCAGCGACATGATGCTAGTCAACGGCTACTCTTTCTTCCTCAAGCGTCGGACCATAAAAACCACCGAGTGGCGATGCACCAACCATTGTAACTGCAAGGCGCGGGTCATCACCAATGCCACCAACAAGTTCATTAAGTCAATGTTGGACCACACCCATGGAGCTCCACAGTTTGTTATTAGTAAAGGTTATTATGTTAAAATATAGTTTGTTAACATCATGTTGAATATTTAGACAAGGAAAATAAATCAAATATTATATTTATTAAATAAATATTATTTCTTGTTATCTTGTTTTATTTTAATGAAATACATAGATTTTGCTGCATCTGACTCTGCCGTTTTCTGGCGCTTTATAGGGCGCGGGGGGACGGGCACGATCTAACGGGAGACTGATGTTACTCTATTGTATAGAGGCAGCAGATCTGTCGTTGAACTCAATTATTACCGGCTTGCCTATATTGAGCACTCGTAGAAAAAATATTGTATAAAATAGTGACATAATCAAGCTTTTCAATCTCGTACCTTACTTAGGCCACTCAGCAAGCTTCGTGGCCTAAATACGGTACTCGACTGAAAAGCTCTTAATTATGTCACGATTGTATAAAATACTATTATTTATTTATGTTCACCGATTATTCGAAGACGGCTGAACCGATATGGAAAATTCTTTTTTGTTTGAAAGAGTATACTTCACAGTTGGTCCCATCCCATTGTAACCAGGTCAGGATCTGATGATGGGATCCTGAAGAAATCGAGGGAACTCTTCAACTATTATAGGCACACCTATACTGATTTGGGTATTTTTTACAGCAGCTCGTGTATTTGCTTTTGGAAAGGTGGATGCCAAGTGAAGTCGGTTCTTTTTTGTTTAAAATTATTGATTGCTACGTATGTAGCCATATCAGCCACTTGTCCTAAGCTGTTGTGATTGGTGATATGCTTTTCAAAACACAGCAATAATAACTCGTTTAGTCTCTTTTGCGAATCATAATGAGCATTGCATTAATAATCATTACATTCCAGTGACCTACGTAAGCAACGTTCGAGGCAAGGAGCTATGCATAGTCAACGGCTTCTCCTTTTATCTCCAGAGGCACATGAAGTCCAGCGTCGGGTGGCTGTGCAGATTCGGGTCCAGGTGCAAGGCAAAACTGTTCACCACCGTAAACAGAAGGCTGCTTAGTGCACAGCTGGAGCATGGACACCCTGCTCCAAAGTATATCATACGTAATGGAGTGTATTTTAAATTGTGAAATGTACGAGTATATTTATGTTTATATTAATGATATCTTTCTTTAAATTACAAGAGACTCAAAGTATAAATCTCTTGGATGGTGAATTTTTCGCTAAAATGCAGTGTTAGGTCTCATATTGCTTGAAATGTTCTTTTATTACTTCCTGCCCGTTATTTTTATTGAGGAAACTGAAATTCAAAGTTTTTGAACAGAAAAAGAGTTGAGTAAATTTGTGAAACAACATTTCCCAAATCTAAGTAAGAAAAAAAGTAAGTAAATAAAATAAAATATTATTGGAAAAAGTAAGTCCTCAACTAAAAGAACTTATTACAATTTCACGTGTTCATATGAACATTCCATAGACTATTGGAGCAGGTGGAATTAGATCTTTTCGTTGAGGACTTATTAATATATTATAAACGCTTTTTAATGGTGCAATGACTACTATTCTTAATAGTACAATTCTTCCACCAAATTTATTATATTACTAACTTTCCCTTACAATTTCAAGTGTTCTGGACCTGCAACGCCCGCGGCAAAGAGATCATCGTCATCAACGGCTACACGTTCTACTGCCACAAGCGGCGCAAGAACGCCTCTGCCGCCTGGACTTGCACGGCTGGCGGGCAGTGCAAGGCGCGTCTACTAGTCACTAATACTAGAGAGATCGTGCGAGCGCATCTCCTGCATGGCCACAAACCGCCTAAGTTTGTCATAAGGAATGGAGTGTTATCTAGACTGTTTGCATAGATTATAAGCTTATGATGCCAGCAAACTTCGTAGATACAGCCTATGGCCACTAATCTTACTGTTAAAAGCAAGAATGCCTCCGCCTCCTTATTGAATTGAATTATCTCTGCGAATTTGCTACATGGACAATATTAGAATTGTATCTGGAAGTCTCTGGAATTGCCTAAAGTAATGGAACTACCTAAAGGAACGGAATGTTTTCTACCTATATAGACTGATAGCTTAGAATTTAGATTATAAAATCAATACCTCCACTAGTGTTTGCGCTGCGGAAAAAAGCGTGAATAATTAAATGTATCTCTAGTCTCTTAATATTAATATAATAATAATATAGTACTCCTCGTTACTAAGTATATTATTATTATAAAATTACTGTTTAATATGTGTGTACGTGTACCTAAATGTTATGTCACAGTTTATGCTCTAAAAGTTGGTCTTTATGTCGTGCGTAGGCGACCTAATGTCGCTTTTTATGCTCTAGAGCATAAAGTAAAATCGACTAATGCCAAGGGCCAACATCCAAATCAACAACTTTAACTTTATAGAATGAACTTTTATTTTATTTCGTTTCATTAGTAATTTAAGACTAAGGCAAAGATACCAACAGCCAAAGTACACATTAAAACTTCATGAAATAGACTTATAATTTTTATTTTGTCTCGTACATATATTATATTTTAAATTTGTTTTTTTATTATTAGTAAATCAATATACTTACCTTTTAAAACCATGACAATGAGTAACCTCCATACATTAAAAAAACAAAATATTTTATAACTGAGCAGTAGGTATAACGATCTAAGTCAGGTGTCACGTACCTCCTGAAAAAAAAGTTTATTGGCGTGAACCATAATCTTGTAATATTTGTGGTAACACACCTTGAAATTGTTTTACGATCAATAATTTCCTCGCAATCGAAGTGAAAAGTAGAGTGTAAAACTCTTGCATAAAAACCATTTTACACTCTTATGAATATAATATGAAGTTTTAAAAAAAAAAAACTATTTAGTTTTGATTAAATTTTAATTTAATAAGTATGTGACTGTTTGTAATAAAAATTTGAGCTTATGAATATTAACATCTGGCGTAAAATGATACGTTTTATCTACTTGTTGTACAATCTACAATTACGTACCTAAGATACAGAAGAACTTTTAAGTATAAGGGTTTGTAAAAATAATTATTAACATTACTTAATAATACTCTTTACTATTATGTTCTTAACGTGTTCTAGTCATTAAAGTGAGATGTTGAAGTAATATATTTTTATTGTTTCATCGTTAATTGTTGACATCGAAACAATTTATGCAGGAACAGACTAGAGATTCTCTCAATTAATGATCTTGATGATGATGCTACAAGAGGCCCACAACCGCGAATCACTTCGTTCATTTGTTCGTCTATTTGCATCATTCTCTTTCGAATATGCAAGAGCGATAGAGAGAGAGATAACGAAATTTTGATTTTCGACGTGCGTGATAGGACCTCAGTTCGATCAACCTAACCTAAATCTTCGTAAGCCAGGGATTTCAAATGAAAAGAGCGATTTCCAATTTAGCACTTTGTTATAAAAATGACGAGGCGAAATCGCTCCGTCCAACGAATTGGTAGATTTGTTGACAATGACTAGATGTATTCGCTCCCCACGCCTGGACGTTCAGTGGTAGAAAAGGGATTTGGATGACATTGTAAAGTTTTTCATATTGGTGGTAACTTGTTTCAGTCTTTTGGACAACGAATGTGAAAGGAAAAAGGCTGTTAATCATCAACGGCTTCAGTTTCTACTTACACGAAACTAAAAGGGTAAAGAGCCACTGGCGTTGCACGCTTGGTGCGACTAAATGCAAAGCAAGAGTCGTGACTCGCTTCGAAGACCAACTAGAGATTATAAACTTGGTTCATAGTCATCCGCCGCCTAAGTTCTGCATAGAAAATGGAATGTTTATTAAGCTAAAATGATACTTAGCATAACTTAGTCTAGTTTATGTATTTATTTATAGTTTTTATTACACTTTCTTTTATTTTTATCTTTAACTATGTCATAGGAACCAAGAAGATTAAAGCAAATATTTATTTTAAATCAAATTATGATTGAGTTCGACTTTTAAAGCACTGATGCTTATTTTTTTATTTAATTTATTTTGTTTATATTACGTACCTACCTACTTTGGATGAGTTTCTGCAGTTATTGCTCTTACTTAACGGATATCTGTAATTTTGAAAATATTTATTTCACTTAACTGATGAGAACGTTGTGTAATACGAGTGGTTTTTAAAATTGAAAACATAAGGATTTTTTTTTACCTCCTTGTCATACAAGCCTTATTGCTCAATGTTCTGCTGATTTGATACATTTGTCGGCATTACATAACGTATTTAAGTTATAGTGGGGCAAAGCTCCTTTTAAATCATGTTAAAAATAAGCATACCTATTATAGACCTTTTTTTATACCAAATATTTTATTTCGTCTATGTTTCTCCCACTTTCTACCAAAGTATTAGACGGAGAGCTAGCCACGTCAGATATGACACAATAATGAGAGCAACAAAACCCCCCTAGTCTGGCAGCTGTAAAGTGGCGGAGGTCAAAGAATGCAAACCACTTCAAGAAAACAAATCCTAGAAGTTTTGGGTTTGATGCAATATTATGAATTGAAAATAGTATTTTGGTATTACTATTTAAATTTTTTTTTTAGTCTGTCACTCTAACCTCCACCCATTAAAAGCTGCAAGATGCCCGGATCCCGGATCTAGCAATAAGGATAGTATAGCAATCTAACAAGACGGGTTTTGTTGCTCTCAATATTGTGTCATATATGACGTGGCCAACTCTTAGTCCATATATCATTAGTTAATTACGCTCAGTCACTAAATAACAGTCATGCATGTTTTTCCAGTTATGTGGACCAAAAACACAAAGGGCAACGAAATGGTGGTAATTAACGGGTATTCCTTCTGCAACAATGGCATACGACGAAAAAATGTGTCTTGGAGGTGCACGAACACCTACCAGAAGTGCAAGAGCCGTGTGTTGGCCACTCAAGACAGGGAGATCATCCGCGCGAACTTGAACCATAACCATGCCCCTCAAACTTTTATTATACAGAATGGAGTTTATATCAGAGTTTGATTTAAGTTTTTTTTTTCAGAAAAACATTGCATCTTGATAAAAAAATAATTGTGGACTAAAATTGTTATGCTTGGATGATAATAATAATAATTAAAAAAGGAGATGTTTATCAAACTGTGAATAGTCTGTCAACAATTTAGTTTAAAAATTCCCATGTTTGTAATCATTTCCCGCACTTATTTTAAAAAGGAGTTCAGTTTTTGAATCTCTGTTTGGTCCAACAGTTAACTTGTAGAGAATGTCTTTTGGCATAAAGTTCGCCTTTTGTACTGTTTTACTGTGCAATAAAGTGTAAATATATAAATAAAAGTTGTTCAAAGTTATTTTATATTGACTACGTGTGTAAACCCTGGACTCGGGTATGTCCTTAAACTACGTCCGAACACGGGTATGTACTTAAACTACGTCTAAAAGCGAGCTACGGGTACTGCGAATGCCATCTCGCTATGTGTGGTAGAGCACAGTACAGAGAATGTTTATTTATTTATCGTATGGCTACATGTATATATCGTAGGGTAGAAGTAGTGGGAAAGCAGATGATGAAGAAAATACAGTGAGTGCTGAGAGGTCCAGATGGGACAGTGCAACTGCCAAGTTAGTTATTTTAGCACCAACCAGGGATGACGTGTAGGGTTGTCTAAGGTATTTTCTACGGACGCAGAGTAACATTGATCCCCAACAGAGAATGTCATGTCGCTCAAATCTGGAGCAGAGCCCGACTGGGGAAGTACCTCTACCTTACAGAAACCCACAGCCAAATAGCACTAGACCCTACTCATAGTGTTGTGTTCCTGCTGGTGATTTTTCTATTGTTTTATGTATTTTGGTAGAACTATGCGTACTATTATAAAATAATAAGTCCCACTGAGATACTTGTCCCGATATTCTCGGTAGGTATTCTCGAAGCGGAGGCGTTTACCAAAACCGGCGGTGGTTTTGACATTCTGAAGTACATTGTAATATGCTTAAATTAAAGAATCTTCGTCTTTTACAATTTGTTTTCTATTTCTTAATTAATTAAATTAATAAATATAATGGATTAATGGGACAACAAATGTTCGTGACGAACACACAAATAAATGCCCTTACCGGAATTCAAACCTAGGACCTTGAGTTTGGTAGGCAGGGTCACTAACTAGGCGAGAGAGGCTGTTTGTCTAGAACCAAAGTTCTATATTACTATTTTCCTGAAAGATTGCTAATGTCCTTATAATCCTTTGGCTTACCCACTAGTCTTTGTGACTGGGTATCAGACTTTCTGAGGGATTGATCGATTCGGGTTGTCATTAATGGCTGCTCGTTCGATCAATTGGCAATCAATGCCGGAGTCCCTCAGGGGTCCGTGCTTTCAGCGACGCTTTTCCTGCTCCACATAAACGACCTGCTGAAGCCAGGTACGTTTGGATATGCAGATGACACAACGGTTGTTGAAAGCTACATGCCCAGTCCACGAGCTAGTGGAACACAAATACAGTCCTTAAGGGAGGCAATGGTCGAACGCATGAACGTGTCACTGAAGGCAGTCTCCGATTGGGGTGAAGCCAATTTGGTTTCGTTCAATGCTAGTAAGACTCAAGCGTGTCTTATCTCCGCTAAACGGAGCCCATTCCATCTGACTCCTACTTTCCGAAATGTATCCCTTCCGTTAACCGACCATCTTGAGCTTCTCGGAATCTCGCTGAGTTCGAAACTCAACTTCGGCCCACACATTGAGTCGAAAGCGCAGTTAGCAGCAAAAAAGCTGGGCATCCTTAACAAGGTGAGGCAGTATTTTACACCTAGGCAGCTGCTCGACCTTTACCAAACACAAGTCCGGTCGTGTGTAGAATACTGCTCTCATCTGTGGGATGGTTCAGCAAAATACCAGCTTGAGGCGCTCGAGTCAGTCGAGAGGAGGGCCAAGAGAATCATCAATGATGACAAGCTGACTAATGCTCGACTTCAAAGTCTGGAGCATCGTCGCAAGGTTGCCAGCCTATCCATCTTTTATAGGATACATTTCGGAGAGTGTGCCGAGGAACTGCACAACCTTATTCCTCCGTCTCCATTTTACCATCGGACTACCAGACAATCGGCACTCCGGCATCGCTTCATGGTAAGTATTCCATATATACGCACGAAGCGTTTTGCTTCAACATTCTTTATGCGAACTGCCAAGGAGTGGAACGGCCTGCCCGAGTCTGTGTTTCCACTTGAGTATAATTTGGGTCTCTTCAAAGCGAGAGTAAATAGGTATCTCATAGGTAAGCGTGCTCCACCGTAGACCGCATCATCACTTACCATCAGGTGAGATCGCGGTCAAACGTCTGCCTATTCTGCATAAAAAAAAAAAAATTCAGACTACTGAATAGGCTCGCAGCCTTTTTTTAAGACCCATAGCGCCCATAACATAGGTAAGGTGACTCATGCAACGTTTTTTGCCAAAGAAATACTTACACATAAAAAAAAATTTAAACAATCAAATGCGGGTCTTAGTTACTTACATTTTTAAGTTTTTCTTTATTTAAGTGATATGGACCAAAAATATAAAAGGAAAAGATTTAATGATAGTCAACGGCTACAAATTCTACAAAGATGGTGTCAGCAAAAGAAAGACGGTGTCGTGGTGTTGCACTCACACACACATCAAGTGCAAGAGCCATTTCGTCGCCACCGAGGACCGCGAGATCCGTCGCGCTAATTTGGAACACAACCACGCTTCTACGGAGTTTGTCATACGGGATGGTGTTTACTACAAAATTTGAATGAGTTTAACATTTATAATAATATTTTAAAGAAACGGTTCATACCAATACCAACTGGTAGAATATTTTTAGGTTAGAATATACACATATACGGTTAGACGGCCGACTTTTATTTCGGAGGTCTCGGCTTCCAGCGGTGGCCGATGCCGTACTAATGAGTCTTTTCGGTACATACGGTAAGGACGAAATATTATTTGATATTACGCCATTTGACATTTTCCTACCCTTCTCGGTAAAGGAAAACATTGTAAGTTAACCGGACCTTTATTCCAATTAGACCTAGTATTCCCTCTGGGTTAGAACGTTAGTTGGCAGTTGCTTTAGTAAAAACTAGTGTCTAAGCTAAATCTTGGGATAAGGTTATCTAGCGGACTGGCTCCATTGAACCGGGCCAAAAAAAACTGAGACAAAGCATAGGAAGATGAAGATGATGAAGTAATAATACAATTTGTTCTTTTGTTACTCCCGTCATTTATTCTACAAGTAGAAATTTATTTCCAGCCACTTGGACAAAAAATGCCAATGGGTACGAAACAGCCATCTTGAATGGATATTCATTCAGTAGAGATAGATCGAAAAAATACAAGGAGCGCAAAAACTCATCCTGGAAGTGCACGCAAAGCGGCAGAATGAAATGCAGGAGCCGTTTCCTTGCGTCCGGGGATCGCAGGATACTTCGCGCTAACTTGACCCATAACCACGTGGCTCCTAAGTTTGTAATATTTGATGGAATGTACATTAAACTGAAAAATTGATTATCACAATATAGGTAAAATAGTACTTAGCTATGAAAGTGCAGACGGTGCCTTCGCCTGATGTTGATGTTTAGCTACTCGACCGTACCTGCTTGCTCATTGACAACGTGCAACGGATATTAAAATAAGAAACCCGGACCCAATAATAATATTACTTGTTGTGTTCGTTATTTATAACATTGCAAAATAAATGCACGTATGAGTATTATTTATTAATCTGACTTTTGTTATTTTCATAAACGTAAGTTTGTAAAAAAAAAAAATGTAAGTTTGTAAAAAAAAATCTTTATAAAATTTTGTCTCATTATTTTGTAATTCGGTGCACACGCTCTTGGAGGTTTAAGAGCTGGAGAAAGGGGGTGGGAAGTAACTCCTCGCCAACTCTTCTATACACTTATTTTATTTGCAGTGATCTTGGCCAAAAACATAAGAGGGAAGGAGACGGCAATCGTTAACGGATATTCATTCTGCTACAATTCCGTCAGCAAGAAGACTATATCATGGAAGTGCACTCAAAACAGCAGCCATAGGAAATGTAAGAGCCACTTTTTGGCCACCAAGGAGGGGCATATTTTGCGCGGTAGCCTCGATCATAACCATGCGGCTCCTAATTTTCTCATAAAAAATGGGATTTATATCAAACTTAGTTAATGGTCTTTAAGGAATAAATAAGTGACTTTGCTATAATTATAGCTGTACCTCATTGGACAAGTTAAACATGCGTATACAATTTATTAAATTGTAGGTAGTGTAAACTTAATTTTTTCGTGTAGTGTCACTAGTGTCCAAAATCTTGATAACGATATGTAAATAGGTGCAGTGCATAGAGATACGGATATTATAAATATTTTTGTAAATTAATGTCGTGTTATTCAATACTATATACCCATTATTCAAAAATATAATACAATACAAAGAGTACGCGATTAAGTCCCATGTTTTGTCAAAACAATTATAAAAGTTATTCTAAAGACATTTGAATGCCACAATAATGCATTTACTTCAATATCAATTGACGCGTTATAGTATCTGAATAAATTCTTGTAACTTCTTTGTGACAAAAATATCAGAGTGTCGCTACGTAATATTTATGCTATTACAATGTCCAAAACAGCTTCATAACTTATTTATTTAAACTTTATTGCACAGTATAAAATATACACTTACAACAGGCAGACTTAATGCCGTAAGGCATTCTCTACCAGTCAACCTTTAGGCCAAACAGAGAAGCATCATTGTTGCAGGATATGTAAAGAACACAGAACTAATAACTCTCCTTCTATTTTTAAGCAAGAACGTTATCTAATATAAATAATTTTAAACAAAAAGAACCGACTTCACTAAGCATCCACCTTTCCAACACCAAATGTTCGATCTGCTGTAAAAAATACTCAAATCACCATAGTGTGCCTATAATAGTTGAAGAGTTCCCTCGATTTCTCCAGGATCCCATCATCAGATCCTGACATGGTTACAATGGGACCAACTGTGAAGTATACGCTTTCAAACAAAAAAAGAATTTTCCAAATCGGTCCAGCCGTCTTCGAATAATCGGTGAACATACATAAAAAAAAAAAAAAATAGCAAAAACAAAGATCCCGACGAATTGATAACCTCCTCCTTCGAAATCTTGAAGTCGGTTGATAAGCATTTAAATAAATATGTATTAATAAGATATAAAATATACAAAGATAGTATAACATATACGTAATAAATACAAACAAATAAATATATATGCATAAATAAATATATATAAATAAATTACCTGCTACTGAAATTACTATGAAGAGTTATCAAGAAGATACTTGCGGAGCTTGCGCTTGAACGTGAATTTTGTTTGAGCTTGACGTATATTTTAAACACGTTCTCTCTTTCTCGTTGCAGTGTATCTAGCAAGAAGTATCAGGGGAAAGGAGACGGCGATATTTAATGGCTTTACATTCTGCTGCAAGAAAGTAAGAAAGAACACCGTATCCTGGCAATGTACCAAGCACAGTATATGCAGGAGTCACTTCCTCGCCACCAAAGACGGCTACATTCTACGTGCTGCTATCGATCATAACCACGCGGCTCCTAATTTTGTTATTCGAGATGGAGTTTATATCAAGCTTTGAAGTTTAAGTTTAGCAGCGGGATAGGGGATATTTATGATTTTAATTCAGGGCCCATAGGATAAGTTAATTAGGTTATGTTCGTTTTCAACCGACTTCAAGATTTCGAAGGAGGAGGTTATCAATTCGTCGGGATCTTTGTTTTTGCTATTTTTTTTTTTATGTATGTTCACCGATTATTCGAAGACGGCTGGACCGATTTGGAAAATTATTTTTTTGTTTGAAAGCGTATACTTCACAGTTGGTCCCATTGTAACCATGTCAGGATCTGATGATGGGATCCTGGAGAAATCGAGGGAACTCTTCAACTATTATAGGCACACCTATGGTGATTTGAGTATTTTTTACAGCTGATCGAGCATTTGGTGTTGGAAAGGTCGATGCTTAGTGAAGTCGGTTCGTTTTTGTTTAAAATTATTATTTATTTAATTTAGTATGTTTTAGTTTTTAGTATGTATAAACAATATTTGAAATGTATATATTACAGAGTATTAAAAATAAATACATATTTGAAAGGAAAATTATAATAATAAGTAAACCACATTAAGCAAATCTGGAAAGTAACCCACATATTTAACATGTAAATTTTAACGAAATGAAGTGATTACTAAAGTATGACTTGACTTTACATTCCAACTACTTACCAATTGTTTTAGTTTTCATTTAAATTGAATATTAACACAATAAATAAAAATATACTTATATTGAAGAAGGTTTATTTTTAAAGAAGTAGAAATAATTTATATGATTTATTCGTTAAATGTATCTGTTTATAAAATTGATTTTTTCTACTCCAGCACTTCTATATGCCAATTAAATGACTGATAGTGGTATCTAAAACTACATCATTTAAGTGAAAGCGCTAAAGTCTATTTGTCTATAGGTACTTTCTATAACTGCTAGCAGTCACACAAAACATATTGTGCAACTGTTTTTGTTTTTTTAATACACCGACTTCCAGGTGCCATATCTAAAAAGGGTTCGTTCTTGTTTACAATATAAATTATATTTTCAAATTGATATATACTTGAAATTATTTTTGCACAAACTATGATAAAAACATTATCATGTCTTTTTTAAAGTATTAATATCTTAAATAATTTAGTTTCCATATATATGAAAAGCATAATAGTACTTTAATGTAAACTTTTGCATTGAGAGTTACTTGAACGAAGCCATATTTTTTTGCAATTGAAAACCAACTCGTGGTCTGTCTATGACATTTAGTCAAAAAGTTAATATTTAAAAAGTTTCAACACAATGTACGGCTTAATTTTAGTATTTAAACTCGTATATTATGTTAATATCAAGAAGTTTATGTTAATTTTCATAAAATAAGTGACAAGAAAACTTTACAGTGAATATCCGAAGACTTCGGCACAAAAGTAAGAGATATTAGTTGATAGAAAAATCTTAAAACAAAATTGATTTATGTACTCGTGATACTTAAGAACTTTAAAATTATTTATAAATTACGTTTTTGCTACTGTCGTAGAAAAAGTTTCGTGTGCAACGGTACATAATTAGGTCTTAAAATTCTCGGGTCTGTCATTACAAAATTCGGCTTCGCCTCATTTTGTAACTTCGACCCTCGAATCTTAAGAACCCTTATTATGTAACTGTTGCACAAAATACTATTGTATAACTAAGTATGTACCAAATATTTCGTACTGTGGAATGAATGTCGTCTGCTCCGGACCGATACGACCTTCAAACCTTCAAGAAAAGAGCGTACTCCCGTCTTAGAGGCCGGCAACGCGTTTGTGATCCCCCTGATGTTGCGGGCGTCCTTTTTAACATTTTTAGTACTGGCTATAGACGAAATAACCGAAGAGTACATTTTTCAGTGATTATCGCCAAAAATACTAAAGGAAAAGAGACAGCCATCGTTAACGGATTTTCCTTCTGCTACAACTCTGTTAGCAGGAATTCTATATCATGGAAATGCACTCAAAAAGGCAGCGTGAGAAGATGTAGAAGTCATTTCTTGGCTACCAAGGCAGGGCAGATTATACGCGGCACACTTAATCATAATCATGATGCCCCTCATTTTGTTATCAAGAATGGAGTTTACTTGAAACTTAGTGGCTCATATACTTAACTCCTTTCTATTCCTGTTGTCAAAACATACTTTTGTGAGATCTAATCTGATACTAACTCCTTTAATGAAGCCTTTTGCTATTATTGTGAATTTTGAAGGATGTTTCCACAAAAAACATTCTTTGATTTTATAAATGTCTGTAGATATATTACTCGTCACAGAACTGAAGGTAAAATCAGTACCATTTGGGTTGAAAATCCAAATGTTAACCTGTAACTCCAGGATTTATTAACACCGACTACTGTCTACCATCAAAAGTGATAATAAAAATGCGCCATTAGTTTAAAAAAAAAACTGCACGTGTATATTATTAACTCTTTATTTATCTTTTTTCTTAGGTTAGGCTATTTACAATATTTTTATAAAAGTAAAATACAAAGTACATCTAAAACATACAAAAACAATAAAAAACATTATAAAAAAACCTAACCTAGTGTGCCGCCGGCAACGAAGCAACGCCCAGGCTACATGTGGTCAGGGCCGCAGAGAGAGGAACCTTCGGACTATGCGCGCCGTGTCCAGGATAACCGCCTTCTGAATCTGACCCTTGATCCAACCACAACCTGAATATAACAACAACCTCACAATCTAACCATAGTATTATTCGATATCACGTTTTACTGTGATGTTTTCTTTCAGTTATCTGGGTCAAAAACCTAAGAGGAAAGGATACTGCTGTTATCAAAGGATATCCATTCTGCCGCAACACTGTTAGCAGGAACACTGTATCCTGGAAGTGCACCAGTCACGGAACATGTAGAAGCCACTTTTTAGCCACTAAGGATGGGGAAATATTGCGCACCCAACTAACGCACAATCATAAAGCCCGTAATTTTATCATTCGAGATGGAGTTTACATAAAACTTTGACAAGTATTATCGGAACCTCCATTACTCCATTTTAAAGTTATAATTTATATAAGGATCTAATACAGGCAACTCTGCGGGAGTCGCGATGCAACAAATATGACTTCATATAGATGCAGAATAGATGATGCCGACTCGTCTGAATCAGTACAACGGCACTGGATCGACTGGAAAGATTAAGGTCCCAATGATAGGTTAAGAACCGCTGGACTGGCCACCTGAGTCATCAACCACAGATGATGCTTAAGTCCGGATTTGTCCTGAGGACCATGAAATGAGGGTTTCCGGAATGCCAGGTGGCGGTACTCTGACGAGAGATCTTTTTGACAGCAGTTGTCAAAATCGACCATAAAAAAAATACATGGTTGGTGGATTATGACAGCTAGACCTCTCGACACGTTGCTGCCACCTGGTGAAAAAATCAAGGATACCCTCATTTAAACCTCGTCACAGTATGAATTCCTATTCGTTAAGAGGCTGCCGCTGATGACCTTGAAATTGACATCACTTAAACAATTTCATTATTGTTCGCAATAACTATTTGTTTCGGGAGAGTAAAAAAAAACTTTGTTAAGTTCGATACACGATTGGACGAAATCGGCTAAATAGAAAATATTTCGAAGTTACGTCTTAAACTTAGCTTTAAACAGTTTAGTCTTTAGTTTCCTGACTTGTAACGTCTGTAATTTAGAACAGAATTCCAACACACTAATATTAAAAACTTCATTATTTTATATTTTTCAACTAATGCGTAGTTTTTTTAATTTATCGTGTTTTAGAATTTGCAATGGGCTCCCATACTAATCGTCACTAGACTCGTAAATCGTCGTACTAGACACTTCAGAAAATTAGTACTCCGATGTCATTTAATTAAGAATGACAGTTCTCATATCAATATCGATAATAAAATGTTTCGAACACTAGCTAGATTGCGACAGTCTTTTGTTTTGCCGCGAAAATTCCAGGCTCTGCTAATTAGACATATTTAAATGTATGATGTATACTTATAAATATAATCTATATTTATCAGTGACCAACTTTATTCCGTTAGATTTTTGCTTATTTTATGGAGGTACAATGTAAATTAATTACATATTGTCCATTAAAATTGCATAGTCAACTCCATGTTGAATAATAAATGTATGTGTTAATATAGTGTATTGTTTTCAGTGTTACTGGTTAAGAATATGAGAGGAAAAGAGACAGCTATAGTAGCAGGTTTCTCATTCTGCTGCAATACAAGAAACAGAAACACAATATCTTGGCAGTGTACTAACCATACGATATGTAAAAGCCATTTTCTCGCCACCAAGGATGGTCAGATACTACGCGCCACTCTTGATCACAATCACGCGTCCCCTAATTATATTATTCGTAATGGAGTTTTCATCAAAGTCTGAACTAGCATCATAAGATAAAATAAAATAAAAAAACATTTTACAGCACATATTTTTTTAATAGTGCCATTGCCATGTGAAGTTGCATTGTGAGCCTGTGGGTAAGTACTGTCGGTGTAGAGTTCTAAAATAGTCTTTTTTTTGTTCTGTAATGTGTGTTTTTTAGAATAATATGTTTCTTTCTTTCTTCTTTTTTCAAATATGAAGGGTACACGGAAAGAACATGTCTAATCTAAATAAACGATTAAATTAACCATACTATTTTCGTAACTTGATGGTTTTTATGGGCGTTCTACATGTAAAGGGTTTACAGCCAAATAGTACTAGACCCTACTCATAGTGTCGTGTTCCTGCTGGTAAGTAAGGTTACCAAAGAGCTCAAAGAGGTACCAGTGTGTTGACGACGGGGGACCTTCATGTTCTTTTAGCCGTCAACACAGTGAATCCTTATTTTTGTAAAGGGTAGGCAACGCGCATGTTGCAGGCGTCCATAGGCTACAGCTGCTTACTATCAGGCGGGCCATATGCTTGTTTGCCACCGTCATGGTATATAAAAAATGTTAAGGGTTTTCCAATTAGCCTTAATTCGAATCGGACTGCTTTGGCGGGAACTGTTAAAATGTTTTTGTATAACTGTTAAAACTGAAGTTACGTGATTGAGCAGCACTTTCAAATGATAAAATTTTATTATCAGAATCGGTGTTAGTATGTGCGAATATTGTGAGCGTTGCGTCCATTTTACGGTAGACGCGGCTGCCCTCTGTGAATTGACTACCAAGATTGTGCGATTTGGCCCTACTTGACTTTTTTTGTGTCGTTTACTGAGTTTGCAGGTCCAATCCAAGGTTATATCGATTTAAAAAAAAAACTATATAACCCAAGCCAGCGCTGAAATTCAGCTTAAAATGATACCTGCAATTGATACACTCAACAGGGTAATTATGTAAAAACAAATAGCTGGCAAAAAATATTTAAAACAAGCCTGCTTTGAAAAATTAATGCTTAGTTATTATTTTTGATGGCAACCTTTTATTTCAAGTTCTCTGTTTATTTTTTAGTTTACTATATATTGCTGCCATTTTTCAATAATATGATGCCTAATATTTGAGTTTTCTTTAAATATAGTGTCGCTAAAATATTAATACGCAGCCAATTTAGATAATTATATGCCTTAGAAAAAGCTGCTAATTCATATTTTAGATGCCTGAAAAATTATAAGCCTTTTAAAAGCAACCCGCTTATTAGAAAACCCTTTATTTCAGTATATCATCGTATAGTATCCTAGTAAGGTACTGAGCTGACTGTGGGACTAGGCCGATTTGTTTACGCTAATATTTTCTGTGTATTATGTTACAGTGACCATAGTAAAGAATACTAGAGGAAAATATACGGCGATAGTGAATGGCTTTTCCTTCTGCTGCAACAAAGTGCGTAATAGCACAATATCCTGGCATTGCACTAATAGTAAATATTGTAGGAGCCACTTCCTCGCTACTACGGATGGTTGGATGATACGTGGAACTCTCGAGCATAATCATGCGCCGCCTCATTTTGTCATTCAAGATGGAGTTTATATCAAGCTCGGAAGAAAGTTTTATTAGTTCTACTACAACAAAGCAGAACTAATAAAACCTGTAGGTACCAAGTACCTGGCAGTGAACTAATAGTAACATTTGTAAAATCCAGTTCTTCTACTAAATATGTGAGGATAATACGTGGCATAATCATGCGCCGCCTATTTTTTATTTTTTATTTTTTTATTTATAACAAACATACAACTATCCTTACAGGCTTATCCTAATTCGACAGTGTTTAACATAATTACTAAATTATTAAATTTTACCTACGTTACTTTACTAAACATTATTGTAGCACAATACAAATAGCGTAACCCTTGTGAATTCGTTGAGTGAACAAGAGAACAAATCCAACTCGATCGCGACACGATTAAGGATCCTAATAGCGCGCGAAAAGGGGGACTGACGAAGAAGCTGCGTTCGAGCGTCCGGCTCTGCCAGCAGACTTGGCCGCAGCCGCCGCCACAAATACCGCTCAGGTACGTTCAAACGCACCTCTGCCAGAACTCCAGAGTTGCACAACTTGCCTCGCAGCAACTTAAATATATACGAGGCTAATTCGAGTTCCCTTCGAACTTCTAGTTTATTGTACCCTACCATTCCTAGCACGAACAATGTAGGATACATTAAGGGATAAAACGGGTACACTCCGTACAGTTTCCAATATACAAATCTAGTAAATTTGTTTTGGATACGCTCCAGCATTAGCCTATACTTGGCCTGATGTGGACTCCAGATTACTGCATTACCCTCCAAATGGCTTCTGACTATTGCTTCGTACAAGACACGTATCGCGTTAATGTTTGTAAATGAATGAGATTGCCTCATTACAAACCCCAGATTTCGGAAAGCCTTCTTGCATACTTAAACAATATGGTCTCTAAAGGTAAGGTCGGACTTCAGCAACACCCCTAAGTCTTTTACCTCGCCGAGGCGCTGCATCTGTGTTCCTTCCAACTCATATTGGTAGCACCGTGGATTCCGAGATCTAGTGAATGAGACTATGACACATTTCGACAAATTGAAACGTAACTTGTACGTTTGGTTCCATCTGACCACTCGATGTATGTCCTCTTGTAACTTTTTACAATCTGAGCTGTCATTAATTCTCCGGACAAGCTTAAGGTCATCAGCAAAGAGTAGGCAAATGGAATCTTTGACAACGTCAGGAAGGTCATTTATCATTAAGATAAACTGTAAGGGGCCCAAATTGCTTCCTTGACTTACGCCAGACCTCGTGTAATATGGTTCTTAGAGGTGACCAGCACAGTCCACATACTGGCTCCTGTTACTCATATAACTGGCAAAGAAAGCAAGAGTATGTGGAGTAAAACCTGCGCTTGCCAACTTCACGAGTAAGACGTCATTGTCTACGGTATCGAATGCCTTTCGGAAGTCGAAGTACGCCACATCTAACTGGTCCCCAGAATCCACTGCCGGCACTATGTTGACCATAAGATGCAGTAAGTTACTTGTGATACTGCACGCCTTCCGAAAGCCATGTTGCGCGTCTGACAGCTGGCAACTTGCTTGGGCTTGTACCGATTGATAAATCGTAGACTCAAATACCTTTGCGGCCGTACTTAGGACTGCAACCGGCCGATAGTCACTGGTACTCGATCCGCCTGATCCTTTCAAAACCGGAACTACCCGTGTTAATTTCCACCTTTCAGGGAACACTGCACACTTAAAAGAAGTATTAAAAACGTGATGTAAAGGTTCCGCCAGTACACAACGACAGTCTTTAAATATGTAAGGTGGGATACCATCGGGACCCGCGGAACGCTTCGGTTTTAGCACTCCTAGGGCCCGCTGCACCTCCCCAGCTCCAGGGTCGCAACGTGCACCCTCGCGCTACTCGCAGACGGGGAAGCGTCCGCCATATGAACTTCCAACCGAGCCGGGTTTGGATTGTAAACAGAGTGAAAGAAAGTGGCAAACTCTCTAGCACATTCCTGATCCGAAAGCACGCGTCCGTCCATTACTAACTTTCGCTTAGTTAAAAAAAAAAAATGTTAAGTTGAGAATTTAGTTCAGTATTAGTAACTCAAATTTAAAAGCTTGCAATATATCGGATTTGAGTGGCAACCAGATTCAATGTTATTAATAGGTAGGGGTGTATAATTGTTTTTGGTTACTGGGTTTAATTAAGCTGACATTGCGTTATATAAAAAGTCTAAAAATCCATGACTCAAGATTATAAATACATATTTATAATACATATTTATAATCTGTAAAATATACATATATTTTGTAGCCTCATTAAATAATTAATTAACTTATTTTATGAATAAGTTGTTTTCTTTAATCCTTTCTTGTCCGCCTCCTTAAGTCACTCCCTCACTGCTGAGGATCATGGCTTCGATGGAAACGTTGGAATAGGCTCTTCCACATATTGCGGTCCACAGCTTGGTGGAGCGCCTGTGAAGTCAGCATCTGAAGTTCGTAGTAGAATTCTTTGTGCCATTTTATTTGCCTTGAAAAGTGCCTAATGATTACAATGTACTTCACTTCATTTATCGTATCAGTTATGTTTAGGGCCACTAATTTTATTCTTACACCTTTAAATGTAAATGTTCTGAGAGTTTCAATGTATGTTTGTCCCTGATTATCAAGACTACGTCCTGGGTTAAGTTTCTACTTAGTTAAACAAAAAAAAGCGATATCATATAATAGTTATCCTTTTCTTATGGCCGTGGTAAATAACGTCAGACGAAACGAGATAGCAATAGGTTTTTATATATTCTGCGCCAATAAAATAAATAAACGTTGATTTGTGTATGTATTTTTATCTATGTTTTGTTATCTTGTGTGTACATTGTTGGACATGTTGCTGTAATTGTCTACCATATTCAGTTATTTTCAGTTCCATTTACTCAAAGGTTATTAAGGTTAGATTGGAAGAGATCCCTTAAAAGGGATAAGTTAGCCTCTGTACTTTACATCTTCTTTTGTTTACTAAATGTATCTACTGTGTTATGTACAGTCAACCCATTTGATTCGTAGGCCACTCTAGAACCTTGTCACAATAGCTAGTTTGGTAGCGAATAGGTAACGTTTATGCGTATTCATGGGCAATTGTCATTACGACAAGGTTCTACAATAGCCAAGGAATCAAATTGGTTGACCGTACAATAAAGTGTTACTTACTTAAATTTAAGTTAATTAAGTATTTATATACATAAATCTTCGTATAGTATCCACCACACAATTATTTCGTAGGTACTGAGATTACTGTGGGAGTGGGACTAGGTAGATTTGTGTAAGATTGACTAAAGAATTAAGCGATAACATACATTGTGCTAATATTTTCTGTGTATTATGTTACAGTAATCGTAGTAAAGAATCTTAGAGGAAAATATACGGCGATAGTTGATGGCTTTACCTTCTGCTGCAACAAAGTGCGTAATAACACAATATCCTGGCAGTGCACTAATAGTAACATTTGTAAGTGCAATTTCCTCGCTACTAAGGATGGTTGGATGATACGTGGAACTCTTGAGCATAATCATGCGCCACCTCATTTTGTCATTCAAGATGGAGTTTATGTCAAGATCGGGAACAAGGTTTAGTTCTGCTGCAACAAAGCGCAAAATAAAACAATATCCTGGCAGTGCACTAATAGTATTTTTAAGAGCCACTTCCTCGCTTCTAAGAATGGGTGGATGATACGTAGAACTCTTGACCATAATCATGCGCCGCCTCATTTTGTCATTCAAGATGGAGTTTATGTCAAGATCGGGAACAAGTTTTAGTTCTGCTGCAACAAAGCGCAAAGTAACACAATATCCTGGCAGTGAACTAACAGTATTTTTAAGAGCCACATCCTCGCTTCTAAGAATGGGTGGATGATACGTAGAACTCTTGACCATAATAATGCGCCGCCGAATTTTGTCATTAAAGATGTAGTTTATGTCAAAGTCGGAACCAAGTTTTAGTTCTGCTGCAACAAAGCGCGAAGTAACATAATATCCTGGCAGTGTACTAATATTTAGTAACATTTATAAGGGCCACTTTTTCACTACTGTGGATCTACTAAAAAAACGTCTGATGTAGGTAATCGGAAGCACGTTGGACCGGCAATCCAAAGGAGACAGGTTTGAATCCCGTGTTGTTTCAAAGTTCTTCACAATTGATTTTTAGGGTTCCGTAGTCAACTAGGAACCCTTATAGTTTCGCCATGTCTGCCCGTCCGTCCGTCCGTCCGTCCGTCCGCGGATAATCTCAGTGACCGTTAGCACTAGAAAGCTGAAATTTGGTACTAATGTGTATATCAATCACGCCGACAAAGTGCTAAAATAAAAAGTGGAGTTTTTTTATTTATTAGGGTACCTCCCCTATACGTAAAGTGGGGAGTGATTTTTTTTTTAATTTCAACCCTAACGTGTGATATATTGGTGGATAGGTATTTAAAAATGAATAGGCGTTTAGTAATATCATTTTTTGATAATGTAAATATTTTCGGAAATAATCGCTTCGAAAGTCGGAAAAATAGCGTCCCCCCCCCCTGTAACTTTTGAACCGTAAGTCCAAAAAATATGAAAAAATTTGAGAAGATGGGCGTTATGATAAACTTTTTAGGAAAATTATTTTGAACATTATAGGTCCAGCCATTTTTGAGTTATTTCCAGAAAACTTCTTCCATAGGCATCAGATACGACCTTTTGGCATTAGTCTGGTTTTAACTTTTAAGTGTGTACACTTACAGTGACAGGCGGAAAACTACGGAACCCTACACTGAGCGTGGCCCGACACGCTCTTGGCCGGTTTTTTCATTGAACAGTCGCCATCAAATATATCATAGTGGCCACGGTACTCAAAAATATCTGAACAAGCACCTTATCGCCTTAACAATAAAGGCGTTGTTCAGATATTGGTGACCACCTTGGCCGCTCCGATATATCTGATGGCGACTGTACCTACCTAGTGGATATCTGTTTCCAATTAGTGATATTTTACAACTAAGGATTTTAATCCTCCCGGACGATATGTGGCACTCTAGATCATAAGCATGCACCGCCTAATTTTGTCATTCAAAAGTTTATGTTATGCTCAGAAATTAGTTATTAGTTATTGGTGGTGGTTGGCACCTTCATATGAATTGTAAACTTATATGAACTTAAATAAACCGAATTAAATGTTATTGAATAAATATTTCTTTGGTTACAAGCTTAAAATTGACACATGTCACATACATTCCGCTACGTTATAAGACTTCTAGGTATAAAAACCTATGATACATAGGTATATTTTGTAAACTTTTAATATTATATTAAATATATATATTATATTAAATATATTATATTAAATATAACATATTTAACCAATTGTTTGTTTTCATTAAACTTTTCTCCTTCTTCTCCTTTAATCCCTCCTAAATAATAATAGAAATCCCTTCTTTACTTCTTTACTGAAGATCATGGTTTCGATGGAAACGTTGCTGTAGGCCCCTCCTCTTGTTGCGATATAGCTTGATCGAACCTGTGAAAGCGGTATCTGATGTTCTTTAGCCACTTTTTCGGACCAATGTTTAGGACTAAATCCATGAGGTTCATTATTTTTTTATAATTTGAATTTATTTTCCATGAAAAGTGACTAATGATTACCACGTACTTTTTGAATTATCAGTTATATTTATTTAGAGCAAATAACAATTTTGTCCTTACACCTTTAAAAATAAACGCCCTGAGAGTTTCAAGAGTTCCAATGTTGTCCCTATTTACTTAGACCCGTATTCTATTTTTAAAATACTTATACAATAATTACATTAAAAGCACAATCTATTTCCAAGACAACTCCAACAAAGATAAGTAATCACCCAATATTGCAGTTGTATCACAATAATTACATTAAAAGCACAATCTATTTCCAAGACAACTCCAACAAAGATAAGTAATCACCCAATATTGCAGTTGTATTTTCAAACAAATTCTGGTTCAGACGTTTAGGCGTTAGCTGTATTACACAGTTAGCATTGGAGTTTTATTGGAGTTGGATCGTGTCTTAATGTGTTTTAAAATTAGAATACGGCCTCTAGTATACGTTCAAAATTAAGTTTCTACTTAGTTAAACATGTATTTTTCTTTTCAGTAACCGTGGTAAAAAATGTCAGAGGAAACGAGACTGCTATCGTAGAAGGGTTTTCATTTTGCGCCAACAAAGTCAATAAACATACAATATCCTGGAAATGCACTTATAATTACATTTGTAAAAGTCATTTTCTTGCTACTAAGGGTGGACAGATTATACGTGGCAATCTTGTTCATAACCATGCTGCCCCTAGTTTTGTTATAAGAGATGGAGTTTTTATCAAAGTCTGAACGAGAATCTTAAGGTTTAATACATACTTAGCTTACTCTATTATAAAAAATACGTAAAAGACTTGAGAGGTGACAAGTCACACTATAGAATTTTGTAATAAAACTTATTGATTGCTTTCGATTTTTTGATGTATACCAATTATACTTACTGAACCAAGGTACTAATCCACTAGCACGTGATTAGTAATGTTATTGTTTTAATAATGTGGCTTCAGTAAAGTAACGCCTGATCGGATGAGCGGAGCGTAAGCGCAGTGATTTTGAATAGTTGTCGCGCAATAGCTTTAGTAAAGTTTTTCTGATTTATTTGAAATTTTTTGGGGTTGTAGAGCTCAATACAATTTGGGAGTTCGTTCATGAGCATGATCGATCAAGGGGTTATGGAGCTAGAAGGCTCGAAAAAAATCATCATTAGGGTCTTGTTATATTGGTCACTGAGGTGACCGTTCGGATCGTCGGTTCGTGTGCAAGAAAATCGCGAGTTCTCAGTTCGAGGCAGACTACTAGTTTAATAAATGACTAAAATAAAGAACCTAATTATGTTTCATTGTACTCGTATATTTCCGCAATAACCACCGTAGTAAAAAAATATAAAGGAAAGGACTTAAAAAAATAATTTGAGGCTTTACACTCTACGCCGGAATGAGAGTACAATAACTAATAGTGTAATAGCCAATTTGTTGCTACTAAATTTTGGGCAAATTGTGGGCGCAATCACTTCATACAATTTGCACAGATTTAGTAGCAAAAAATTGGCTATTACGCTATTAGCGTACTGTCATGCTGCACCGAAGTATGTCCGTCGAGATGAAGTTTATATCAAACTGTTAACAAATACATTTTAACGTATAAGAAAAAGGCAAAAAGGCAAAACGAAGGCAAGGACATTGCTGATCCTAGTGCCTGTATAGTACTTAGTTATAGTTACTTACTAAATAGTCTTATGTATTTTTTAGTGACGGTAGTAAAAAACGTTAGAGGGAAGGACACAGCGTTAGTCGCAGGCTTCTCATTCTACGCCAGAGCGGTACAACGAAACTCAGTATCCTGGTGGTGTACTCAGAACAACGTTTGTAAATGCCATTTCGTTGCTACTAAAGATGGCCAGATTATAGCCAAGCGCCAAGCCAAGCTCAATCATACTCACGCGGCTCCTAATTTTATCATCAGAGATGGGACTTACATTAAACTCTAAGCTCAAATGTTTGTTAAAAAATACCGTCAAATGGGATAACTTGCGACTCACGGCCTAACTTAAGAGACGAAATATATCTTCTATTACGCATTTTGGATAAAGTCTCAGACTCGTTCTTTAGACGCCAACGACGGATTTATCTGTCATACCATATGTTACGAAGCGTTTAAAACCCGATTCGATTTAAGCCTCACTCGTTTAGTATAAGATATTACCTATTGTTCATTTAAAAATCAAAATCAACTGCTTATATTTTTATTAATATTTATTCAATGTATTAAAATCATTTTTATTATTAATATCAAGATTGCATGTTTTTTAAGTAAAATATTCCAATCAATTTATAATCACGAATGTATGCAAATATCAAACCTAAATTTAGACATGACTAAAGACTAAATTTAGATTAAAAAACTCACCCGTTCACTGATGTCCCAACGACTGTGCACATCACTTTTCTTGTATTTTTGTTAATTTGGATTACACCAGCTTGAAACCAACAGTCCACTTCTTACTAACCACTTTACAAGACCTGAGACCGAGCGAAGATTCTTCATGGTCCTTCGAGCTGGATCTATTACGGCAAGCAGCCAGCGTTGCTCAGTTCATTCCAATAATTCATATTTCAATTCGTAATTCAGTAATTCAAATCAATTCAAGTTCATTCAATAATTTATATTCATAATTCAACAATTCAATTCACATTCAAGACTTGAGACCGAGCGAAGATTCTTCACCATACGCGAGATAATAATGAGTTTAGAGTAAAACGTATCTTATGACGTATGAATGAGTGCATTGACATATTACATAGTTTTATTTAAAAACGGTTGTCTTTAGTTACTCAAATTATACTCAAAGAAATTGTTTTACTTCGAAACGATTTGTTTTACTATTTATTTTTCAACTTAATATTTAAAATAGAGAGTTTAGTCTGTAAGAAATATTTTTCGTAAATAGAAAAAAATACGTTTAAAGATTATTTTTTTAAAGTTTTTCTGTATTGTTTCAGTGACCTTTGTAAAAAGTGTTAGGGGAACAGAGACTGCAATAATTAACGGCTTTTCATTCTGCATTAATTCTGTATACAAAGACAAGAAATTATGGCGATGCACCCAACATAATGTTTGTAAAAGTACTGTGTCAACTATGGACGGACGGATTGTTCGCGCCAATCTTCATCATAGCCATGCGCCCCCTAATTTTATTATTCGAGGTGGGATTTATTTGAAACTGTGAATTATGATGTCATGTAGGTAATAATTAAGAAGGTTTAACTGAGGAACTATCCTAAGTGATATGAATATTTACCACGGCTAAGATCGCTAAAAGATCGCGCGGAAGGGTTTCTACACTCTCAGTGCTCAAAAATGGGATGTGTACCTAATATAAATATTTTATGATAAAAATGTTAGATTCAATCGATTATTATCATTGAAAGATGGTAAGGTTGTGTAAACTATCCTTTACATGGGCATCCTGACTTTAATGATATGAAGTAAATAATTACTATGAAGTGAAGTGTTTTTCATTTTAATTTATTATTGTTATATGAAACGATGTAACTATTATGTCATAATTATAACTTGTTTCTTAAAAGTAAATAAAATGTTATATTGGTTAGTGTTTTGGGTGCTAAGGAAGGGGCGGTTCCCTTAACCTCAAAGTCGGATGAAAAGTTTGTCAGTTTTCTATGGGATGACAGCTACGCCACCGCCGAACAGTTCGTAAGTTGTGGGCGGTGCAACCTGTTCTAAGTCTGCACTCCAGATGCGTCAAGCACGGTTGCTAAAACTTGTAGAGGACGGACAATACGAGAATATTTAATCCTTTTTTTAAATATTTGGTAAAACGGGTTCTCTGCCTTTTCGCAGAATAACGTTTTCCAAACTGTTTCATTTGCCAAATGTGATATTTGGCATACCTACTGCATCTTTTTCTGAAACTATAAGAATTTCAGGATTGTTATAAAACAAACCAAACCTAACCTATATGGTTCTATACGATGACTATAAAACAAACCCTGAACAGTTTCAGAAAAAAATGCAGTATGCCAAATGACACAGTTCGCAAATGAAACAGTTTGGGAAACGTAAAAGTTACGCATTACTCGAGTTACTAATAATATAATACTAATTAATAAGTTAATGTACTCGTACATTTCATAAACTTGTCAAAAGGGCCTCTGCGTGTTGGCTTCGGCTTCGCATACGCCTATAAATGTCCGGAACACCATTGTTCCGTGGTCGGGAAAGTTAATGGTTACTATTTTAACATTGAAATCATACAAAGCGCATGCAAAGCGTTGTCAAACCAGTACGCCTAGCATATCTTGACGCGTGACGCGAGAGTTCATACTTCAATCGCGACTCGAAGTATGAAGTGACAGGCGACAACGTAAGATATGCTAGCCCTACAGCGCTACTCTACTTCTTGTCGTTGGGCATTTTTAATAAATTTTCTCTTTTGTTTCAGTTACCCTTGTAAAAAATGTAAGAGGGAAGGTAACAGCAATATATAATGGCTTTTCATTCTGCGCCAGCACGGTAAACAGGAACACAACATCATGGCGTTGTACTCAAAATAATATTTGTAAAAGCTCATTCCTTGCGACTAAGGATGGGCGAATTCTACGTGGCAACCTTCGGCACAGTCATACGCCACCGAATTTTGTTCTTCGAGATGGAGTTTATATTAAATATTAAATTTTATAACGTTATTTAACATTAGATTAGCCTTTTTATATTATTATGTATTCTTAAAAAAACTGTCCAACGAAACCTTAGACAATTCAACCAACCGGAGCGACCATGTCTGTCATTTTCTATACAAAAAAGGTCTATCGATTGTTGTGGGGGAGGAGAACGTCAAATGTCAGGCTATTCGTATGTAAAGAACAAATAGCCACGTCAGATAAACGTCAGTCCATACAATAAATGTGACCACTGGTCACATGTTTTCGGCAGAGGGGAACGCCTGTCAATGGCCGCTCCGGTTGGTTGAATTCTTCGAACGAAACCGTCGAAAAGAAATTGTAAACCCACAGCTCTTTCAATAAGTGACTTTACCCTCTATTTTAATCTTTATGAATCAATATCGGAATAGTTAGCTATTAATGTTTTAACACTAATACTGATAATTATTTTCGAGATGTTAAGTAGAAAAATACATTTTTGCATACAATTTGGTCCGCTACTCAATGTGACGTCTTGCTTCTCATTGTATTGTAACCTCCTTGGTGGTAGATGATGATGATGATTATAGGTAGGAATACAGAATAAAACACATGTTTCCTCTTCGAAGTAGCAATATGTAATAATCATTAAAAGACAGGTATACATTGGTATATAGTTGATGATTAATACAGATTCCATATATGAAAGCAACTAGCCTACTTATTCTAATAAGGTATGTCTCTAGGTACATCACACCTTCCCCGTTTTTTTTTTTTTGAAAAAAAAAAAATAACATAAAATAGTATTTAACTAAAGTTATAATTATCTTGGATACAATGTAAACAATAGAGTTCAATCACTCTTACGTTGTTATGCAAACACAATACTAGCGCTAATATGGTGAGGTGTTTACATTTGCAATACCTAACAATAACAATTGTCGTACAGCTGGTGCTCTTATTTAATGGCTAACTTAATATAACTCGTTACACAAAATAAGGAATAGTTCTGTTCTTATGAATAACATTTTGTTTATTACCTATTGCAATTTTTACATTGACACCCATATCTTCAATAACAGAGTATGGACCTAAATATACTGGGTCCATTTTTTCTCGTCCTTCTTTTTTAACTAACAATAAATCTCCTACATTATAGTTTATTGGATTACATGTTTTATCATATTTTTCTTTCCTTAACTGTTTAGACTTAATTAAATTATTTCTAGCGTCTTCCTGAGACTTTTGTAATCTATACCTTAATTCTATAGGATAATCATCGAAGTTATATATAGGGTCTATGTTGTTAACAATATTACTAGGTATATTACAAAGTTTTCCGAATACTAACTCATAGGGAGTATATTTAGTTTCAGAATGCATAGTCGTGTTATAAGAGAAGCACCAATATTGCAACCAGTTGCTCCATTCGTGAGCCTGGTTATCAGTCTGGATTCTAAGGAAAGCTCCTAAGGCCTTATGAGAGTTCTCCAAAGAACCGAGACTTTCGTGGTGATATGCAGTGGACTGTAGTTGATTAATTTTTAATAATTTACATGTATTTTGCATAGTTGAGGATATGAATTCTGAACCACGGTCTGTTGCTATCTCGCGCGGGATGCCATAATGCAATATAAAGCCTTCAACGAATGCTCGCGCGACTGTTTCGGTTTCTTTATTAGGTAGTGGGTAAGCCCAGACGTACTTCGTGAGCTCGCACTGAATCGTCAATATATAGCTATACCCATTAATGTCTTTAGTTATAGGGCCAACTAAATCTAAATATACTTTATCACATGCTGATGTAGCTGTAGTAGTAATATACATTGGCTCCTTAATTGTTTTGTGGAACTTTTGTTTTTGGCATTTGTCGCATTTTCTTATAAAAGTTTTTAAGTGTTTTTCCATGCTGGGCCAGTAGTAGTATCTTTTTATATTGTAGTCATCCTACGAATACCCGCGTGGCCGCTAGTCGGCAGGATATGAAAATCATTTATTATGACACGTCTGTCATCTTTGTTATTTACTTTGAATACAACCTTTATAATACATATTCGTGGTCCGGACCATCCACTATTAGTTTTTATACGCTGAGTTAACTCTTTTATCATCTTTTCATTGTCATTATGTTTAATAATACATATTTCTTTTATATTTATTGTATTGCAGAAAAGTTCCAATTCCCTCATGAAGAAAGCTCGTTTCATACACGATTGGGATTTTGGTGCAACACTAATAAGTGACAATGAGGGTGTGTAAACAAATGAATTGTTGCTACTACAAATATTAACATCTTTTCTCTTACACTTGCGATACTCATTTTCATCAAAACTTAGCTCTGTTGAATTGTTTGGTTTTATAAGTATTTCCACAACTTTTGGTTGATCACTCCAATCGTTTTGAAAATTCTTAACAACCGAACTATTTTGCATTTCTTGCTCTTCCATTCGCTTCTTTTGCCTACGCGTTGTTACAAACATAACTCGTTCACTCATATCTTTTAGCTGTTGACTTGTTAGCGCAATTCTTGATAATGCGTCTGCAGCCACATTATCTTTACCTTTCAAATACTCAACCACAAAATCATACTCTTCTAAACATAATCTGAACTTTGTTAGTCGGCTGGAAGGGTCCCTCATGTTAAATAAATATATTAACGGCCTGTGATCTATAATTATTCTAAAACGTTGGCCATATAAATATGGACTATAGTATCTTATTCCCCATAAAATCGCCAACAATTCTTTTTCGACGGTTGGGTAATTTTTTTCCGCTTTGTTAAGGGGCCTGCTAGCGTATGCTACAGGTAACCCATCTCCGTTTGATAAAACACAACCTATTGCTATTCCTGATGCGTCAGTATGTAATATAAACTCGTTATCACCGGCAAAATTGGGATATTGTAACAAGCGTGGGTTTGTCATTGCCTGTTTTAGTTTTTTAAATGCGTTAGAACACTCATTGGTCCAAACAAACTGTACGTTTTTTTTTGATAAATGATTTAAGGGTTGGGTTATTTCCGCAAATTTTGGAATTAATTTCCTATAGTAATTGGCGAATGCTACGAATCTTTTGACTTCGTCTTCATTTTTTGGAGTAGGGTAATTTTGAATCGCTAAAGTTTTACTTGGGTCTGGTTTTATTCCTTCTGAAGTGACTAAATGGCCTAAATATAAAATTTCTTTTTTCAAAAAGGTACATTTCAGGGGATTAAGTTTAAAATTTACTTTTCTCAATCTTGAAAAGACATCGATTAAGTTTTTGTTATGTTGTTCAAGATTACGTCCCATAACGATTAAATCGTCTAAGTAAACAATACATTGTAAGTAATTTAAACCTGACATTGCTATAGTCATTGCGCGACTAAACGCACTCGGTGAAGATTTCATACCCATTGGTAGTCTTTTCATCTGATAGTGTTTATCAGCCAAAAATGCCGTATATTTCCTACTCTCAGCATCAAGTTTAATTTGATAGTAACTTTGATTGAGGTCCAGAGTACTAAAGTAAATTGCACCAGACAAAGAGTCCAGTATCTCTGTAATATTTGGTAATGGGAATTTGTCACTTTCTATGCGCTCGTTAACTTTCCTATAGTCAATTACTACTCTCCATTTCTTTTGCCCACTTGAATCTGCCTTTTTAGGTACAAGTAGTAAAGGACTAGCCCATTCGGAGTACGACTCTTCGATAATATCGTCTGCTATAATTTGTTTAATTTGTTTTTCTATTTCCGCTTTCTGTGAGTGGGGCAACCTATAGGGCTTACTATACACTGGAGTTTCATTAGGCTTTAAATGGATTTTTTGTTCATAAAGATTCATGGTGTTTAGTTTATCTCCCGGTAGGTGAAAAATATCGGCAAATTTTGCACAAATACTTGCAATGCTATTCTCTTCTTCCGAATTTAAATAATTTAGTTGTAGCAGTGAAAATAATTGTTTTACTCGTTCGGCGTTATTTGAGCATTTTTCAAAATTAAAAACATCAAAATCTTCCAGCCGCCTAATCTCAGGAGTGATACACTTTACAGTCACGTCTTGTTCTCGCGTGTTCAGCACTTTAATCGTTAAATTACCATTCACACTTCTAGACAAAGAGTTCGCTATGAATATTCCCTCGCATACCTCACTCGCACAAACAATAAAATCTCCTGTGACATTAATAGGAACTTTCAATAAAATTTCGCTTCTCGAAGGTAACTCAATAAATGATTGCACGTTATTACTATGTATAGAGTAAACATGTACTGGTATCAAGGATACGTGGTTTCCCTTTTTTAATTTTAATGTGTCTGTTTCAAAATCCAAGGTGCCTCTAAATTTAAAAAAAAAATCTTGGCCTAGTATACCATCTACGTCCACAGGTAAACTTTTAAAGATATGAATCTCGTGACAAAATGATTCATTTGTTTCATCATATAAATCGAGACAACTGACACCACCTGATGTAATTATACCGCCAAGCCCATTTACGTTGGTTGTTCTTGGTTGAATGAACGGAGTTGTTGACACTATTGAATCATACTTGACTGCACTTAATGATGCTCCTGTATCCAACAACCAAGTCAATGACTTTCCATTTACGTAAAACTGAACTGAGTTCACATTACCGAAAGCTAAAATATAAGTTAAGTTATTAGTCACGAAAAAACTGGAGTCCAGATGATCTCGCAGGTGACTCATTAGTGTCATTGGACTCACGTGTCGTATTTATTTGATGTTTATTTTGCGGTCTACTTGGTCTGAAATTACTATTATTATGTCCGTAGTTGTTACGGTAGTTATGACCCCTGGAACCACCTCTGAAACTACCACTACCTCTACCTCTGTACGAGTAAAAAGCACGTCCATTGGTTTTCCTGTACTCATATTGTGGGTGCACGGCCGCAATTCTATTTTTGAAATATAAATTTCCACGACCAAAAGACATATGAGGTCTCGTACCTCTACCGCGCGCCGTAAACACCTGTTCCGAAGGTGAAGGCGACATCGCAATTTCTTCGTCTTTGGCACCCTGTATTGCGTCTTTAAGTGACGTATAATTTCGGGCCGATATCACTGTACTTAACCTATCATTTCGCAAGCCACTGGCAAATTTATGAATAGCTTGCCTCTCATTAAGAGGTTTTAGTATACTGTAAGCGCTCGAATCACCATTGGCTTGTGAAATCGTCAGTTTGACAAAAATGTCCTCTAAATCGCTACCGAACTGCTCTATACTTTTTCCCGCTTGCCGAGCTGTTTGCAATTGCTTTTGCAAGGCGTTATCAGACTTACGAGGTACTAAATGATGTTTCATATCACTGATTAAACTCGTAACCGTGGCATAGCTACCTGACAATCGCAGTTTCGCGTTATAAGACAAACGTGTTTTCAAAACGAAATTTATCAACACCGGGATATCCGTGTCGTTTATCATAGTCTCATATAGTTCAATGGCGTCAATTAATTGCAAAGTTATTTTTTCAGTATCATCCATGACAGGTAACAAAGAAACCGCCGTTTTCAAATCGAAATTCGGTTTGGAACCCATGTTTGTCTTTATCAATTGCTGCGTTTCCTCGAATAATTGCAATATTCTAGAATACTCTTTTTCAATTTTCGTAATATACTGCTGTACCCTATCATCGACGGGTTCTTCACCCTTCTCTACCTTCGAAATATAAATTTCTAAATATGCATTATACTCCTTATAAACCGACTTTGCATCTGAAAATTTTTCTTGACCTAATTTCTCACTTCGTCGAGTAGGACCAAGCTTAAGCAAATATTCTTTAAAGTAGTTAATGCGCTCATAAAATTCTACAACGCTTGACATTACCCTAAATTAATCAAAAATATAACGTAATTATGTTACTTATTAAAGGCTATAGTATTGTTAAAATTTTAATCACTACACTTACATGGTTTTCAGGAAGCTTGACGACAGCACTTGTTACTTAACATAGTTTATCGGGTCACTTGCGTTTTCGCCACTGAAAGTTTGTATTTTTCCACGAAACTCGACGATAGTTCCTATTACCACTGCCACCTTATACGGATGCACGCCTGCGCATCACCATAGCAGCCGCTCAATCTTCTTTGTAAGGCACTTATGGACCTTTTTCCAGACGAGGTAAAAGAAGACAATGCTGATCATCACTCCCATGGCCATTGTTATGTATGACTGCTCCTCGCCGTGACTGATATCTTGAGTTGACCTGGCTTTGTTGTTCTGGCCAGTCTGAGCAATGATGACTTCTTCCTTCTCTATTGTAGACACCGTTTTCCCCATGTTGAAAGATTAAATGTAGCTCGTGAGATAAGTGGTTTCAGTTGTTGCAGTACCTCTAACACGCTAATCTTGAGTCCCCCAGCAGCAGCAGGACCTCGACGACAGCACCATTTGTGAAAATTGTCCCTTCGTAGCTCTCCAAATTAACGTACAGCTGGCAGGGTCGCCATGTATTGTAACCTCCTTGGTGGTAGATGATGATGATGATTATAGGTAGGAATACAGAATAAAACACATGTTTCCTCTTCGAAGTAGCAATATGTAATAATGATTAAAAGACAGGTATACATTGGTATATAGTTGATGATTAATACAGATTCCATATATGAAAGCAACTAGCCTACTTATTCTAATAAGGTATGTCTCTAGGTACATCACACTCATACAGCGTGTCAAAAAAAAAGGTATGTTTAAAAAGGGTAACCAAACCTTCGTTTTACTGCATCTGTATTAACATTAACATTAAATTTACATATATTATTATCAAGAATGGTATTTTATGGGTGACCGTTTCTGGACCTTATTACATTAGGATAGGGTATATCAATGGTCAGTCGGGTGTGACTGTTTTGTTGGTGGTGGTGGAAATATAATGTAATATTTATATATATAGCTTACTATAGAATTTGTAAACTGGAGCCTCGTCTGCCAACAAACCACACTGTGGTTTGGCAGAAGAATTGTTGTAAGAAAAATTGTAAGCCGTTTCGTTAATAAACATTTTTTTTTTTATTTATAAGCCATAGGATGAGTATGATTTACTTATTTTGATTTTTTTTCAAAAATAAGAAAAATAACGTAAGTAATCTATTTTGATCAAATGATAAAAGGGGTGGGAAGGTGTTGTATTTTTTTTCAACCACGGCACTACTAACTAAACATACATTTTATTTAAGAGGTTATGTCTCAGGCGAAAATTGTTTAGTTCTATTGTACTTAACAACCAATCTCAGTTCCAGATCAAGGATTATCAAGGGTTAATCATAAAGCCAAAGTAGCAGTAAACTCTCAGAATTGCATCTCCCGCATCGCTCATAAGTTTGGAAAGTCTCGGCGGGTAGACCGTCGAAACAGAATAGTGAGACGTAGATGCATTCACTGCTACGAGAGGAAGAGAGAAGAAGGCATGTCAAGTGTAGACACTAGAAATGTGACTAAAAAAGTGAACGCTGTTTGTTTAGTTTGTCCGGGCTGCCCCGGCGTGTGCATTGAATGTTTTACTAGCGTCCATACCAGTAAGTGGCATTATGTTATGTTAGTTGAATTTTTCTTGTTAAATTATTATTTTCTAGAGGTACTTACTACAGATTTCTTGCTAAAGCCCGTGCTATTTAGGGTGCATGCAACTGTACGTAATTAGGCCTTAAAACGCTCGTGTCATATTTTAACCACACTCATATTTTAACGACCCTTATTACGTAACAGTTACATAAACTACTATTGAACGGATGTATTGTAACAGGCCGGCAAACTATGGAACCCTATACTGACACGATTTTTTTATGGTACGTACAAAAGTATCGGTATTGACATTTGCTAAGGAGTGGTCCGGGAAAAAAGTAGCCGGGCCTTTTCTGATTTATCTTTTTATTTTGTGCCGATTTAGAAGCAGTGTTTATATTTACATAATATGAAGATAAGTACAATCATACAAAACATAAATACAATCATATTTAAATGAAACAGCGTTTGGAAGTTTTCGCCTTTTGTATTCCATCATACACATCGTTTTTTGAACAGCGTCTTCTGACATAATTTTTGAGGTGTTTCTCAAAAACATGTTTTTTCTTATAGTTTGATTTGATCAGCTATTTTATACCTTAATAAATTGTCTTTCTTCAATATAGTGGAGTACGGGAACGCCTTTTTAACCTATAAAAATGACATAAATCACAAGTCCGATTTTATTTTGCTACCTGTTAGAATACGTTAAGTACTAATAATAAAAAATATTTTCTAACAATTGTTAGCATTGCGCTAGGTATAATACATGTACTTGTTTGCTACACATAGAAAAGATTATGTAAGTTTTATTTTTCTCCGCCAGGCTATCGCTTTTTACTATTGCAACATAAATTCACATTTTATAACGGTTTTGCCAAGAGCATATGTCGTCTTAGCCATTTGTAATTCGTTTCGAATTCAAGGTCACTTATACTTTGACAAATTGTTTTAGAATGACAGATGATGTTGATATAGTTGAATGCAATAGTATGGTAAAAGAAAATATATCTTATATAATCTTTTCTTGTTGTTATTAACAAATATCTATATAATACCTAGCGCGACGTCAAAAACTGTTAGAACATATTTTTTACTATAAGTAATCAGATCATATTCTCTAACTAAAAAAGAAAATCGCACTTGTGAGTTATCGAAGCTCAAAACTGTTCCCGTACTGTACTAACAGTAAACTTTTTTATCTGGATTCATTTTAAGGTAGTAATTTTAGTATAGTAATTTTCAATTAAATGTATTTGCCTTTTTCATAGAAAACTGTCTCCCATAGAAAAATCTTTGTCAGAGGTCAGATTAGAGAGTCTTCCTGACTATCCTAGCTAAAATACACTTAATTAATGTAGCTTCTTGATAAGATGAAATTCTGAAAAGCATAAAACGGGTTGTGAAAATGGAAATACAAGTGTGGCATTGTAGCGGATGTCGATTGAAGATTGTCAAATTATGTTGTTCAAAAAGTTATAAAGTACCTATGTTGAATTAAAAACGCGAAAACTTATGTATGCTCACATATTTTATTATGATTGTATTGTTATTTATTAGTATTGTATCTACGGATTAATAAAATAAATATACTGCTTCAAAATTAGCACTAAATTTAAAAATACGCGGCTACTTTATTTCAGGACCACTCCTTACTTTTAATATCTGTATCAGCGCTATGGTAACTGCTAACAGAAAATTGCAGGTATATTATTTATTACTGTACCTACCTGTACACATTTAAGACAAAATGTATTTGTATTTATTACTGTTTCTTGTAATTAGGTATTTAATCAAAATAAATTCTTTATTAAATTTTTATATCTACTCATATGTTCAAGAGGGATTATAATAAAAAGTGAGCTAAATAATATTATAATTTCCATTACCAAAAAATTTTTTTGGGTAATTATATTTTACTTTCCATTTTAATTCATTATATAAATCTATTGGTTGCACTTGTCTGTACATTGTCAGTAATTTACATTACAGTGAATCCTTTTTAATTTTGAGTAATTTACACCTATTTTTATAACCATTTTTTTGCTAATTACCACTGCAGGATATCATCTTAAATAATGTGAGCCCCTTTCTATTTAAGGTCTCGAAGCGGAAAAAGGCGAAAACCCGTTCAAACCGTTGAAGCATGATGATGCATCGCAGCTGCGTATGGCGGAAAATAGTGAAACTTGGTCTCGTAATATAGCAAAAAGGAGAGGAATTGATTCTTTACCCCACGTTTCCAATAAAAAGGTACAACAACCAAAGGTACCACGGATGTGCGATTGTTTGCGTTGCATATTTAAGTGCAACTCTAAATTTGACGAAGATACAAGAAACGAATTATGCCAAAACTATTGGTCCTTGGACTTCAAAGCAAGAAAATTGTATATTCTTTCTCACGTTGTCATTGAAGCACCTAAGACAGTTGTTAAACAGTCATTTAAAAAGCCCAGAAAATATACAAAAAAATGTTTTCTTGCGGAATCTCAGAGTCAACAACAAGTGTGCCAAAAATTTTTTTGCAAAACTTTGTGTATATCGCCGGATGTCATAATAGAAGCTGTGAATCAACGAGACAAAGACGGTGTATATACAAAAGATGACAAAAGGGGTAAAAAGACTCCACCTAATAAAACCAGAGGAAGCGATTTGATGTTCATAAGAAAACATATAGAAACATTGTATGTTAAAAATAAAAAGGAGGCGCTATCTATTAAAAAAATGTACGAGCTTTACAAAATTAAATGCGAAGAAAACCAAACGAAGCCCGTGGCAGAAGTAACTTATCGCAAGATTTTCTGCGACGAATATAAATTTAGTTAGAGCTTAACTTTTTTACAGGTCGTAAAATCTCTCTTTAATCTTTGAAATCAGTGAACGGAATTGTTTAAACTCTAGTTATAGTTTATTGTATAGTAGATAGTTTTTTGAACGAAGGTAATTGTACATTTTTCCTCAGTCGACCCGTTGACCACGAACGCTGTAAAGTGTTTGAAACGTCGGGATGTAATTTAAACTCAATACACGCGATAAAATCCGTTTTTAATTGTTTTATTTCATAAACTCTAAGTAATTTTGTATAATGTTTATAGTAGTAATTATTATTGATTTCGTAATTTTGAGTTCATACGTCACGTTAGCTGTCAAAAGAAACTTTGGAATAGTGTCCAAAAAGGCTTCCGTTCTGATCTTCTGATCCTCTCAAAAATTTGCTACCCCGTTCCGATCCTCCGCAGCATTGAAAAAGATAAGAGTAGTCGAGTGAAAAATTGGTACATTATCGTTTTATTTTGTTATATTTACGATGTGAATTAAGTTACAAAATATGTATAAAATTACCATAAAATCTACAATAAAAACAGCAGCAAAAGTTGTGGGTGTACGATATAAAAAAAAAAAAACCGGCCAAGTGCGAGTCGGACTCGCGCACCGAGGGTTCCGTATAAACCTATAACAAGCAAAAGTTGTAGTATGTTTATTACTTATTTCAATTTAATACCTCTACGCGTTTACGAGGAAAAAGGTAGTAAGTTTAAAATTTCAAAAAATATTTTTTGTATGATTTTACTAAAAATGTCTACTTTTCGTAATTTTTCCTTTGTCTGTGCTATATGAAATTTCTTCGTGCCAAGTTTCAAGTTTCTGAGTTTACGGGAAGTACCCTGTAGGTTTTGGGTTTGTTGCGAGTACTCAGTTTCAAAATATGCGACTTAAATTGCTATTTCTTTTGATTGCGTTCACATAAAAGTTTGGTTTTGCTACATCGGAAAGGTCCTCTAGCCTTGAGTATTTAACATGAATTTCAATTTAATATCTCCACGCGTTTACGAGGAAAAAGGTCGTAAGTTTAAAATTTCAAAAAATATTTTTTGTATGATTTTACCAAAAATGTCTACTTTTCGTAATTTTTCCTTTATCTGTGCTATATGTAGTTTCTTCGTGCCAAGTTTCAAGTCTCTGAGTTTACGGGAAGTACCCTTTAGGTTTTGAGTTTCTTGCGAGTACTCAGTTTCAAAATATGCGACTTAAATTGCTATTTCTTTTGATTGCGTTCACATAAAAGTTTGGTTTTGCTACATCGGAAAGGTCCTATAGCCCTGAGCATTTAACATGAATTTCAATTTAATTCCTCCACGCGTTTACGAGGAAAAAGGTAGTAAGTTTAAAATTTCAAAAAATATTTTTTGTATGATTTTACTAAAAATGTCTACTTTTCGTAATTTTTCCTTTGTCTGTGATATATGAAGTTTTTTCGTGCCAAGTTTCAAGTTTCTGAGTTTACGGGAAGTATCCTTTAGGTTTTGAGTTACTTGCGAGCACTCAGTTTAAAAATAAGCGACTTAAATTGCAATTTCTTTTGATTGCGTTGACATAAAAGTTTGATTTTGCTACATTTGAAAGGTCTTATAGCGCTGAGTATTTGACATGAATTTCAATTTAATACCTGCACGCGTTTACGAGGAAAAAGGTAGTAAGTTTAAAATTAAAAAAAATATTTTTTTGTATGATTTTACTAAAAATTTCTACTTTTTGTAATTTTTCCATTGTCTATGCTATATGACGTTGCTTCGTGCCAAATTTCAAGTTTCTGAGTTCACGGGAAGTACCCCGTAGGTTTTGCAAGTGCCGAAAAACTCTAAAATTTGCAGCATAAACGACTGTATCTTTTGATTGCGTTGGCTTTTAAGTTTGATTTTTTCACAGCTTCAAGGGGCAATAGACCTGAGTATTTGATATAAATTTCAGCTTGATACTTCCACGCGTTCCTGAGAAAAATGGTCTTGACAGACAGACAGACAGACAGACAGACAGACAGACAGACAGACAGACAGACAGACGGACAACAAAGTGATCCTATAAGGGTTCCGTTTTTTCCTTTCGAGGTACGGAACCCTAAAAACAATGAATTACGGAGACCTTTTTTTTTATTATCACTATAAATGTACAGGAAAACATTTCGAGTAGATATATTAAACTACTAATTTGACTTTTGTAAACATTTTGGTTGTAATAGTACCAAATTATCATTCTGATCTTCTAGACAAAATTTTCATTTTGACTCTTATATATTTTATTCTAAGGGGAACAGAACGAAATAAAAATCGATCAATAATTACAGATCGTTAGGTTAGGGGGCGTCCATTAATCGCGTCATACGTTTTTGGCTTGTTTTAGACCCCCCCCCTCCCCCATGGTGATCTTGGGGTGATATTTTCAGGACCCCTCCCCCCCCCTGTCCAATATGACGTGTAATTTTTTGCTAACTAAAGTAAGTACAGTTTTCTAACACGTGAACCTACTTACGTAACGTACGTACACGTAAAGGGTAAAAAAATGAAACTACATGTATACATATAAAATAAAATTGTCTTTAATAGAAAAAAAATCGGCCAAGTGCGTGTCGGACCACGCGGTTTCGTACCTACTATCGAAAAAGTAATATCAAAAGGTCGTATCTGCGTATGAAATGAGTTTTTAGGAGATAACTCAATAATTCCTAAACCGATAATGTTCTCAATTTTTTTCATATTTTTTGGATCTCCGGTTCAAAAGTGACAGGGGGGACACAAGTTTTTTAGACCTACGGGGTGATATTTTCTTAAAATATTCACTAAATAAAAAAAATTCAAACAGACCGCGAATGTTTATTTTTTTTTATTGATGTTCAGGACAACACGACAAGAGTTATTTTGAAAGAACTATCGAGTGATGTGCATCATGTCGATATTTGGTAAAAAAAATTTTTTTTTGACAAATAATTACATGAATCTTGAAGCAAATCAAATTATTTTGTTCAATATGTTTTGATTTGCAATTTTTTAAGTAGTTACACTACTATATATAAACCGAAAATAGATGTCATATACTTCAGAAAAAGTGACCAAACCCTCCGGCCCTCGCCTCTGCCTCTGGCCTCGGACACCGGAGGGTTTGGTCACTTTTTCTGAAGTATATGACATCTATTTACAAATAATTACATGTATGGAGTAGTGCCCCTCCTTAAAATATCTTTTTCAGCAATTTTACTACAAAACTAAGTAGCGGCATACAAAAACACACCTTATATTTAAATATTTATTATGATATACGTTTTATAGTTTCCGAGCAAAATGGATGTGATATAAGGACGGACGGACGGACATAACGAAACTATAAGGGTTAAGTTTTTGCCACTTTGGCTACGGAACCCTAAAAACCTACTTCACAAATTAATCTGTCAAATGCCATTAAAACTTATTTACAATCATAGTGCTAGTGCAACTTTACTCTGCTTTTGACAGATTGATTCATTTAAAAGTTGATAATTTTTATTTTATTGACCATAATACAGGAGAGCACAAGGAACAAAAAAATTACACGTGATATGTGTCCAGACCCCCCTCCCCCCCTGTGGTGATCATTTGTGATTTTTTCTTGACCCCCTCCCCCCCTAAACAATATGACGCGATTAATGGACGCCCCCTTATCAAATATTTGGGATTAGAATGGAATAACCGGATGTGATAATTCCCATCCAATTTCCATTTCTTCTTCTTATACTTCAAATAATTGATTAAAGTAGGTATGTACCTATATATTATATTTGTATAGTCGATAAAAATACATCACAGAGAAATAAATAAAATCGTATAATTTTTTTGATCTCTAGATGAGTACAGTAGAGACCGTATACAAAAATGCAAGAGGAAATGATACTGTGGTAATCAACGGTTTCTCATTCTGCGCTCATTACCGGTTCAAAACAAATCCAACCAGAACACAATGGAAGTGTACTCAACATAATATTTGTGACAGTAACCTTCTTGCAACTAACACAACACCCATCAAGGTTATACGCGCCAATCTTAAACACAATCATACGGCCCCTAGCTTTGTCATTCGGGATGGAGTTTATATTAAAACTAAGACATCTCTGAACTAGACTCTAGTAGGTACTATCTCATAAAAAATAACCCAAATCATAGTATTATTACATGTGATTTACTGACTTAAGCGCCTGTTAAAACTGATTCTTTTATAGACCATTATTAAATAGTTATCAGAGAATGAATCAAACATTAAACACAGATGAAAACTCAAATAACCAGCATTCTATAAGTTAAATACGGATTTATTTGTATAAATAACACCGAAATAAATAAGTATAGTTGTCTCCCTACTTTGTAGTTCTGAATGGAGTTTAAATCAATATATGAATAAGTATATTATTAGTTATTAGATTTTTAACCTACTTGTAGAACGTGGACACAGGATTCATAGGTAGTCAAATAGATATTTTTGATATATAATAGAATAGATCTAGTTTGGTATGGATATAAATATATGGTAATTTTAGGTACCTAAGTGGAAGATTCTATGGTGGTGGTATTAAGTAAGTTATTGTAATTTAATTATATTTAAAATTCAAAATAAAAATGATTTGATTTGTTTTATTTCTCAATTTTGATTTAATGTTTCATGCTTACCTTTTATTGGTGTTGTCTATTACAATAGCTTTAACTGTTGCCATTCACAAGATATTCCAGAGGATAAGAGGATGGTTTCTACTCAAATAATGGAAAAGTTTATTTTTGTCGTTGTTGTTTGTTTCTAGTAACCACAGTGTAAGATGAAGAATATACTAGATAGTCAATCGCTATCTACTGTTTTATCTAAGTTTCTGATACAATTCCAAAGCATTATTTCATCATAAACTAGTAGAAATTAGAATTAAAAACCGGCCAAGAGCGTGTCGGGCCACGCTCAGTGTAGGGTTCCGTAGTTTTCCGTCCGTTACAGTAAGTGTCCCCACTTAAGAATTAAAATAACACCGCCATCAGGATATGATATGAGCGTTCCACGTACATCGACATCTATCGGCAAATTAAGTAAACTATTGCGCGCGAACTTAAAGTATGGAAGATGATTTTTGTGGGATAATTCTTTATTGCTTGAGCCGATTTTCACCGTTTTTACTTTATTTGAAAGCACGTCATTTCATTGTGATTTTGTAGAAATTACAGGTACAATAAACACCTGCTTATACGGTTAAATTACAAACTTAGTTCAGAAATTATATTGTAATTTTTTTTCAAAAACTATTCAACCTATCAAGTTCAAAATAATTTTCCTAGAATTTTTTTATAAAGTTCTACTTATGAGATTTTTTTCATATTTTTAAAACTTATGGTTCAAAAGTTAGAGGGGGGGGACACATTTTTTTTTTACTTCTGGAGCGATTATTTCCGAAAATTATCAAAAAATGATTTTAGTAAACCCCTATTCATTTTTAAATGCCTATCCAACAATATATCACACGTTAGGGTTGAAATGAAAAAAAATTACTCCCCACTTTACGTATAGGGGAGGTACCCTAATAAAACATTTTTTTCCACTTTTTATTTTAGCACTTTGTCGGCGTGATTGATATACATATTAGTACCAAATTTCAGGTTTCTAGTGCTAACGGTCACTGAGATTATCCGCGGACGGACGGACGGACGGACGGGCAGACATGGCGAAACTATAAGGGTTCCTAGTTGACTACGGAACCCACCCTAAAAAGGTTAAAAGAATTACAAATTATAATTTACCTCTTTTTTATTGTTATTATCAGTGCGAGGTTTCATTACCCTATTCGTTTTAGTTCATTCTTCCTACCAGACAACCAAATAAATAAATATGATGCAAAGGGAAAGTATGAAATTATATTAAAATATTAATTATGGAATCGAATGAATACTACTTTACATACGTTAATACTTTGCTAAACTACTTTTACTTGTCAATAAGATAATAATTATTTAGTTGGGTACAGGTCCATACACTTAACTAAACAAGTTTGTCATTGAACATGATTAGTAGATTACGCCGGTGACTCGACCGTGTTACCTACGCATATTAAAATAGTTTTTGTTTTCAGTGATCCGGGCTAAAAGTGTAAAAGGGCATGAAGTGATGATCGTTAACGGGTACGCATTCGGCATTGCCTGTTTTCGAGGTACCAACGTGTCCTGGTCTTGCAACTGTCATAGCAGACGCAAGTGTCGGAGTAACTTGCTCGTCGACAAGGACGGGAACATTATTCGGGCTAACCTTGATCATAACCATGAGGCCAATTCGTTTACTATTAGGAATGGAATTTATTATAAAATAAGTAAATGATTCAGTAACGTAGTAAAGCCTGAGTTTGCATGTGTGTGTTGTTTGTGTTTTTAATCTTTGCAATAAAATTAGAATACTTAGCTTAGAATTATATCATTTTGTGTTTTATCGATTTTTTTCACCCATATTTTTATCACTAGTTTACGAATAGATACTTGATTCTAATATGTTTCCTACGCCGCCACGAAGAACCGTAGCAACCATTGGAAAAGTCATATATTGTTCATCGTATTCTTGGTAATACATTTCTAGTTCAATCTTGTTAAACAATTAGGATATATTAGTAGGTACATACGGTTCATATGCACGGTGGGACAGATTTATATTAAGTACCTAAATAGTTGGTAGTTAGTGGTGGTTGGTGGTTGGTTGGTCGGCCGTTGGTAATTAAATCAAACAAATATCAGTGTTTGCTCTATAATGGGCTTTAAGATACCTACAAGGTTATAGTTACACAGCTAAATAGTTCTTACCTCATTACTTACATAATTTTTAGGTTAAGTATCAATGTGGAATAAGAAAGGATCTAATCAATAAACAGTAAAAATTCAAGTTTTTTTTTATTGTTCATAATAAACTGGATTTTAAACCTTCTTTACATTAAATTACTTGTATTGCTTTCTAGAAATATTTTACACCAAAACCAAAAAAGGGAAGGACATAGCGATCATCAACGGTTTCTCTTTCTGCGTCAACCATAATCCAAATAACGTTAACGTATCATGGAGGTGTACAGAATACAAGAGCAGCTGCAAAAGCCGGTTCCTCGCTACCAAAGACGGAAAAATAGTACAACCATACTTTTATTTCGAGCACAACCATGTGGCGCCGCCATTTGTCTTAAGGGATGGAATTTATTCCACAGTATAAGTACAACTAGTAGTTATAAGTGTTGTTAGATTTCTTTTAAGTTTTTTTTTGTGTGAATTATATGAATCTCGGTCTTGCCATGTTGATCATAATAATAAGCGTAAGTGATAATAAATGTACATTGCAAAACTACCGCCAGCCGCTATTATCTCATTGGTAGTCCAGGCGATCGGTTGTGTTGTAGAGTACATCATTTCTGACTGTTGTTTTACTTTTGAAAGTCTGCGTTAGAATATATCTATGTTACATGAGAATGTATTTCACAACATCACCTCTTGTTGTTCACCTGTAGACCTGGATGCTAGACGGCATATAAGAAAGACTCGCCCTAATCCCTCTACATATACACGTACAACCCAGCTGGTCAATTTCACTGCGCCTCGTGTGACCGCGTTTTCAAGACGAAATTTGGCTTTGCAAGATCCGAGCCTTCCATATTCCGGAAAGGAATAATTAACAGAGTCACTGTCGCCGGATACACCGAGGAGAGAATGATGATGATTCCAAAACCGTATATTGCTTAATGAGATAAGGGTCGGTTGCATTTTTTTGAACCTTTGGCCTTATAACGAAATTGCAACTGACCCATAATCTTCATGTTCTGCAATATTGCATTTGTAAGAAGATTATTTGTCCTACTGTTGCTTTTATTGATTATTGATTGTTTTTTAGTGACATATATACAAAATAACAAAGGAAATGGCATAGCAATCGTCAACGGTTTTACGTTCAGCATCAAGAGTAGCCCAAATTACTTGAACATTTCCTGGAGGTGTACAAGCTCCAATCATAAGGAGAAGTGCAAGAGCCGCTTCACCACTACTGAGGAAGGGCAGATGGTTTACGCTGACCTCGAACATAACCATGCGGCCCCTAAATTTATTATACGGAATGGCATTTATTATAGACAGCGGACATGAAACGACAGTCCACATTGCTTCTTTGCTAAATTACTTGTACGTGTCCTGAGAATCGGAATTTTTAGGATGCGAAATTGAGATGTAAGGGGATGACTACAGCTAAATTTAGCGCGAGTAAAGAGAAACACTGTGTTACGATTAGTATGGGAGTTCATTGCATAATTTTGAAATATACAATAATCAAGTATTCATCATCATCATTATATCAGCCGAAAGACGTCCACTGCTTAACATAGGCCTCCCCCACAGAGCGCCACAATGATCAGTCCTGCGCTGCGCCACCCGAGTCCAGCGGACTCCCGCGACTTTTACCAGGTCATCAGTCCACCTTGTGGGGGGTGTACCCACGCTGCGCCTTGCTGTTTCGGTTTTTAGTATTAGTGTGGTGGAATTTTATCCTTAATTACAAATGTATAAGTCAAGAATCTAAAGGCATACAACTGCTTAAAGCTAATTTTAAGATGTAACTTTGGATTTTTTTTCTATCAAGCCGAGTTCGCCCAGTTGTGTATCGGAATTAACTAAGTAACATATATTTTTTTTACTTTCCCAAAACAAGTAGTTTTAGCTAAAAAACTGTTTAAGTAAAGTCAATTTGAAGGTCAACGGGAGTTGTCAGCTCAGCCACGTAAAGTGTATTCGGGAAATTTCGAATGATAAAAGTGGCGGATGATGCCGTCAACTACACGATTGTATAAATGTTTCTATTGTTGACAAGCAGAGTTATCAATAAGTAACCGTTTAGTACCATTTGTACCATTAAAATCAAGTAAAATAAATACCTAATCGCCTTTTAATTTAATAACTGAAAATTTAGGTTAATATATTTTTTAAATGTAAATTTGTTACTTTCTAGTGACACACACAAAAAATCAAAAAGGAAATGATATAGTAATCGTCAACGGCTTCCCGTTTTCCTTGAATTGCAAAACACAATACAAAAACGTGTCCTGGAGGTGCATGGACTACAAGACGAAGAAGTGCAGGAGTCATTTCCTCTCGACCAGGGAAGGAGGGATAATTCGCGGCAGTCTCGACCATAATCATGCGGCTCCGAAGTATATCGTACGGAATGGGATCTATATTAGGATGCGAGTTTAATTCGAAAGTGTCCATATGTATAATGTGTATGTTTACCACGCGAATAAGATTACTGTTAAACTGAAGAACAAATAAAATGACTTTAATAAATATTATGATTTGTTTCTTTTTGAGTAGACACACTACTAAATTAATTATAAACTTATATAGATGTCATATACAAAGGAAAAGAGACCTAAGTGCCAAGTGGTAAAGGCGTCTGCCGCGAATGCGGACAGCTGTATAAGTTTAACATCAAACGAAAGACTACGGTAACGGCGTCTATTACCGGGGGTATCAAAATCGACGTCCATCACCGCGGCATTTAAAAATATGCAGTTTGTAAGCAGCCCGAACGAAATCCTAAAAAAAAAATATTTTACACGGAGGACGCCCTTTTTCTCTGACGTTCATGTGCCTAAATTGAAGAATAAATATCTTTATCTTTATCTTTTAATTAAACAAAAATCTCGCAAATCGTCAGTATCCACGAGGAAGAGAATGTAAGTGAATTTGAAACTTAATTATTATTTTATGTAATAGATATGACAATTGAACTAATGCTAGTGGTTTTATGTGGTTGTTTATAGTGTTCTGCACGATTTCTGAGTACACTTTATTAATATTTTTGCCTGAAAATACGATAAAAGAGGAAAATAAAATAAAGCGACGACGGTACACTACGGTAATAGTTAAAGTAGTGATTTTGTTTGATATGTTTTATTTTTGCTATATGTAAGCAATGTATGTATGTGTTTGTACGAGTATGTTGCTGTATGTATGTTGTGTTTTATTGTTGCTGTATGCATGTGTTTGTTTTATTTTTGTTTATATACTTTCTTACAGTTATTGCTAACTTGATCTATTCACGCTATTCAAGATCTATTTCCGTGGTATGGAAAGTATTCATCAACCCCTTCATTTTTAACAAATACTTCAGTACGGAATTCACAGTTTCTAAAGATGCCCCTAATTTTGTCAATTGTTTAAATATTGATATATCAAACTGTATTTTAATTTACTTACCACTTATGTAGTTTTGGTTTTATAGCAAGTTTGTAAAATATGCTTTTGATTTGTAATGAAAATCCAGCTGTATCCTACTGCTTTTATGAGTCGCAATTAGACTTTACTACACTCCAAATTAAGTCTATTACCGATCGTACCATCACATAACCCTCGGAAATAGAATGTACGGGTATACATTACCGACCCACTAGCGTCGGTGATAGGTTTTTAAAGAAGTGTCTAATAGTGACATTTTAGTCTTCTGTTAAGAGAAATCACATTTGGTACCATAAATGTGATTTCTCTTTTATTAGTAAGCACATGTTGGCTCGGTAACAGAAATTCAATTAGAGTTATTAGAACTACAGCATGCCCTTACCTTTTTTGGCTTTAATAATTAATTTATCGCATATAATAAACTAAAATGAATTCAAAGTTTTACGACGCTAAACGCTCGAAAAACACTCCTAAATAAAATAAAAATTATCGGTCGTCAAAGTTTGATGCCCTTAATTTTTTGAAATCTTATGAAAATTGTCTAAATACCACGGTAATAGGTGCCGACGACCTTATAATGAACGAAATACTGATTTATCTTGTTTTCATTACAAATTAAGTATTCACTTTTAATTTTTGTAAGTTTGGTGAGTATTGTGCTTGAATAAATGACATACTTACCAATTTTCTAGAACATTTCATACTAAATATAAACATTACGAAAAATCCCAATACATAAAATACGTATCCATGTGTTTTTTATTTTTTTTAACATCATTGTGTTCCAGTGACATGGGCAAAAACAATGCACGGAAAAGATATAGCGATCATGAATGACTACGCATTTTGCTTGAACCACGTGTCGAACAGGAACATGTCCTGGCGGTGCCAGAACTATTGGAACAAATGCAAGAGCCACTTCCTCGCGACTAAGGCACCTCTTGAGCATAACCATGCGGCGCCTTCGTTTGTCATTAGAAATGGAGTTTTTGTTAAAGTTTAATCTAGTATCTTATTGTGTTTAAATAATGGCAATGCTTACTCTGTGTGATGGCTGAAACCCGAAATTCTGCATAAAGAAGTGTTTTTACGAATAAAGAAATTCTATAATTTCTACGTGAACCATGTATCAAGTAGGAACATGTCGTGGTGGTGCCTGAGCTACTTGAACAAGTGAAAGAGCCACGCTACTTAGGAGAAGGAGATACTTAGAATTTTGAGCATAACCATGCGGCGTCTTCGTTTGTTATTAGTAGGGCCCGGAATTTTCGGTGCGACTTATAACATCAATACATTGATATTATCAAGTCTATTACTCTATCAGTGCGGTTAATTTATATAATAAAATAACACTTGCAAGCAAATACTTACTTATTAGCTAATCAACTCTTTAAAGATATCTAATATGTACCTATTGACAGTAGGTATGTACACTATGTACAGCCCCCTAACGTTAAGTAGTCTCAGAGGGATAGAGTAACTGTTCTCGTTGTATATAAAGGTTCATTTAATTAAATCAATTTTAATAAAGCAAATGAAACGGATTTAACTTACCGATATTTCGATAAAACCACTGAAAATAGAAACATACCTCAAAACAGTCGGGTTGTCTAGTTTTACAAACTGCACTGTTAACATTGTAATCCCATATAAATATATGCGATCACAGTTATTTTTTCTGATGCTAAAACTTTAACTATTTTACACTACATAATTAGATAGTATAGGTTAGGTACTTACAAAAAGGAATGAGATCCCATCAAAAACATTATACATAAATGCCAGTCTCGCAACGCAGTTCTCCTACTGCAAAAAGTATTGAGATCTAATGCAAAACCAAGCCGGTGTGCTAGAGTTTACTAACAACATGACACTGTGATCCTTTGAATACTAGATGTCTATATTTTATAATAAATACAATGAGATAAAAAAAAATCCTTTTAATGAAGACATCTCTTTTGACTTGAGTTTTTTTTAGCTTTAAGGTTATGTTAAAAAAAAATTTGTCATACCAAAACCTTACTTTAATTAATTGATTATTTTGTCTGTATACTTTATTTTTAAGTTTCACTTTATTTTTATCTCAATTATAATTTGTTTTTTCACAAATTAATAAATACAGTTAATGTGTTGTGCCTATCTCATATGCATTTATTATTTATTTTATAGTGATCTGGCTTAAAACCGTGAAAGGGAAGGATACAGTGGTAATCGACGGTTACACATTTTGCATCAACACTGTCAGCAACAGAAACGTGTCCTGGAAATGCACTCTGTACGGCGCTAATCGAGGGTGCAAGAGTCGCTTCCTCGCTACTAAAGATGGACGGATACTGAGTGCAAATCTTGTACATAACCATATGGCTCCGGCGTATATTATTCGCAATGGAACTTACATCAAACTGTAAATTAATGTTGATGCACTATGTGCGGCGCTGATAGGTCGTATATAGGCCGGTCCCTCGCTTCCGAAATCTCGAGCATAAATAACCAGGCGGTTTTTGCGTTTACTATCTAACTACAATGGAGCTTACTTTGTGATGGGTAACTACTAAGTGCAAACTGAAACTTAATGTTGATGCTGGTGCTATTCGGCTCCTACTTTTATTATACTTTACATATTTTAATTTAACTTACATCAAAATGTATCTAAAGTTAATAAAATTACTATTATTAATTAATGAGTTTCAAATCAAATATTGCAAATTGCAAATCAAAATCTTTACAGATACCTTCATTGAATTACTTACTATATTTTTAGACTAGTTTTTCAATTTTTTGTTGTACTCAATTTGTAATATCAAGGTAAGGTTTTGACTAATGCTATTTTGCTTACATTTATTGCTCGCGTTTATTAAAGAAAATAAATGAAAGTCTTCTTGATTTATTTTACATACCTCTTTTAAGTTATTTTACTTATGCGTACTGTGATTGCAGCATCTATTCAAAATTTTTATTATGCTTTACAGTGATTTGGACCAAAAATGTGAAGGGCAATGATGTAGCGATCGTGGATGGTTACCCATTTATTGCTAATAGCAGCGTGATCAACAAGAATGTGTCCTGGCGGTGCACTCAATATTGGACCAACAAGCGATGCATGAGCCATTTTCTCGCTAGCAAGGATGGGAAGATAATTCGTACAAGTATTGATCATAACCATGTGGCCCCTCGATTTATTGTAAGAAATGGACTTTACATCAAAGTATGACCACAAAAATGCAGTTTTGTATGTCGGGTTATTTTCTTTCTCCATAAATCTTTTTGATTAATTAATTTGATAAAAACTTACATATTAAGAAACTGTTCGCATACACGAAAACGAAAAGCCTCTTTTATTTTGCGCACCTCTCTGTTCCGCAGATGGTGGACATACGTAAATACTACTTAATTAATTTCCATATGATTTTAAGTATCAATAAATTTTACTTACTTGGAAGCAAAAAAATCGAATGAAATTAGACGCTAAATAGGAATCATTTTAAGGCAAAAAAATTATAACAAGAAAAAATTTGAAAACGAAGAAAAAAGGAAAGGAAAAATAGCTTACAACCTTCCAAACATCGACCGCTACATGTTAAAAGTTACTAACTGTTACAGAGAAAAAATCTGTTAATACGATTTTTTGCGACTTCTATACATATATTATTTTATAATGTCTGCAGTATTGTAGCATTCTTGTGTACCTATTATAAAACAAAGGTTTAAATATCATTATTGACTCTCTATGTCCTCTCCTTAAAATAATAACTTTAAAGTGGTTCCCCAGAATTAAAACATGTTTACTAATTAAAATATGATAGATTAGCATATAAAATGTTAAATTGCAGTGTTACAAGCCATCTTAGAAGAGGTTACAAGACCCCGTGGCCGGGGACGGCCGCCCATGGACCCCATGCCCCCCAAATTCTGGCGAACTCAAGGTTCTAATCACATGCCGGAATATGCTGACATGATGAAGCAGCGTCGGTGCCGGTTGCCGGGGTGTCGGAATAAGACTACAGTGAAGTGCCAATCATGCAATCTTTTCTTGTGTTTAACCCCAAAAAGAAATTGTTACAAAATATTTCATCAATGAAAAAACTATGATTGTTTTTATATAATATTAGTTTTTATATAAAAAGCGAGGAGATGTTTTCACACCTCCTAATTAGCGGACAGCACGCGAAATGGCGCGTGACAGAGACAGCTCGAAGATAGAATATAATGCGCCTTTCATACAACCGAAACAACGAAAGCGTGCATGCGGCGCCGCTAAGTCGATTCCGCTCTAGAAATGTGCAAAAGGCCTAAATAAAATGTGGATTTGTATATTTCTTCTGAAATTACTACAAGCTATCTGAGATAACTAAAATGTCGCGGTACCAACACTATAAATAATAAGTACCGATGTTGTGTTTCGCCTGTTTAGAACCAATGCCGTATTTTTGCATGGCTGATGAAGTTTTTAAAAGGTTTGTACCTCGACAAATATTGGAATTCGTATGCAACATTATTGACCCAAAATCGAGCCTGCAATGTTTTACTTTTTAAAATTTTTAACTGAACATATTAAGAACTTCGCTGCCTAATTTTTAAACGGAAAAGTCAACATGTCGGGACATTGAGAAAATATGTTGAATTGCAGTTTTACAAGCCATCTTCGACGAGGTTACCAGACCGAATGGACGGGGTCGGCCGCCCGCGGATCCCATGCCCCCCAAATTCTGGCGAATTCAAGGTTCTAATCATATGCCGGAATATTCTGACATGAAGCAGCATCGGTGCCGGTTGGCTGGCTGTCGGAACAAGAGTAGAGTGAAGTGTCAGTCGTGCAATCTTTTCTTGTGTTTAACCTCAAATAGAAATTGTTACAAAATATTTCATCAATAAAAACATTGTGATATTTTTTATTTCGTATTAGTATTTCATTATCAGTAGGTTCCTATTCTTTTCTATCATATCAAACTGACTAGTCTGAATATTTTTAAATCCGGTCAATTTGTACTTACTGTTTCTTCATAAATATTGTCTGATTTCAGTGATCTGGGCCAAAACAAAGAAAGGAAAGGACACTGTTATTATAAACGGTTTTTCGTTCTGCGTCAACACCTTCCATATGAACATATCTTGGAAGTGCACATACAGCAGTATGGGGTGCAAGAGTCGCATGCTCTCAACAACGGACCGGATTATAATCCGTGCTAATCTCGACCACAACCATCCGGCCCCTGCATTCGTCATACGAGATGGAGTCTATATCAGACTGTGACTACACACATACTGTGAAACAGTATATGTAAGTTCTATAAGTCACAGTGTAAACGTGCTCTCAACACCGGATCGGATTATGATCTGTGTAATCTCAACCGTGATGTTTGTATCACTTGCCTCAGCGTTCGTCATACGAGATCAGAGTTTATATAAAATTGTGACTTTATTTTAGTTCTATAAGGTAACATTGTAATCGTGTCTTGGAAGTACACGTACAGCAGTATGGGGTGCAAGAAGTGCATGCTCTCAACACCGGACCGGATTATAACCGATACTAATCTTAACCACAACGATCTGGCCCCTGCATTTGTCATACGAGATGAAATCTACATTAAATTGTGACTTAAATAGTAAAAGTTCTATATGTTATAGTGTAAACGTGCTCTCATCTGTGGTAATCTCGACCACATCCATCCTCCCCTATGACTAATCATACGAGATGGAGTTTATATCAAACTGTGAATTCAGTAAGTTATTAAACTTATCAAATTAATACGGTATCACAAAGACTATCCAAAATGGAGGCTCGACTTGAAAACGGCATAAAGTCACGTCACGTCATTTTTACGTTTTGTGGAACAGAACCGAAAAAAATTTGTAACACAAACATAATTATTTTTAATAGGGCGTGTTAAGACGTACTTATCATGCATACTCGTTCTAATGCCGTTAATTTAATGTACTTTATTTTAATTTAGTTACTACCTTATTTGTAATTTCTGTTCTTAATTAATTATTATTAGGTTTGTTATCGTAAATTCCTAAATATACATGTTCTTTTAATACTATTAAATATTTTGACTTTGTCTTAAGTTTATGTCTCCTCTATCAACCACGTGCCCCCCACGTTCGACCTTCGTCATGGAATTATTGTTTTTTCGATTTCCAGTTTAAGTACTTATTTGTAAAAAAGGAGATTGTGTTCAAAATTTTCACTACCAGGAACCCGATAAGCGGGCTCTCGGTTCGTGGGCACGTACAATCGCAATCAGATATATCGGAGCGGCCAAGGTGGTCACAAATATCTGAACAACGCCTTTATTATCAACGTAATAAAGTGCATGTTCAGATATTTTTGATTACCTTGGCCGCTCCGATATATTTGATGGCGACTGTACGAGGAAAACACTAGGATTGGTTACGAGCATAGCGTGTAGCGAAGTTTGAAATGAAACCATACAGGATGTAACAATAATAGTGGTGATCCGTTTAAGGGCATATATCGAATTGCGGCTAAGAAAAAATGTCATCCCAGCCGGCCGACCCAACTGGACCAGCATTTTTGTTACACTTTGTATCTGCAAAACCAAAACATCTTTAAAATGTTAATGCAAAAGAGACTTTTTGGTCTGTTCACTTTATTGACAATTTAGTTTTTACATTTCTTTGATATAAGTAATCAGTTTGGCATTTTTATTAATCTCACTCGTATTTTTAGTGATCTGGACTAGAAACGGAAAAGGAAAAGAAACTGCGATCATCGACGGTTTTACATTTTACATCAACACCATAAATAAAGTGCACGTGTCTTGGAGATGCACTGTAGGAAGAAGGTGTAAGAGCCGCTTCCTCGCTACCAAGGACCGAAAAATAATTCGCGCTAATCTTGCTCACACGCATACGGCCCCTGCGTTCGTTATACAGAATGGAGTTTACTTCAGAGTGTGAATCAGTTGATAGGGCCAGCCTTATCAACCGTATTTAGGTATTTGAAATTGAAAATAAATAAGATCTTTGAGCTTTATGTGTGAGTTGTGTCCAAAATTATGTTAATCAGCGTTTTTGTACCGCTGCTAGTTCTTATTTTTCACTCTTGGGAGGAATACAATTTTAGAGGTAGTTCTTTACCGTCAAGTATTTAGTAAGAACCAGAAACCACTTTAAACACAACATTAGATTAATAAATATTATTATCCTGTAAAAATTTATCGCGTTTCCCTTTTTTAACTACTTGAATAATTACTAAATGACTACTGTAAAATAAATCATTTGATCTAAATATTTCTATGCGAGTTTTGTAAGTGCTAAAGTAGTATACCTACTTAAATACTTTGTTATGTTATTATCCAATTTTTTAAAGTTTTGCTCATATTTTAGTGCTCTGGGCTAAAAATATGAAAGGAAAGGAGACAGCTATCATCAACGGATTCTCGTTCTGCATCAACAAGTTAAATAAAATAAATGTGTCCTGGAGATGTACAGTGGGAGGAAGGTGTAAGAGCCATTTCCTCGCCACTAAAGACGGAAGAATAATTCGTGCCCATCTCGATCACAGTCATGCGCCGCCCTCGTTTGTCGTGCGAGATGGAGTTTACTTCAAAGTGTGACTCACTACTATAGCTATTTAGTCTATTTACACGACTGCCCAAAAAAATGAGTGTATTGTTTTTTCATTTTTATGCAAGGATGTGTAAACGTTTTACCATTAAAAACTGAATTTTCTAACGTTGTGATCCGTTTTAACCGTAACTCCTATTTTTTTTCATTTCTAATTTTTTTGCAAAAACGAGGTCCTTGACCTGTATTTTTTTTATTGTTAACTGATAGTACAGTAAATGCGCTAAAAATTGCCATCAAATCATAGCGCTAGCTTTAACATTCCACAAGTTACACGAGTCCAAAAATGATTGTGTTTCCCTTTATGAACTACTTGAAAAATACTAAATGATTACTGTAAAATAAATCATTTGATCTATTTCTATGCGTTTAAAGTTTTGTAAGTGCTAAAATAGTATTCTTAAATACTTTGTTATGTATTATCAAATTTTTAACATTTTGGCTCATATTTTAGTGATCTGGGCTAAAAATGTGAAAGGAAAGGAGACAGCTATCATCAACGGATTCTCGTTCTGCATCAACAATGTAAATAAAATAAACGTGTCCTGGAGATGTACAGTGGGTGGAAGGTGTAAGAGCCATTTCCTCGCCACTAAAGACGGAAGAATAATTCGTGCCCATCTCGATCACAGTCATGCGCCGCCCTCGTTTGTCGTACGAGATGGAGTTTTCTTCAGAGTGTGACTCACTATAAGTACTATACTTATTTATTTAGTCTATTTACATGTCTGCCCAAAAAAATGAGTGCATTGTTTTACCATTAAAAACAGATTTTTTTCTAACGTTGTGTACAGTCACCGGCAATAGGATCTCCCTACAGCCGCAAGGCCGCGAAGCCGCAAAAATATGTGATACACTCTTATTTGTAAGGCCGTAAGAGCGTGTCACATATTTTTGCGGCCTTCGTATAGGAATTTATTTTCTTATTTAATTCGTCCTGTATCGTCGCTTCTGAATATTACAATAATTTTACAGTGTAACGTACGTATTAATATGTAAATATATATTATTTTAAATAAACGAAAACTTTCCTTGTACTCCTTTATGGCTAGCGTAATATAAATAATTTTAATTTAGTGTGTATATTCTTGCTCGGTTTTTGTTGAAATGATGGTTTTTAATTATACATCGCTATATATAATATATAGGTGGCGTAGTTCCTACTTTGACTTTTTACAGGTTTTTCTGTTTTCAGCCACAAATATCAAAGGAAAGGAGACAGTTATTATCAATGGTTTTTCGTTCTGCATATACACTGGTAGAAAGGTCACTGTGTCTTGGAAATGCATGCAATATAACAGCAGAAGGAAGTGTAGTAGCCATTTCCTCGGCACCAGGGACAGGCAGATAATTCAAGCTTACCTCTACCACAACCATGTTGCCCTTGCCTTTGTCATACGTGATGGAGTTTATATTAAAGTGTAACTTAGGTATTACTTTGTTTTTTTATAAACTTGCTTTGCCGCATATTCGCAATGCTATAATAAAATAATACATTCCTGGTTGCTATTTTATAAAATTGTTTGTAACTTTTTAGTGATTTGGACAAAAAATGCAAAAGGGAAAGATATAGTAATCATCGACGAGTTTGCGTTCTGGATCAACAATATAAATAAGATAAACATATATTGGCGTTGTGCTCAGTATAGCAACAAAAGGTGTAAGAGCCATTTTCTCGCCACACAAGATGGGACCATACTCCGCGCCAACCTGCACCATAACCATGTGGCCCCGTCTTTTGTTATACGTGATGGCATATACATTAAAGTGTAAATTGCTCGTTTGGCAGTTACTTTATGTTTACACTTTTATTGCTGTAAAATATACATTTAACATAAAGTTACTTCAATATCTTTTTACGTATTTATCCCGCTTTTTAAATCATGTCTTCCGACCTGGTTTACACATTTTTCCTAAACAGTTCGGTGGTGCTACGTATATTCGACTTATAAAGAAGATTTCGAAGTACACCTTTACGGTTACTGGCTAGTTTTGATAGGTACCTTTTGCTTTAATAATGGCACATCACGTACTGTAGTAAATTTTAGTTTAAATTTTCATGTTTTAAACCCTCAAACTCATCTTTTGAGACCCCTCGTTATGTATCAGTTGCATAAACTACTATTTCGTGAAGAACCATTTTGATACATAGGTACTAATTATATTAGTTTACTAGTTAAGCTTTAGTTTACTATACAATAAAATGGAAATTCTATAATAATGGTACCTCGTACTAAATATGTATTTTAAAAGTAGTTTTCCCAATTAGTTAATACTATTGTTTCTTTGTAAGAATTATTGACTCTTGTTTTTTCTTCTTAATCCCATTCTATAAAATATACTATTTTGTGGTACGTTTTTCAGTAATTGGGGCCAAAAACATCAAAGGAAAGGAGATAGTGATAATCGACGGATTTTCTTTCTGCATCAACAAAGTAAATAATATAAACATATCTTGGAAGTGCACGCAATACAGCAACGCCAATATTAGGTGTAAGAGCCATTTTCTCGCCACAAGGGATGGGAATATCATTCGTGCATACCTCAACCATAACCATGCGGCCCCCGCGTATGTTATACGTGATGGAATTTACATCAAAGTATAACTTACATATTTTGTGTAAGCTTCTGTGTGTGTTTATAAACGCTTACGATGCATTAAAACTTATTTGAAAAAAATTATTTCATATTTTTCTAATTCTTCTATACACATAAGTTTTACAGACTAACCAAATATGAATACCAAATTTGACCAAATATGATACCTAATGATCAAGGCAACAGGTGAAATGGAAAAAGTGACAGTGATTATAAACCAAAATCCGATGTTCATCAACCACAAAAATATAAAAACACCCTGGAGGTGGTTTTCAATATTACTCGTACATGAGGGTGAAGAGTCATTTCCTCGCTATCAGAGGCAAAAGAGTAATTCGTAGTAATCTGAAGCTTAAGCAATGTCCCAGTATTCATTATACACAACGGATATGACATCAAAGTTCAATGCAGCCTTTTCAAATTTTTTTACATAATGTTAGCCTCTGCCCGCGACTTCATGTGGTTACATTTTATTTTATACCAGTTTTAATCTGTTTCAGTTATCTGGGCCAAAAATATTAGAGGGAAGGAGACTGTAATCATCAACGGATTTACGTTCTGCGTCAACAATATGTCTATAGCGGGCAATGTATCTTGGAAATGTACTCAAAGCGGCAAAGGGAAGTGTAAGAGCCGTTTCTTAGCCTCAAGGGACAGAAGGATTATACGTGCGTATCTCGACCACAACCATGCAGCTCATGCTTTCATAATACGTGATGGAATTTATATTAAAGTATGATGTAGTGCTAGGATTTTTTGTAATTGTAAGTAAGTATATGCAATTAAGGCTCATGTCTGGTTACCTTATAATAAAATTAATATAATAAAAGTTGTTGTTGGGCAATTTTTTCATTTAGTTAATCTTGTATCTTTTGGTACTTTCTCTACATTTACGTATATCTGCATTCATTATTAAAATGCATTGGTAAATAGTTATACGACGGCTAGCTCATATGTTCATGTTTTAATAATCTGTTGTAGCACTATGGGTGACAAACGTCAGAGGCAAGGAGGTGCTAGTAATAGCTGACTACTGTTTCTGCTTCAACTACCGTCGCATGAACACGGTACACTGGAGGTGCACCTTCGGTCGCTCGTGCAAGGCACGCGTAACCACCACAGCAGAAAGCGAAATCGTGAAAACGCATTTGGAGCACGATCATCCGCCGCCATCTTTCCAAATACATAATGGAGTGTACTTTAAAGTGTAAAGTCTCGAGACGCTGATGTATAAAATATTGTTTTTCTACTCCAGTACACACTATCTGTACTGGTACAGATAAAAATCTGTCATTTATACATTCGTCGTCACCTATACAAGAACATAGACAATATACTCGAAGAAAAGTCTATCTAGTCTATTCCCCAAAAAAGCACTTTTCCCTTATAGAACTTGTTCTTTTTTCGCTTATATAAGCGCCAAAATAGAATCCCGTGCAGTCACAACTTTAGAAGAAAATAAATTACTGCAAACCTAAGAAACCTAAATGAACGCAGCGTTTTAAGAAAAAAACATAAAAAATTAAAAATTAAAAGAACCAGAGACATACTTTGTAGTTTTTACGTTTCCCATTCGTTTGTGGTGGCAAACTGCAAGTTAGAAAATAATATATTTTTACAAATTTCTGTCGCTCTTTGATAATTGATGAAATTGTGACTCGACTGTGTGTGTTTGTGTTAGTATTATTGAAATACAGTGCTTAAAAAGGTGAAACTTAAATTATTATTGATTATGTTGACAAAATAACTGCTATGTCCATGAAGTGTTCATTTTATGTAAAACCAAACGTAGTCGTAGAAAGTGTATTGTATGCAACGTCGTACATATACATTATGAGTAGGTCAAAAAATGTTCGTGGCGTTTTTCTTAACAATTTTCGCCTACGGCTCAAATTGTTACCCACGCCACTTACCTTTTTTAACCCCTCTTATACAACTGTTGCATAAAATACTATTATTTTATCAATAAACGATTTGATTTGAAAATTAAATAAACGAGGATTGCGCGATATACTGTCAGAATTTTAGATACCTAAATAAAAGCACGGTACATGTAATTACATTATTTTTGATATTTCTAGTAATCTGGACCACAACTAACCGAGGAACTGAGCTGGTGGTCATCAACGGGTATTCCTTCGGCCGAAACAGCGTGAGGAAGAAGACAATCTCCTGGAAATGCACGCTTCATCACAAGTGCAAGAGCCATTTCTTATCTACGCCTGACAGAATTATACTGCGTGCTGACCTCAAGCACACCCACGAACCGCCTCGGTTTCTTATACGGAATGGGATTTATATCAAACTGTGAAACTTTCTGACTACCAGGCAAAGCAAGGTGTTTCAAAAATATCTGACGCCTTAAAAGTAGGGTCGTGACCAGATATTTGTAAACAACTCGGCCGCTTAGGTGTATCTGACGGTGACTGTACTTAGGATATTTATTTGTCTCGTCAGTTTTGTTGGGATACCAGAGTGGTGCGGTAGTTTTCGGTAGTGACAGTTGCAGCGCGATGTGATACGGCTCGTAGTATTTCCGACAGTTCGACGGTTTTCATTTCTGTATTCTATGCTATTTAGCTATTATTTTTCAATTTTTTGACACTTTTAGATGTCGTTACTTTCTTACTGTTTTAGTATTATGTTCATATTTTTTCCATCATTATTAAATAAAAACAATTGCAGCACTTTACTTGTATACCTATACTTACTAGAATTTAATTACCTAATTATTACATAAAATTGAAGTTAATCGTTTTACAATCTTATTAGTATTATAGATTTATTCATTTGATTCTTAAGATAAGAAAATGTTTTGCTGCTGAATGCTTAATTGTTTTCTGGTTACAGTAATTTGGGCGGTGAACGCTCGAGGGAAGGAGATAGTGATAGTCGACGGGTTCCCGTACTGCAAGAACACAGTGCGAAAGAAGACGGTGTCCTGGAAATGTACCCAATCTTCCAAGCTACGCTGCAAGAGTCATTTCCTCGCCACACATAACCGGACAATACTTACGGCTACATTACAACATAACCATGGGGTTCCTGGGGCTAATTATGTCGTAACGGACAACGACATTTATAAAAAACTTTGATTCGATTGATGCTGTTTAAAGTGAACATATAATTGAATGTGTTTTTGTATTAACAAGCATTTAAGGGCAATTGTACACGATGATTTAGGCCCCTTGTCCACGACACGGTTTATCGCCGTGAAAATCTACGGTTAATTCGCCGTGTGTTGGCACGGTCGTCAGTGTTGTATGGATCACTATGGAAGCTTGTAGACGTGCACGGCGGCGCGTGCGTAGACGCGGTGCACCGAGGGGCAGACACGGCGCACACGGCGGCCGTCAACAAGCTTCCATAGTGATCCATACAACACTGACGACCGTGCCAACACACGGCGAATTAACCGTAGATTTTCACGGCGAAAAACCGTGACGTGGATAAGAGGCCTTATGGTGATTCTGAGTCGAAATAAGTGCCTGTTTCACGTCAAAAATGCTCCAAGCGATATCGGTCTAATTTTGACGCTTTCGACGGCGAGGACGTGAAACAAACGTATGAGCTCCCTTGCCACGTTCACGAAACTGAGCGGAAAATTGGAGCGTTTTTTCGTGAACGAGGCGTAAAATGCTCGGGATTTTTTTCGTGAAACTGGCGTAAAAATGTAATAAAAATTCGAGCGACGATTTTTTTTTTCTTGCGTACCTGCTTCGGTATGGACCTGCAGAAATACTATCGGTTAGGCTTGATGTCCGCCCGCACTCGCGATGCATTTTCTAAATGTGGTGCTAGTAGCCGGCTTTAGGTCAGTCTCAATTATCGTTTTTATTGTTTTAGCATAAGAGAAAACACATATTAATCTTAAAATCATTAAGAAATTGCCTAGATTTAATAAATTATATTACCGTAGTAATAATATAACTTATAATTAATAATTACTGATTTACCTCTATGATTTCACGTATGACAACTAAATATTTAGTCGACATTTTTAATCCTGCTTCAACTTGATGTAAAGTGTAAAATTTCATTAATTAACTAGAATAACTTTAATATTTATTGTTGTTTAAGGTGTATTTCGCTTTTATTAAAATAAAGCTTCTAAAGCACAAGTAAGTACTAGTTATTAAAATAGTCATTTTGTAACCCTACTCAAAAAACATTCTCACACTCTTTATGATTTGGGTCCCGAAGGGTGACAATCGGAGCCTTGTCTCTATGCCCACGCTTTCTTCGAGTATCTTAATGTAATGACAGCTGTAATATGCTCAGAAATTCTATGGTCGCCGCAGCAAACATAAATAATTTGAATTAAACTGAAGGGGGATCCGATTAACACTAGCCAAGCGTGAGTTGGTCTAACGAATAAAATAAAACCAGTGTAATGACACGTAACTCTTTGAGCGTGAGTTCGATTCGCACTTGACCATTTTTTGTTGTTGTACCTTTTGTTGTTGTCTTGTAGCTCTTAAAAAAAACGGGAATTTAAAATTCTATTTCCTCGCCACGCTTAAGAGGAAAATTAGCCACATTGGATCATAAATTGTGGAGGCCAATGATTATGAATCATAATCATTGGCCTCCACAATCAATTTGTTATAAGGAACGATATTTTTTTGCTACCATTTTATATTATACATACTTTTTAGTAATCTGGTGTTTGAGCTCCCGATGCAAGGATATGGCAATAATAGACGGGTTTCCATACTGCACCGACACAGTGAGGTTGAAGACTATATCATGGAAGTGCACACAGCATTCCCACAGCCGATGCAAAAGTCGCTTCCTCGCCACACATGAGAGGAGAATACTTAAGGCCACATTGGAGCATAATCATGGGCCTCCACAGTTTGTTATTAGAAACGGAATTTATATAAGACTTTGATTTATTTGTCTTTATCGCTATTGTCACTCATTCTATCTTAGCGTTTGTATCACTTGCTTTGTAATGTTACAACATTAAACTTCCTGTTTAAATTACTTTTAGATATATTTCTTAACTCCTTCAATTGTTAGGTGCAATCATTGTAAATCGCTATCGTCACCTTCTTTCCAGCCGCAGCAGACGTTCACTACCTATTGATCAAATTTACCAAGCGCAGTTTTAATACTTTTATCCCAGACTTTGTCGTACTTAAACCAATTAAGACTTAAAACTTGTTACAGAAATTTAAATTCAAACTTATATTCGATGACTAATTGCAGAGATGTGACTTATTTGAAATACTTGTATTTAAAATGCAAATACAAAATACTTATTTCCTAATTTGTATTTAAATACCTTTTTAACAAAAGCATTTTGTATTTTATTTTAAATACTTCTTGGGACCCATTTTCTATTTTGATAATACAAAATACTTTTTTGTGTTATAATGTTGGTAAAAAGGATAGGTTTAACAGGTTATAGTTATATTGCTCCTACTTGGGTGGTTGGTAGGACAGGACACCGCGTAACCAAGGGAAAGGAAGCACTCATTCCTGACGATAAATAATAATAATAATCATAATAAGAGACGTTTATTTAATAACATTGCATAAGTACATAATAAGAGTACAGTAGATCATGCTTAAACTTATTAAAAAGGAAAGTGACTCAGCTTATGTCTGTACGATCTCGCCATTTTGTAACTAGTCGTCTGTGTTGAAATGGAGAGTTAAGATAAGTATGGAAATCATCATCCTACTAGCATTTGTCCCGGCTTGGCGAACTAATCACATGAATTGGCATAGACACTAGTTTTTACAAAAGCGACTGCCATCAGACTTTCCAACCCAGAGGAGAAATTACGCCTTATTGGGATTAGTTCCGGTTTCCGCGAGATGTTTTCCTTCACCGAGGAGCGACTGATAAATGTCAAGCGGGATTCGATTCCGACACCTCCAGATTGAAAGACGGACGTCTTATCGCCAGGATACCAGCGCTGATAAGAATGGAAATCGTATTAAATAGCAATCCATTAATGTACCGAATTTACATTGCATTGAAACTAAAAAAATTACGTGTATAATTTTCCAGGGAATTTTCTTTAAGTAAATTCCCTGGAACGGAAATGAATGACATTTGGATACATATAGATAAATATAACTCACTATCAGAGCATGAAAAAAAAACATTTAATTACAAGTGCCGACCTTAAAAAACATTTTAACCATTTACCTACAAAACAAATTAGTGGCACACAAAACTCATCTCTAGTTAAAATTTTGGATTAACATTTGCTTTATATTTATTGATTAAAATAGCTATGCTATGACTATGACATATGATCACGGGCAGACGGGCATGACGAGATAAGGATTCCATTTTTTCCATCTTGGCGACGAAATTCTAAAATCATTTGTATTTTTAAAAAGTATTTTGAAAATACCTATTTAGTATTTAGTATTTGAAATACAATTTTGCTAAGTATTTTGTATTTTGTATTTGAAATAGTAAATCAAGTATTTGGATTTCGTATTTAAATACTTTTTCTAAACCATTTTGCACATCTCTGACTAATTGTGGACGAGTATAGTGAGAGGCCGATTCGTCAATTTACATGGACACTTCATTCTTCCACTAATAGATAGTGTATATTATTAGGTATTGTGTAGTTTTAGGATGTACTAAAAACATATCGAGAAAGTGGGACCTTTTTGCATAAACTGCAACAATTGTTGTTTACCAGGGAATCACAGAGATCCATAAAATCTTTACATAAACTCTCGTTTGGCCATGTGTAAACTAAACTAGTAATTTAGTTATCTACATCCCTTTCATCGACAGTTCTCATCTTATTACAGTACAGTTGACGATTAATCACAGAGGGAAGGAGTTGGCAATCGTGAACGGGTACACATTCTGCGTCAAAAGTTGCACCAGTAATAGGGTTACCTGGCGGTGCACCAAGGGGGACCCCTGCAAAGCCAGACTGTCTACTTACAAAGGAGAGACTCTTCGTGCTCACCTGATTCACGAACATCCACCGCCTGATTTCTTCATACGTGATGGCATTTGTTTCAAAGGAAAATATTCGATATCACAAAGGTGGTAAATATTTGAGTAAGTCAGTGTTTTACAATTAAAGCAGTAGTAGATATTAAGTAGAAGTAAGGAAGGCACTTTACATGGCACATCTGGGACTACGAGTATTTCAGGCCATGTTACCTACCTCATAAAGAGTTTATAGTATACTAGATAATGGAAGTGCTATTTATCTTCACGTACCTACCTACTCTTTTCTACTGCGTCGAAAATTCTTTTGTTAAAAAAAAATCTACATATCATTTAATCTACATCTAATAAAATTTGATTAATTCGCTATTTTTACGAGTTATTATTTGTAAACATTCCGTAAGTTGAACTAACTCTACCGTCTCAGATACTTCGTTATTACATTTTTCGTTGTATCTGTCGTCAAATCCGTTTTTTTGATTACATTATTTGTGTGACTTTGATTTCAGACTTCGGTGTTTAGTTTTTTATACGTAAGCTTTGAGGTTATGTCATTTTGGGTATATAGGTAATGGTGTATTTTTACAAAAAAACAGAACCGAATTTTGTATTAATCACTCTTCAAAATATATAACTTGGGTAGATTTGATGGCTACGAAATACGGTATGATCGATCAACTGAACTTCTAATGTATTTATTTGATTTCAGTGTCGTGGACCAAGAACACACGAGGTCGTCAGCTGATCTTAGTAAACGGGTACACGTTCTACATGAAGAAACAGCACAAGGTGACTTCATTGTGGACTTGCACGTTTAGTGGCAAATGCAAAGCTAAGCTTACAGTGACGCATTTACAAGAGATCGTTGGGGCGACATTGGAGCATTATCATCCCGCGCCGAAATATATCATACGGAGTGGAGTGTATATTAAACTGTAGAAGTAGCCGTCTAATACCTAAGATATTAATTGAGTATTTACCGTAAGAATTACTAAACCATAATAGATTGTGTGTGTGTTAATTTCATGATTTGACCTTGTATTATGATCTACTAGCCATATCTTTTTTAAGTGCGTTGACCTTTCAATAAACTAACAAAAAACTGGGTGTGGTTATTGAATAATTACGATACTAATGGGAAATTTCCATTTAGATTAAAGGTGTCTTGTAATAATTACAATCCTAATGGAATAATTTACTTTTAAACAAAATCTCGCTATGGATGGATTAAAAAAAAATTGTATATAAATAAACCTATGGAATTCTATGGCATCTGACCTTTTCTGCTATGATTATATTTACAGTTATTTTCTCAAAGAACCCATATGGCAACCTAGTCATGGTGGTCGACAAACACACACTCTACTTCCATAGAGAGAACAAGAAAACCTTGGAGTGGCGATGTCCCAAACGGCCTTGCAAAGTTCGCGCTACGACCAACAAGGATCAGGATCAAGTAAAGTTGACGCACAGGCACAATCACCCGCCTACGAGATTCGTCATAGACGACGGTGTTTATAGAAAATTGAAGAAATCGGTTTGTTAGAAATGCAAGTCGAAAACTCTAAATTGATCTCTCTGTGAGTGCCAAATTAGTGAAGTAATTAACCTTAATTAACATATTATGGTAGTAGTAGTTAGAATCACATGATTTTTGTAAATAACTAGGTATCAAATTTGACTACGTTTAGTTCATGTTTACTCATAAAGTGAGTGTCATTGTCACATAACCTGTATTTAATTTTTATTATAAAAATCTCATGACTCTATTACTTTCTTGTCCTGAGAGAAGGGCAAATCGCTGTAAATAATACCCAAATTATTGACGTGATTACGTCTTATAAATCGATGAACACCGGTAGCATACACGAAAAAGTGTCCTGTTGTGGACAGATCTCCATGGTAACGTTACGGTTCATCAATGTTTTCTTATGACGTTATCACGCATAATTATCGTCCGTAAACCGACTTTACTTACAACCATATTTTTTTACTAAGAGCGCCCCGATTCGGTTTTTATTAACACATTATTATTTTTGCAGGATTAAAATACGCGATAAACAGATTCGGCAACAAAGTGATGATAATAGACGACTATACGCTCTGTTTGCATCAAACAAAAAAGAAAACTATGACGTGGCGATGTGCGCAGAGACCCTGCAAATTTAGAGCTACCACATTCAAAGATAACGGTGGAGTTAAAAAAACCATCAACGAGCATGATCATGAGCCCCAGAAGTTTACAATAATCAACGGCTTTTATAAGAGAATGAGGAAAAAGGAGTTGGAAGCATATGAAGACAAAAAATGGTTCGGTTAATGGACTACTGGTAATTTTTACATCTTTTTACTTACAATAGAAATAACACAAAGAGAAGAACAATAAATTAAATTAAATAAAAACTATTTATTTCGGACCATAAAAGTCCATAGAATTCTGTTCGAAAGAACTTAAATTTGTTAGGTTACAATATAGTACAATGTCAGTGTTTAACTGATATGATTTTTAGGACGTCGAGTGTACCTAAATGGCTCTTCCAAGATATAGAGCACCAACTAGTGGGCCCGCGCCCCATCGTCACCAATAAGGCCAAAATACTGCGGCTACTGCCCGGTTTTGACTCCCCATTTCAGACCCTAGGGGTGCGTAGTATTTTTGCAGCTATTTAGGTGAGGCCAATAGAGTAAAAACCTCTGCTATAGTTTGTGTAAATGTGTTGTATGTGCTTATTAGAAATACAAAATGTGATGTTACATTTTTGAAGTGAAAACTTCTTTACCGGCGCTGTGCACTTTTTGTGATGGGGAAAAAATGTTAAACTCGCGACAGGTCACGTGACCGACAGATTCGTCAAATTGAAAATTCGTAAGTGACCTGATCGAATAAATAATTGTAATAGTTCTGAAGTGTTAAATTTTTAATGTAATATAAACTGTCATGTTTGTGTACGATAGCGCAATAAATGAATATTGTATTTTACCACATAAATGATAGTGATAATTAAAGCAATTCGTGCAAAATTATTCCCTAACCATTCCAAAATATCAAAAATGCACAACCTATTTCAAGTTTTCACTACTGCCGGCACTCCCTGAGTGCACCCCGTTGTTTTTTTAAATATTTTCTATAATTGACGGTAATATGGGAATAAGTCGTTTCATTTCATTTTCCTTATTGTTATACATATACTCGTACATATCACCAGATTCGCAAGGCCAAAGTAAAAAAAAAACTACGACGATTAGCAAAAGTTAGAAGCGATGACAACGTTTTTATTTCATAAATTGAGCATTATGCCCGTTGGTAGTGACCACAATAGCGACCCTTCGTATGAAGCAGGAGGTCCCGGGTTATAGTCCTGATAAAGGTAGTAATTAGTTTATATCACGGATATTTGCTCCTCAATTATGAATATGTCTTACATATTATATGTATCGTCGTATATATAAAATATGTTAAAATCCCCACCGAACAATGTTACATATATTTTATATGATAAAATAAAATATCGATGGAAGACATTCTACTCAAAAATGGATTGACTTACAAGCGTCCGATGTCCCGCCTTTTGATACTTGACATTGTCTACAGACGATACCTACCCCCTATAGTCCATGAGAAGAAAAATAAAAGATACGATTTTTATAGCACTTGTCTCTTTGTTTCTAGTGTCTCACGTTCGAAACGGTCGGGGTAAAGAGTTGTTGGTTTTTAACGGCTATACGTTCTTCTGCCGTAAGGTTTCCAACAAAAGAACCCGATACTGGTACTGCACGAATGGAACCCGATGCAAAGCTATGGTCAACAAATCCAGGGACGGTGTCATTTTGAAGACAAAGTTGGATCACACTCATCCGCCGCCGCGAGTCGTTATTCGGAAAGATCTTTATGTTAAAATCTGATGTCTGCGTACCTACCAATAATTAGTTTGGAAAATATGAGGGTATTTTTTAAAAATCGGGATTAACTAAAACACGACTTTGTAGACTAGTTCTTTTCAGAGTAAATATACTGGAGCATCCGTTTCTAGACCGCAAAAATAGTGGACAAATCCTAGTCGCTGTCTTAGTTAATAATAGTGTTACGATTGTTAAAAAAAATCCACTTTTTTATGTTATTGGTCCGTAAGAAGCGCGGCTACTTTCAACAGACACAACCGTTAAAACAAGGATTTTACGCATTACTGGTACTCCATATTTGCTTCCTGAAGGATCCCTCCTGATAACTTGACTGATAGAATACTGCCATCTACCAAAATGTGTGTGTTAAATTTTTTTGGCAAAAGAATGGTTATTATGGATCTTAACTTTGTTTTACTACCCTACAAAAGTCGACAAAATTAATAGCTTACTACCACTTTTGTTGTTTTCACTGTTGCAGATATAGAAACCAAAGTAGCAGTAAATACATATACTAGGATAGCAATTTTTTTTTATTGATTTTTTCATCCATCGTATTTATTCTGAGGTCCTTAGCACTACTCTTCTAACTAGGAGACGTATCACAAACCGGTACTTTCTTACAATGTAAAATAAAATAACGTTTCCAGTGATTTGGACGCAGAACGATCGGGGCAGTAAGATGCTCATCATCAATGATTATAGTTTCTACCTTCATAAACGCACCAGTAGTCGCAGCTTTTTCAACTTCTGGTGCTGCACCAGAAGCGCCTGCCGAGCCAGAATCAAGGCAACCAAAGAAGATGAAATCCTGAGCATGAAACTAGTCCACAATCATCAGTCACTTCCGTATGTTATTTCTAACGGCGTTTATACAAAACTTCCTACTACAGTATTTGATATGCACGTACTTTAGAATGTGTTTGATAACATGGTTTCTCTGTGATGTTATTTAATTAATTCCAGTTTCTACCTTCTACCTGTATTACAATAAGGTTTTTAAGGATGTTCAGTCGAGAACAAAGAGATTCAAATATAGCTAAATGGCTCTTCCAAGCCTATAGAGATTGTGAATTGTGCGAATGTGTTCTAGTTTGTAAGTATGTACTTATTAGAAATACAAAATGTGAAACTTAGAAAAATATTTTTTATAAATGAGGGTTTCCGCGATCGAGATTTTTCACTAGATGGCAGCACCCCGACGAGAGGTCTTTTGGACAGCAGCTGTCGAAATCCACCAATAAAAAAATATATGATTAAACATGATTTGACAGCTAGACCTCTCACAATGGTGCTACCAGCTAGTGAAAAACTCGATCGCGGAAATCCTCATTGACGATAATCTATCTATCTTCTTCTAAATATATAAAAGAAGAAACTGACTGACTGACTGACTGACTGACTGACTGACTGGCTGGCTGGCTGGCTGGCTGGCTGGCTGGCTGGCTGGCTGGCTGGCTGGCTGGCTGGCTGGCTGGCTGGCTGGCTGGCTGGCTGGCTGGCTGGCTGGCTGGCTGGCTGGCTGGCTGGCTGGCTGGCTGGCTGGCTGGCTGGCTGGCTGGCTGGCTGGCTGACTGACTGACATATCAACGCACAGCCCAAACCGCTGGTTCTAGAGATTCCATATTTGGCACGTAGGTTCCTTATAAGGTCTAGGGGTGCACTAAGCAAGGATTTTTCAAAATTCACCCCCTAAGGGGGTAAAATGGGGGTCCAAAGTTTGTATGGCGAATCAAGATTTGTTAGATTATTTTATTGGAAACTTCACAGGAGTATTCCTAACGATAAATGAGTAGACACGTGTTTCAGGTTTTTTGAAAATTCAACCCCTATCAACGGGCAATCAACATGGGTATCGTATCCTTTTTGAGTACTTATAGTACGCGGGCGAAGCCGCGGGAAAAGGCTAGTATGCAAATAAGTAGCTCATTTTCATTCTCCTTATAAAAAAAGAAAGCAGTATTTCCCTAGATATATTAAGACTGTGTCGACCGTCCAGTGGCGCCCTCATTGGGGGGATTGTATTTCCCAATAAACGAATAAATTTATGTATAATCCCTCAGTGTCCTACTGATTACGCAACTTTTTATCCTTGTCACATAGTTTCATTTTGCGTATTTTGTGCTTCATTACCTAAACGGCAAATGGTGGCCACGTTTTTCCGTTTAGTTGATGAAGCCAAAAGTAACTAATATAAAACTGTATCACATAGATCATAAGTTGCGGAATTAGTAGGACTACAACTTAACATGATGGATTATACAGAAATTGATCAGTTTATTAGGAAATACAATCACCCCAATGAGGGCGCCACTGGACGGTCGACGTAGTCTTAACGTCATTGGACGTGATTAAGAATGGATACAATAGTTTGTTCGGGACGACATTAAGTTACCCCTAGCAGCACTTATTACTTGCACGTAGCACCTATTCTACGTAGTTTATTTTACTAAACTATAAAAAAAATGTTTTTACTGTAAGCTTACTTAGTTCCACCTGGAAATAACTGCAGAAGGACGCACTGAGAGTAAGGTCATACAAATATGATATTTAAATTTTCCATATGGCATTCGTTATGAGTTTTATTCGAAACTTAAAATCATTTCCTGGGTTTAATATGTTACCCAAAAATGTTTTCATTATGATTTTTAATAGTCCTTTTTTTCTAGTGTCTCACGTTCGCAACAGTCGGGGTAAAGAGTTGTTGATCATGAACGGGTTCACGTTCTACTGCCGTAAGGTTTCCACCCAAGGGACTAAGTACTGGTACTGTACCCGTGGCTGCAAGACCAAGGTCAACGAATCCAGGGACGGTGTCATTTTGAAGAAAAAGTTGGATCACACTCATCCGCCTCCGCGATTTCTCATTCGGAATGGTCTTTATGTTAAACTTGGATAGACGTGTAAATTTTATGTTGAAATTAAATTTTGTTTTATATAAGATCTTATGGGTAAATGGGTAATCAGTAATCTTGTTTTATTTATTAAAATACATAATTTAGAAATATAAAAATACAAAATTATGGCTAAGTGCTAGTTTTACTATTTCTTTGGTATTTTATGCATAAGACCTGGTATATCATTAAAACATTAAGTTACATTTTTAATATTTTTTGAAACATACAAGGTGGATTTTCCAAATGGATCAGCGAAGGCTGCTCCTGATCCCATGATGTCACGCGGAAATGACCTTCTCTAACATTTGAATTAAACACTATTGACATAAAAAAAAATGTATAGTTAAGTAGTGAGAAAAATATAATTTTTCGACATCAATTTAAAATTAGGGAAGGTCTTCGAAGAGCATTTAGTAGCTACCCCGACTGGCCCAATTGGAAATATCAACCTTTAAATTCTCTTCTCACTTAACTGTCTAAATAATTTTATCTACACCAATATATAATATATAATGAATCCTTTATTCCGCATTCGGAAACCGTATGTAATTACCACCATTATTGCAACCAGGAATGTAACATCAGTGTATTATCTGTGACAGTGTGGTAAAAACGTATGAAAATTCATTACCTACGGTAACGTAATGAAAATCTGCCCTCCTCTCCGACCGCCGACACGCGCCCGCCCGACCGCCGGCACAATCGAGTTGATCATGGCGGTTCAATGGCAGTCATTCTAATGGTTTCCGAAAACTTCATTTAGGATTTATAATATAATTATGTATATATATATATAGTCCTCCTCATCGATTTCGATGACGGCGACCCTAATGCAAACCCTATGGAGGTTGACTATTGTGAGCCCTAATATGGCTAGCTAGGCCGAATTTGGTCTTAAATACCCTATTGCACATGTGGCAGTAGAGCTGGCCAGTTGCGTTGTAGGTGTACACGTAAGAGGGCTTAGGTCTCTCTTTACGTAAATTACAGATTTATAATATGTGTGTAGATAAAGCAGTGTATGCAACTGTACGTAAGTAGGCCTTATTACGTAACAGTTACATAAACTACTAGTTATTACAGTTCTGTGGATTCGCAATGTACAAGACAAGGCTATGCTAATTTACAACGGTTTTTCCTTCTACCTCGACAAACACAACAGCAAAGGGCTTCGGGACGCCTGGCGTTGCACTAACTCTAACTGTAGATCAAGAATTAGCGCCACTAAAGAAAAGCATATCTTCCGGGTCTACGTCGACCATTAACATGTGGCGCCCCATTTTGTTATACGGAATGGTATTTATATTAAAACCTGATATGATTAATATGGACTTATTGGACATATCATAAATATAAACGAGCAGAGAAGTGATTGTTAACAAGCTAATACTCTTTAAAAGTAAAGTTAAATATTCAGTATGACAATTTAATTTTGTGTCCTTAAACCTACATCACGGTATTTAAAAGCGTTTACTGGCGATAACGCTTCGTGTCATGTTTCATGTTTAAGAATATTGTTGCATGTAATTATTTCTTCTAGAAAGTTCGTTACTCTAATTTAATATTCTTTTTTTCTGTAGATACATCTTCTCAATACCAAGTTAGTAATATGTGTTCGAAGATACGCGTGAATATATCCATCTCTGTTTTCATTAACTTGGTTACCAAGAATGCAGACAGAAATGAGAGATCGTCATGTGTAAATAATTATGTATGCTAGAGAAAGCACAATAAGCAGCAAACCTTAATTCTCTGTCGTTTTACAGTTCAATGGCTATCAAGCATACGAAAGAAGGCAATCCTTGTATATAACGGTTATTCTTTCTACCTGGATGTACACAACAGCAAAGGAGCCCGCGATACTTGGCGTTGCAGAATACCCAGCTGCAAATCACGCATCAGTGCCACCAAAGGAAGGCAGATCATCCGGGTTTACGCTGATCATCAGCACGTCGCACCAAAGTTCGTAGTTCGGGATGGAATTTTTATTAAAATATGAAATATGCAGCATTATCTGAGAACATAAGAAACTTAATTTTTACTAAAATACAGAGTTAATTTAAAGTAAGGCAATAGTTTAAAAGTTAGGAACTAAGTTCTTTATGAATATTAAATTGAACGTTTTAAATCGTATGATAGATTTGTGTTTTTGTACTCTAAGCATTGGTTTTCTTTCCATGTTTAACAGTTCAAACTTTCAAGATAACGGTAACGACTCTTATAACCCTGTAGTCTTCTAGTGGAAAAGTGTCACCTAAATTTCGAACTACATTAGGCACTTAGCTGGTGATCTAACATCAAGCCAAATCAGCTTCGGTTAACCTACGTATCAATATTTTTGACACTGCGCCAAATGTCTTCCTTAAGTTTTTGTTTTCAATTGCTCTCACGACGTACGAGCATATTTTATTTTAAACATTACAACTTCGTAACCAGGATTGTTTTACTATTTTTTTTATCATTTCGCAGCTATATGGCTTCACAATACACGAGGAAAGGCGATCCTTGTCTACAACGGTTATTCTTTCTACTTAGATATTCACAGCAGCAAAGGCATGCTGGATGCCTGGCGTTGTAAAACCGCCAGCTGCAGGTCGAGAATCAGCGCCACGAAAGACCAGCAGATTGTCAGGATTAACGTGGAGCATAGGCATCTAACACCGAAATATGTTGTGATTAGTGGTGTTTATATTAAACTGTAATACAACAATGTGTTCTATGAACAACAACGAGCAATTATGATAATGATATTACTTGTAAGCAAATTAAGATTAAAATAAATTACTGATTTAAAATCCTATGACTTCAAATTCATTGTGACTGTATGTGCGCTAGGTGTTAAAATATTTATACACTAGTATTTATACATATTTCACTCGTCGACTATAATGCTTGAATTGAGACTTTGTAGACCGAACTACTAGCGCATAATTTTCGATATAGCTTTTATAATCGTATATTTTAGCATCGTCAACGGTGCTGAAATGGATTTTCATGCAATATTATAGCTAGTACAATCCACTGGGAGATTGAAGTTACTAAATTGTATAGAGGGAGTACCGGCTTACCTATTTTGACCACTCGTGGCCTAAACACGGTACTCAACTGAAAAGCTCTTCATTATGTCACGCTTGTATAAAATACTAATTATTTACCTTTGTGTTTTGTTGTGGATGACTGATAAATCTAACTCGATAATACAGAAACGGTTACAATTAATTTAATGTCTCGCAAACCGTACAGTAACAGAACTATGTTCTTTCCTTCTATTGGGTTATAATTATAATAGAGAAAGATAATAATGACGGTAGTTATGGTTGTATCTGCTCCAGTGACTAGCAAACATTGTCATTAAGTAATTTACAAAATACATGTACTTAAAGTAAGGGTACTAAAAATGTTTATGGACTCGAAATGTTCTGTAATAAAACATTTATTTCAATTTTTTTATAGTGATTATGATTAATGATTTATTATTTGACACATCGTCTATTCATAGTTCTCTTTTACATTCCTGTCTTTGTTAGATATTATTGTTTTCATAACAAAGGCATAAAATTTAAAACTTTACAGTTCAATTGGTTCATAGCAACAAAGGCAAGCCTGTGCTAATCTTCAACGACTTCTGCTTTTACAAGCACAAGTACAACAGTAGAGGCCGGCTTGTCGACGTGTGGTGCTGCCACAAGAACGCCTGCCGGGCCAGGATTACCACCATGAAGGATGGACACATCATCAGGATCACCGGAGACCATAACCATCAATCACCGGTCTTTGTTATAAAGCAGGGTGTTTTTACTAAACTGAAGTGAGGGGTTCCGTAAAGTGTCATCTAATATGTGAGAATGAACTATTCGAAAACAGAAACTTATACTTCCTAGTAAATATAAATTTTTTGAAAACTGTTTTATTAAAATGATAATTTTATGTAACAAGGAGCATATACAACAATACCTATGCGTTATTAAATGACCGACCAATTGACGGTTTTCGGTCATTCCGATTTGTACCTACATAAAAATTGTGAATTGGTGTATAAAATCAATCCCTTTTTTTTCTAAATAGAAAATATCATAAATAGAACACATTCTGTTATATTTACTCAATGCTTATAATTTTTACATTACTATTGTTACTAAAAACATTAATTGTTCTATTTTTTTATTTACCATGATTAAAAAAATATTTTGCAGCTCAATTAGTACGCAACAAGAGAGGAACAACGTTACTCATCTACAATGGCAACTCTTTCTACCTTCACAAAAGCAACAGCAGCAAAGGCATCTCCAACATCTATTACTGTACCAACTGCAACTGCAACGCCAGGATCAACACAACTAGAGATGGAAAACTGATCAAGATAGTTGACGATCATAAACACAAGAAACCACACTTTGTTATTGATAACGGTATATTTATTAAAGTGAAACCTACATACGGCACAAAAAAGAATGCATTTCAAATGATTTTACCATTAGTCTAGCTTAAGATTTTTTTTTATCAATGAGTGCATTAAAAATTATAATATTGTTATGCCTGTTTTGTTTTTCTTTAATGGATACCATATACACGTATGCATTCAAAATTTGACTATGTTGTTAAGTAGTAATTTTATTGCAGCTCAACTAGTTAGGAATCAGAAGGGCAACATTTTGCTCATCTACAACGGGTACTCTTATTACCTGCACAAGTACAACAGCAGCAAAGGCAGAGTCAACGTGTACTGCTGCACCTGCTCATGTAAAGCTAGGATCACCACTACCAGGGAGGGGGAATTGGTCAAGGTAGCTGACTACCATGAACACGAAAAACCCCAATTTATTATTAAACAGGGCATATACTATAGAATTAGTTACTAGCGAGTAAAGTTCTACTTGAACTGTAGGGGTTGCCCATGCCCAGTGCAAGAACCTGCCAACAACCACTTGTTGAAATTTTATTAAAGGATCAGTAGTTACTGAATGTGTTTTATAAAATAAATACATATAGGCACTCACTTTGTGGCCTAATTATAAAGCCTATTAGCTGTTATTTTGTGAATGAAAGTGGATAAATGTAATTATGTAGATGAAGAAATGTAGATAATCTAGTAATATACCGACACTATCAACCCTTATTTTACTGAAGTGAGGGGTGATAGTGTCGGTATATTACTCGGGTTGGACAGGGTTAAAAATACAGAGAGTTAGTTCATGATGATTCAGAAAACGTGTATGTTTAATATAAATAGATGCGGTCCAAAATCTACCTATTCGATTGAATTGCGGCCGACCGTACAGAAGGTACAATATCGAATGGCTTGGAAAGCAGTAGTTAAGGGCATCATATATATATGTATATATATATATATATATGCTCGATACTGACACGACACGACAGATGACCATAAGAGATTTGTTATATTCTGGAATTTCAGGATATTCACACAATATGGTCATTATTTTCTTAAGTTACTTTTCCATTCCAGTTTTCTTCGCAATGAACAATCGAGGATTTGAGGTATTAATATGCAACGGATATGCATTTTACATCCACAAACCTAGCAGCAAAGGCGAACGTAAACGTTGGTGTTGCACTAAGAGGAAATGCGGAGCACGAATAACTACGACAGTGGACAAGCAGATCATAAGAATTATTAATGACCATCAACATCTACCTCATCCTTTTGTGATACGTAATGGGACGTACATAAAAATTTAAATATTATTGAATGTTATTTTACTAACACTACCATAGCAAAGAAACGCTACTTTTTGCACGCAAGCTCCCTTAAAAAGAATGCGGCTATAGTTATATGCACCTTGCATTAATTACCATATTTTACAACATTTTTTACCGACTTCAAGATTTCAAAAGACGAGGTTCTTAATTCGGCGTGTATCTTTTTTTTTTTATGTTTGTTACTCCATAACTCCGTCATGTCTGAACCGATTTTGAAAATTCTTTTTTTGATTGTAAGTATATATATACAGATTGGTCCCGTTTTTGTCAAAACGCAGTTCTGATGATGGGATCCATGAGGAATCGAGGGAACTCCTCAAATCTTAAAGGCATACATATAGTGATTTTTATATTTTTATCAACAAATCCATCATTTTCATTCAAAACAGTGACATTTGATGAAGTAGAACTGCTGATGATGATCAGAACGGAACTCTTCAACGACGCATAGTTCACGTTTGGGGATTTGTCCTCTTGGCTGTGTTTGTTTAGCAAGTTTAATTGTCAGGACAAATTTTCGTTAAGCTCAAGTTCTGATGATGGGATCCATGAAGAATCGAGGGAACTCCTCAAATCTTAAGGGCTTACACATAGTGATTTTTGTATTTTTATCGACAAGTCAAGCATTTTCATTCAAAAGAGTGATATTTGATGAAGTGGAACTGCTGATGATGATCAGAACGGAACTCTTCAACGACGCATAGTTCACGTTTGGCGATTCGTCCTCTTCGCTGTGTTTGTTAAGCAAGTTAGGTTGTCAGGATCAATTTTCGTCAAGCTCAAGTTCTGATGATGAGTTCCATGAGGAATCGAGGGAATTCCTCAAATCTTAATAAAGTGACTTTTGTATTTTTATCAACAAATCAAGCATTTTCATTCAAAAGAGTGACATTTGATGAAGTGGAACTGCTGATGATGATCAGAATGGAACTCTTCAACGACGCATAGTTCACGTTTGGCGATTTGTCCTCTCCGCTGCGTTTGTTAAGCAAGTTATTTCACTGTATGGAATCTAAGTGCACCATCTACAATAATGCTTCACCGGCTACCCCCATGGAAGTCGGTTTTTTTTCTTAAAAAATATTTTATATGTCTTAGAACGCGGAACTTCAAAGCAACCAACGGCAGATTATATGAAAGAAGCTCAACGTCGGTATAGGACTAAAATAAGGCAAAACCCTGAACAGTATGCTATAGCAAAAGAAAGAGAGCGCCAACGATACCACCGACGAAAGAGTGAAGGAAAAATACGCTTAATAAATCAAGTAACGCCCGAACAAAGAGAAAACATTAGAAAGAGAAATATAATTGCCTTTAAAGCGTATTATAATAAGAAGAAGGTAACAAACATTTTGAAAAAGTCATAAAAGAGGTAATAATAAAGGTTAAACCCGAAATCGTTATTGATGTTCAAGATGGAGTAAAGGAGTACAATAGTCGTCTTTTGAACCAAAGTCCATAGAATCAATAGACTTAATAGAAATTGTGACACATCGTTCGCAAATATAAATATTCATTGCTATGCACCAACGTCCACATTTACATCACCATAGCATAGAAAATGTGTCGTTATGTGGATTTTAGAATTTCTTGAAATTGTGTCACTTCATGGAAGTAAACAAATTTTATGTTTTCCTTTTCTCTCTGGTTAAGTCCTGAGTTATTTTATATGGATCAATGGTTCTGTAGTACATGAAATATAGAGGGCGTGAAACCTTTGATGGTGTCAGTAGACCTTGAATTAAAAATGTTATCTTTTCAGTCCACTGGGTGCACAATAAGAACGGAAAAGTGGTGCTGCTGTACAACGCCTATCGCTTCTACATTCATAAGCCGAGCAGCCAGGCCAGCTACAACACGTGGTTTGTTTCTTTGTTTTTGGTGGTAATTGCTTATGGTGGCAATACCGTAATTATGTTGCGCGTTATAAGGAAAAGACATAAGTCAACATACGTTTATATGTATTTTATAAACAGGCGCTGCACGTCGGCGTACTGCAAAGCGAGAATAAGGGCAATCAAGTACCGAGAGATTATTTTGGTTGCGGACAATAATAAACATCCGCCAGGAAAGATATTTTGTGAGGAACGAAGAGTATTCTATATAAAGTGTGATAATGTATTTGTAGAGTAAAGGTATACTTACTATACTTATAAAACCCGGCCAAGAGCATGTCGGGCTATGCTCAGTGTAGGGTTCCGTAGTTGTCGGCCTGTTACCGTACATCCTTTCAAAAGGTCGTTTATTAAGGGATATTTTGCGGCGCTTACTTCATTTTACTATGCGGCACGTACGTCCTTGTACTATGCCTTTTTTGGGTAAGGCTGATTTTATTAAATATAGTTTTGATTTAAAGTTCTTATAAGGTTTCTCTTCCATTAATGTTTTGGACCCACGGTTCAAAAATTAGACGGAGGGGGGGGGGGACACGCCCTTTTTTCAACTTTTGGAGTTGTTATTTACAGAACTATTAGTGTTATCCAAAAATAGTTTTATAACACCCTTATTATTTTTGAAAGACCTATTCAAGTGCACCCCATAAGATAGGGTTAGTAAAAAAAAACACCCCCACTTCAGGGAGCTACCCTAAAAAATAATATTTTATCAGATTTTGTTTTATCACTTTGTCGGCTGTTTGATTAATACTCATATAAAATTTCAGCTTTCTCGTATTAACAATCATTGAGCTAGACCGCGGACAGACGGACGGACGGACAGACGGACATAGCGAAACTATTCCTAGTTGACTAAGAAACCCTAATAAAAAGTAGGTCATAATGAGTCCGTACCTTGTACTTAATTAAATTATTCTTATTTCATTATTTTTTCAATGTGATATTAATTTATGTTTTTCAGGTTTATTGTCATATTTATATTGTACTATATAATAAATCGGATTATTGGTTCAAAATATGGTAAATCTGATTATTTTAACAAGCATTTTATCAAAGATTAAAATTAAGGTAATGGCTTTAACCACTATATAACACATTGTTTTTGTGTACATACACAAAAATCCTTCTATTCTAGATTCTAGGTGGTCTACTTTCGATTATTTTAGAGATCGCTTATTAGCGGTAAAGCCGGTTGTTTGCCTCTGTTTAATGTGAATTGTGTATTAACTGTGAGGTGTGCAATAAACAGAATTGGACTTTAATTTTACTTTTACACGACTTAAAGCAAATAACAATGTGATTTATTTAAACAGAACACAATTTTTATTGCACTGTCTTTTTACAGTTTTCTGGGCGTGCAACAATCGCGGCAATCAAATACTTATCTGCGACAACTACGCATTTTATGTCAACAAAACCTACAAAACAACGATTTCATGGTGCTGTACCAATCGGACCTGCAAGGCGAGGATCGGCTCAACTAAAGAGAAGAAGATATACAGGATTGCGGTGGACCATAATCATCCACCGCCTAAATTTATTATCAAAAATGGGAAATACATAAAAATCTAGCTAAGGCTTAAATACCTATGATGCTGTTGATGTGTCATGGGCTCATGTATATACAGACGGTTTATGCTACGTAGCAAAATTAAAGTGGTGTTGTATCGGCCTATTCGACCTTTAACTCGAACTTTACAAAGTGATATCTTTTGAACATCAGTAACAGTAGCAGTCCGTCATACTTTTAGTTCTTCAGTGCGGGCATGGGGCGCTGTAAGTGCGGTTATACGTTCAATTTGTTAAGTTTGAATGCCACGTTATGTTAATCTCAGAGTGGACTGTACGTGGGACGTAGCTGAGCTCTAGATTAAGCGAGTCAAGTAATTTCCAAATTACATGGACAATGATGCTTTCAGTGTTGCTTTACTAATGAAGATTATCTATCTTAAAATAATAACGAATTATTGTTACCTATGTGAAAATCTCTACAAGACAAAAATAAACGTGCTTAAGATTGTACAACATTCAACTCAATTTTTGTAAGTAATTATTTTAATATCGTATATCGTATCGTATAGTTAAATTATTTTTAATATTTTTAATTTTGCTTCGATTTATGGCGTAGGTGATAAAGTTTTATGATTCGCATTACAGTTGTATTATTTTGATCAAATGTCCCAATTAATGTATTAATGTCAACTAGTAATTCAAAGCAGTGCTTAGCCAGCCAGATTGCTAAGTTTTAGCCAAGTTCTTATGTGTGCCGTACGTCGTTATCAGATAAACAGACCTCTGCCTTAGGTAATCATCGGCTTACTTGAGAGCTGAGATTTTGTCAATGGAGAATATTCATGTGTCTCCTTAGACATCATCTTAACAGCCTCAAACGACACGACGCTTAATTTTTCTAATCAAACTAACTTCTTCATTCATTTTATAGTTTCTTGGGTCCTAAACGAACGTGGCAACGAAATGTTATTCGTCAACGGCTGCAAGTTCTACATCCACAAGGCTAACAGTAAGGGTTCCACTAATTGCTGGGTCTGCACAGTCCGGAACTGCAAAGCGAGAATCTGGGCGACTACGGACCGGGAGATTTATCGCGTTCTCGGACATCATACTCATCCGCCAAAATTCCTCTTACGTAACGGCGAGTTTATTAAAATTTAATAAAAATAGTAAAGTTAAATGGCAAAAGAATGGGACGATGTGGGGGCCAATGACGCTTTGGCTAGGCTAAAGTCGGTGTCGAGAGTCAAAGCGGGAGCGTGGTTGCAGGCTTTGCGCGCTCCTCATCTGGGAACACTCCTGGACAACAACTCATTACGGATGGCAGTAGCTCTCGGCCTGGGCTGCGATGTTTGTGTGGCTCATAAATGCATCTGCGGTTCCATGGTGGAGGCGAATGGCCATCACGCGTGGAGTTGTTGTTCGGGAAGATTTCCGCGTCACCACGCTCTCAACGACATCGTATAAGGAGGACTTTAATATCCGCCAACATCCCCTATGTCCTGGAGCCTCTAGGCATCTGCCATACCTATGGTAAAAGGCCAGACGGCTTAAATTTAGTACCGTGGCAGAGGGGGAAGTGTCTGCCATATACGTTAGTACTTTCGCTGCCTCGCACCTAGGCCGTACACTATCAACAGCTGGTGCCGCTGCAGATTTTGCCGCGGTCAAAGAGCGGGATAAATCGGCCCTGGGCAGTAATTATTATTTTGTAACCCTTGCGTTTGAGACTACTGGGTGCTGGGAGTCGGTGGCTATTGCCTTCATTGGGAAAATGGGACGTCAAATCACGGAGAGGAGATCTGACACGCCCGCGCGGGTTCGTACCTGGTGCAGAGGTTGTCCATCACCATTCAACGCGGTAGCGCGGCTAGCGTGACGTACCTTTGCGCCGGGGACAACTCGAGGGGGACTTTTTGACTGCAAATAAGCTTTATTCATACTGTATTTTATTAACTTATTGAATAAATAAACCTGATTTGATCAGTCATTAAAAAAATTTGTAACTTAAAAGAATCCTTAAGAAGAATGTAAGTAAGTAGAGGTCCTTATGGACTTTTTAAGTATTTTTAAGAACCTTGTGTACTTACCTTGTTTGTTTACGGAGCTATTACTTCTATTTTTGTACACTGATATAGTTATTGCTTTTATTTATGTAACTTTTTTACAATGTTACAAAAACAACTAAGTGCACAATAAATACACATAGGTATCAAATAAAGGCCCACTACAGCGTGAAGCTTTTAACATAGGTTCATTTGTTAAGATATCGAGTAATCATTATTAATGCTAATGAAAAGGTTCTTTCTCCAATGGAGATCCTCGATCGAATACATGTACCATATAAAACCTATTTGAATTTTAGCTATTATCAGACCATGCTAACTCTTTACTGGCTATGCAAGTGATGAAGTGTGGAGAGTCAGCACAAACTATATACATTTCTAATTTACATTAAAAATGACGTTTTACGGCTGCATTCACACATTTTTCCACTCCAAAGTCCATGCAGAGATAGCGAGGTCGAACTCTATTACTCCTTGTGTTGGAATAAAGGAACACTAAATATTCTTTGAATCTGCCATGTCTTACTTCCGGGCATTTAATTTAATACCTATCATACGTTTTTGCAGTTACCTGGGTACTTAATGCACGCGGCAACCAACAATTAATCTACAACGGGTTTACATTTGGCTTGCACAAGGGTAACAGTACAGGCAATAGTAACTATTGGTACTGTATTGGCAAAAACTGCAAAGTGAGAATTTGGACATCCAAAGATAAGGAAATAATCCGCGTGCTGAGAACCCATGATCATCCACCGACAAAATTCATCATACGTAACGGAGTATATTTTAAGATATAACATTTTAAATAAAGTTAACAGAAATTAACTATTTCGTAGCTTGTGTATGTTTTTGGGAATAAATTATTTTAATTTTACTTATACTTACCACACCATTTCTCATAATGGCTAGTCATATAGGTACGCACAAAAAAATAGGTAATGCGATGTCTGTCAGTGTCTAGGTAAGGCGACTGTTTTATTACATTAATAAACTAAATATTCTTGTTGTGCCTCTATAGCGCCCAAGAAACTATAATATAAACATTCATGTAGTTAGTACTATTACTAACTACATGAATGTTAATGTTTTAGTTTCCTGGGCGCTAAGCAGTACCGGTAAACCCGTATTGGTTATCAACGGGATTCAATTTTACATCAGTAAAACTTTCTCATTTACCAAATCGTGGCACTGTGTCACTCGCAACTGCGAATCGCTACTAAAAGTCACGAAATGATCCGGTACCTACACATAAAATCATGATCATACTACTACTAAAACCGGGGTATTTACTATACAGTGTGAGTCTTTATAATGTGCACATCGGAAAATCCGAAAAACTACGACAAATTTTATCGACGAAAAAAAGGTAAAAAATGTTTTTTTTGCTCTTATTATTTTTTTATGATTTTTAAAGTTTTTTTTTTCGCAATTCCATACTACATGTGAATAAAACGTAACTGCTCTTAAACTACATGGCCTATCGACACGAAACAAAAACAATAATGATCAAGGATAACAGGCTAAGGACATAAGATAATAACTCTAAAAAAAAATTCACCCTCAATTTATTATTACAAGATTTTTAGGGAAATTTTGTTTATTTTTCCTACTTTTAACAAATGTTTTACCTAAATCATAAACGTGGTAAATTTACTGTTTCAAAGCTAATACGGTGTAGAATAACGTGAATTAATAAAAATGTTAGATAAATGGGACATTTTATTGAGATAACTTACATTTTCTAAAAAAAAGTAGGAAAAATAAACAAAATTTCCCTAAAAATCTTGTAATAATAAATTGAGGGAGATTTTTTTTCTTACAATTATTATCTTATGTCCTTAGCCTGTTATCCTTGATTATTATTGTTTTTGTTTCGTGTCGATAGGCCATGTAGTTTAAGAGCAGTTACGTTTTATTTACATGTAGTATGCAATTGCGAAAAAAAAACTTTAAAAAATCATAAAAAAATAATAAGAGCAAAAAAAATTTTTTTTACATGTTTTTCGTCGATAAAATTTGTCGTAGTTTCTCGGATTTTCCGATGTGCACATTATAAAGACTCACACTGTATATATAACCATGTTAGCTTAAAATTATGTTTTTATGATAGAACAGCTTGTTTAAAAAATAATTATTGTCCAATTTGTTGTTTTCTTGCCAATATACCGTTTTTTTGTCAATTAATTTCGTATTAAGCAGATATGTTTGTAAGTTGTACAATCTATTTTGTAATATCTACGGGTGGTATTTAGATAAATAACACACTTTTTAGCTGTAATGAGGCTTATAATCTTTGATATCAACGTCGTAGTTACAAGTATTTTTTCAACAGAACACTTGACATGCATTTTGACATTTGCGTTTTGTATCTAGTATTGTCAATCTAAGTTCCGTTTTAGTAATATCCTTAATTATAATATAATACTGTTTATTAAAAATACCTATTATTATTAGAGGTTAGATTTTAACATGTTTTATTAAACATTAAATTATAATACAGTTAACACAAACACAAATCAACTCTTCAGATGCATGACAGGTCTGCCAACATCAGACAGCCATATACTATTATCTCATTGTACAGTATGTCTCATAAGCTTGCTGTATGTTGTCAGGCCTGCTACTACATCATCTTACCGCGTTAACAAGGAGCTATTTGGACAGATATCTAACATTTGTAACAAGTTAATTTTAATTTCGTTGCAATTTTCAGTATCCTGGGTTTGGAACATGCGCGGCAACGAAATGTTAATTTACAATGGTTTCACATTCAACATTCACAAACAAAACAGTAGAACTAGTGCCAATAACTATTGGTACTGCGCTACTCGTAACTGTAAGGCGAGAATCTTGGCGTCGAAAGATAGGGAGATAAAACTCGTGTCGGAGGTCCATAGTCATCCACCTGCCAAATTTATCATACGCAATGGAGTATACATTAAGTTGTAGAAATAAAGATATTAAGAAGTTGACATTTGTTTAAAATTGACTACTTATTTATGAGTTAATGACCAAAATATCAAATTTTTAGACGTCGTGAAGTTTTACGATGTTTTTGTAATTTTATTTAAATTTATTGCATTTTCCAGTTTCCTGGGTACGCAACATACGCGGCAAAGGTATATTAATAGTAGTTTATGCAACAGTTGTATAAGAGGGGTCAAAAAAGGTGAGTGGCGTGGGTAACAATTTGAGCCGTAGGCGAAAATTGTTAAGAAAAACGCCACGAACATTTTTTTACCGACTTATACGACGTTGCATACAATACTTTTTCTACGAATACACTTACTTTTACATAAAATGCGAAATTGAAAACTTCATGGATATCGCAGTTATTTTGTCAACATAATCAACAATCATTTAAGTTTTACCTTTTAAAACACTATTTTTCAATAATACTAACATTACTAACACAAATACACACCGTCTTTATTTGATCAATTATTAAAGAGCTACAGAGATTAGTAAAAATACCTAAATTACTTTCAAAGTTTGCAATTTGCCCCAACAAACGAAAGGGAAACGTAAAAAACTACGAAGTAGGTCTGTGGTTCTTTTATTTTTTTCTTTTTAAAGTTTTTTTTTCTAAAAACGCTGCGTTTATTTAGGTTTCTTAGGTTGGCAGTAATTTATTTTATATTAATAGTTGTGTTTGCACGCGATTACGCGATACTATTTTGGCGCTTTTATAGAACAAGTGTTATTTTGGGGAATAGACTAGATAGACTTTTCATCGAGTGTATTATCTATGTTCTTATAAAGGTGTTGACGAATGTATAAATGACAGATAAAAGTACATGAGTAGAAAAATTATGTAATGAAAAATTAAAAGAAATTGACTTTCCTAGTGAATGTAACTGTAAGGCGAGAATCTTGGCGTCGAAAGATAAGGAGATAAAACTCGTGTCGGAGGTCCATAGTCATCCACCTGCCAAATTTATCATACGCAATGGAGTATACATTAAGTTGTAGAAATAAAGATATTAAGAAGTTGACATTTGTTTAAAATTGACTACTTATGAGTTAATGACTTAAATTAAAAAAAATTTAGACGTCGTGAAGTTTTACGATGTTTTTTTAAATTTTATTTAAATTTATTGCATTTTCCAGTTTCCTGGGTACGCAACATACGCGGCAAAGATATACTACTCTACAACGGCTTTACATTTTACTTGCATAAGGCAAACAGTAAAAGTAGTGCAAATAACTTTTGGTACTGTACTAATAGTAGATGCAGAGCAAGAATCTCGGCGTCAAAAGACAGGGAAATAAAGTCCGTGTCGAAGGACCACGGGCATCCACCTGCAAAATTTATCATGCGTAATGGAGTATACATTAAATTATAATAGGTTTTCTGAACAAATAAATTGTAATTTATTTTAGATTACTTATTACAAGTGTGTTATTATAACTGTTACAAGTGTGAGCGTTATCAATGATATTTACTATGGATGGGTTAATGGGATATACTCTAACAAAATGAGCAGAAAAAATACTTCCAGAGTTATTTCATAACCTAGCAACGATTCTGTTATGTTTATCTATTTTGAAAATCATTACATCTTTGTCACTCTCATTGTTAGAAAATTAAAGTTTGTTTCTATCTCACGCGGGTGGCGGGAGCTCATTGGCACGTCCGCATCTCACGCTAGCCGGTGCGCGACTAGCGACAGTTGTTTGAATTCACTCATATTAAGTGCTTCACTTTTGGAGGGTACATAACCCATCTGTCATTATTATATATCATAGAGCGTTATGCCATTTACTGGTCTCAAACTAAAATTTCTTTAAATAATGTATGTATTTGTTGTATAATGGAGTCCATGGAGAAATATGGTAATTTTGTGTGGGGCGAGAGAGATCGTGGCTAAATAAATATGTATATTAAATTATGTAATGAAAAATTTACTTTCCTAGTGAATGTATACATTGTTGTGATATTTCTGTAATGCCATTTTCCAAAAAAAAATTAGACAAGTTATACTCTGACATTATTAATAGAATACTGAATGTCTCAGTGCGATATTACGAAAGAGAACGGCCTACCTGATTTGTCGCGCGCCGGACAGTTCCAAAAGCCTTCTGCGCCTAGTCTTCTGCGTTCTGGAAACATTGGGACTCTGTACATATGTCATCCAGAGGCTTAGTATACAACATAGTATAGGTTTTACTAACATGTAGGTTTAAGGGAATGTATACTAACACTATGGACATGGTCTCATGGCCACTTACTTTTTTATTATTATTTAAATTCAAAATGTGTTTCTAACTGTTGTTGATGGAATATTTTATTATAATTTGGAAATTTAAGTAGAGCACACAGTTCAGGTAAGAAAGTATATCAACTTCATCAACTTGTGTGTACTTCATTTTCAAATAGTCAGATTTGGACTTATAATCATTATTTTTTCTTTCGTATTTCTCTTAAACTATAACCTATTGTTGGTTAATCTAACCTTGGTTTGATATATTTTCTTATAGAACAACGCATTTTATATGTATTTTAAAGTTTTGATGTAATACTATTGTTATGAAAAAATAAGTCCCGCCGAGTTTCTTGCCGGTCACAATTCTTCTCGGGTCAGAGGTGTAGGGTTAGAACCGGTGTAGTTTTTTTTTTCTTTTACTTTGATAGACTATCTGACGTGTAGAAGTGACGTGAATAAATGTTTGAGTATGAAAATATAATCATTTGAATTTGGATTTGAATTACCAAAATTTCCAACTTGAGACGTCGCGAATGCGTATGATGTTTTTTTAAGTTCATTAAAATTCATCAATTTTTTCAGCTTTCTGGGTTCACAACATACGCGGCAACGACATGCTACTCTACAACGGCTTTACATTTTACTTGAATAAGGGAAACAGTAAAACTAGTGCAAACAATTTTTGATACTGCACTACTCCTAACTGCAAAACGAGAATCTCGGCATCGAAAGATAGGGAGATAAAGTCCGTGTCGGAGGACCATGGTCAACTCTTTGCAAAATTCATCATACGTAACGGAGTATACATTAAATTATAATATTTTGTATACGTGTTTTCTGAAAAAAATGTTAATCAAAAGTTGGTATTTTTTAAACTTGATTACTTATTACCTAAATTCCAGACTTTGAGACGTAGCGAATACGTACGATGTTTTTTTTAGTTCCTTAAAACTCATTGAATTTTTCAGTTTCCTGGTTTCGAAACACACGCGGCAAAGAAATGTTAGTCTACAACGGCTTCACATTTAAAATGCACAAGGTTAATAATAAAACAAGTGCTAACAACAACAACAACAATTTTTGGTACTGCACTTCCCGTCACTGCAAAGCGAGAATCTGGGCGTCAAAAGATAGGGAGATAAAATTCGTGACGGAGAATCATAGTCATCCATCTGCAAGATTTGTCATACGCAACGGAATGTTCATTCAATCATAACATTTTGTACACGTTTCATGGAAAACAGTTATTCAGAAGGGCCTAGTGTCTTTAAACATAATCACTTATGACCTAAATTCGTGCTGAACATATATTGCATGCTTAAAATATATTTTTATTTATTTTAAGCATGTTTCTTTTGTTTCTCATGTTTCTTTAAGCAAGTTTAATTGAGGCGGTTACTAAAGAAGTTGCATGATGGTTTTCGAGTAGAATATTAGTTTTCGGGCTAAAACGGTCTGGTAGGAAGTTTAAAGTATTACAATTATACGTACCTAGCATATGGACCTAGCAGTGGACCATCATTACTTTTTACCAGCCGCTAAACATTTAAACTGTAAGCAGCCCTATCCTACAACTATTCCATGTGGTTCCATCATTTGCCAATTTGTAAGAAAAAGAAATAATTTCAGTCAATAACCAACTTAGTAGTGGGTGTTTGCGTAGTCTGTCAGTGTTGTTTTAACCGATTTTTTATTTTTTTATTAATCTGGATTGGTTTCACTTGCACTGCATTCGTTTAATTTCTATTTTCAGTAATTTGGGGACGAAACTGTCGGGGCAGTAACATGCTAGTCTATAACGGATATACGTTTTACGTGCAAAAGAATAATAGCGGAGGTCATAATAACTTCTGGCGCTGCAGTACACGGCACTGCAAGGCGAAAATCTATGCTACCAGGGACAGAGTGATATATCGAGTTATAGAAGATCATTTTCATCTACCTGCCAAGTTTGTTATACGTAATGGTGTATACATAAGACTTTAAAAAAATAAAAATAATTTCACAAGGAGAAAATGATTTCTAGGAATCCTAACACTGAAGAAAGAGATGTGACGCGAATGTTTGGGTTAGTATGGCGTATCGTATCAATCGTATTTAGTATTATATGAGTGCGCTGCACTTTAATTTACTGCAAATTTCAATACCCATTTCTTGAATTTCAGCTTCAATTCAATGGGTGCGAGACATTTGCTGCAGTTCTGTATTGGTTTATGAAAATTACTGTTTCATTCTGCGCAAAACGAACAGTAGGCTCAAAAATGTCTTCGTTTATCTGTGCAGCGAGGGACCGTACTGCAAAGCGAGAATTGTGGCAACGAAAGAAAATAACATTATTCATATGGACGTAGCGCATAGTCATAATCCGGACAACTATGTTATAAGAAACGGAGTTTATATTAAACTGAATAGAGAATAGATGTCATATTTAAACAAAATCGTCAAGGTCTCTGGTATCTTAACCAGTAGCAATTAGCATTAAATCTGAATTAATTAAAACTATATCAAGGCATAAATATATATAAATAAGTGAGAAAATTGTAATATCTACTTACCGCTAGTTTGTGCACTCATTCATAACTCATAATATATAAAGAAAATAGTATTATGTTTAATTTTCAGCCCAATGGGTGCAAAACACTCGCGGAAATTCATTGCTGGTCTACAACGACTACTGCTACTTTCTTCATAAGGCGAGCAGCAAGTATAAGAATGTCTACCATTGCAGTCAAGGCCACCACTGCAAAGCGAGAATAGCTGCTACTAAAGAGAATGGGATATTTCTTGTGAATGATGCCCATAACCACCCACCAAAAAAATATATCATAAGAAATGGAATTTATATTAGGCTGTAAAGATTCTAATTGTAAGTTTAGTTTAAGTAAAATTACACAAAAAAAACTGAAATTAAACCTAAAAATAAATTACAGCTAACAAGTAACATAAACCTTAAAAGTTTAAGTTGATTTATGAACTAGTATAGCTTACTTAATCTGGTTCTAATCTGGTATAGTAATATAGTTATTATGTTGTGGATTATTTTAAATGTGTACAAATAAAATACTTCATAATTCTACCGCTAATAAACTAGTACCCATACATAATTAATATCAGTTTTCTTAGCACATTTTCAATTACACACACTTTAAAAAAATTGTTTTGTAAATTGCCTGCTGATTTTATTGCATTCCAAAACTTACGAATATAAGTCCGCGAAACCCTGATTGCATTTTTACTCAAATAGATGTTGAACATGAAGGGAAAATTTCAGGAGTGGGATTGAACCAGCGCAGCGTCTTTTTAATTCGTGGCAGAAGCCATACTCAGTAGAATACTGCGAAGCATTAAATATAACTTTAATTATTTGAACTGTATCGAAGGTCATTTTGTATGTTTTGATTGTGTTGTCTGGTGAACTTTATGAATATACCTACCTGTAAAGTTTAAGCGTTGGTTTTTAATACAAATGTGAAATTATCATACATATGACTTGCTTGTGACTTAGTGGTTGTATTAAAACAAATATCGAATAAAACCACTAGCGTGCTTGGTAACTACTGTGCTTGGTCATCCGACTCTTAAAATTGAAAAAAAAAATGTTTAACTTCCAGCCCTTGCCCAATGGGTGCAAACCACACGCGGAAATTCATTACTGGTCTACAACGACTACTGCTATTTTCTCCATAAGGCGAGGAGCAAGTATAAGAATGTCTACCATTGCAGCCAAGGCCACCACTGCAAAGCGACAATAGTTGCTACCAAGGAGAATCGGATATTCCTTGTGAATGATGCCCATAATCATCCGACAAAAAAACACATCATAAGAAATGGAGTTTATTATAGGCTGTAAAGATTATTATAAGTTTCTTTGAATGAATATGTATGACTTAATTAATCTGGTTTAAATCTGATCTAGTACTATAGATATTATGATGTGAATTACTTTTAAATGTGTATAATTAGTAAAATAATTCACAATTTTACCGCTGATAGTACGCATAAATCATTATGAATTCAATTTTCTTTGCATTTCTCTCTAAACTACTTTGTGGATGAAACTGCAGCTTTTGGGCTGCAACGCAGGTAGGGGTGGTGAAACTTGAGAGCATGGGGAGGCTGGCATAAAGGCTGGTAGCAAGTTAGAGACAGATCCAGTCACAAAGTCTCTATCTTGCTGCCAGCCGTTTTGTCAGTGGTTTTCACATCAAACAGAGTTGGTAGGAAGACTGGAGAAAATTCACTACTGGCACCTACAACCCATAGATCCCACAGCTAAACTAGACCGTTTCAGTCTGTCACAAAAACTCTGATGCCATCTAAACCGATAAAGGACTGGTCGTGGTCGCTGTAACTACTTCCGACACAAGTGGGGCTGGCGCGATTCAGCCCTGTGCGGCTTCGGCGAAGAAGCTCAAACCGCCGAACATATGGTTCAATGAAAAATTTAAATTTTGCAAAAAAAACCACTAGCGTGCACTACTGTGCTTGTACCTGACTCTTAATATTGAAAAATAAAATGTTTCACTTCCAGCCCTTGCCCAATGGGTGCAAACCACACGCGGAAATTCATTACTGGTCTACAACGACTACTGCTATTTTCTCCATAAGGCGAGGAGCAAATATAAGAATGTCTACCGTTGCAGCCAAGGCCACCACTGCTAAGCGACAATAGTTGCTACCAAGGAGAATCGGATATTCCTTGTGAATGATGCCCATAATCATCCGACAAAAAAATACATCATAAGGAATGGAGTTTATTATAGGCTGTAAAGATTATTATAAGTTTCTTTTAACTTTGTAATGACTATGTATAAATTAATTAATCTGGTTTAAATCTGATTAAGTACTATATATATTATGATGTGAATTACTTTTAAATGTGTATAATTAGTAAAATATTTCACAATTCCACCGCTGATAGTAGTAGAATTTCCATAACATACTGAATCTGGTTCAAATTTGGTCTAAGTAGTACTATAGTTATTATGATGTCAGCGATATTATGATGTCGGTCCCGCTAGCGCGGCCGGCTCATTAAAGAATGGTTTTTGGTTGGTGCAATGGTTTTACTTTATACTTTCAGTTTTAAATAGATTATAAGTATTTGTGTCTGGTATATTACAAACTGGTTGCAAAAATTGATTTACTTATACAAATTACTGAGGAATCGGTATCGAGACAAACCACACCGGTTTACCGATACTCTTGGATCAAAATGTTAATGATAGTGTTAATTACCTTAATAAATAAAAAAAATTCAATAACTTTTAAATGTATAAAATCTGTAAAATTATTATATACGCATAAATAATTACAAAATAATACATTTTCTCAAACATGCTCGGAAATGGTCGATTTTGTTCGTAAATTGAAAACGCAAAGTGCTCAATTTTATTCATTTCAAATTCAAAAAGTGAAAACGCAGCGGAAAAAAATGAGTTTTCATAGAATCAGTTTACTCCTAGGAATAAAATGACTGTCTGAAAATCCATTTTTATCCGCTGCGCTAACTTTTTAAATCCTACGATTACAAATAAATTACTAAGGAAATGTTGCATTCAGCCAAGTGAAACCTTCGTTCAACCAGACAAATGTCTAAATAATCGCAAACACGGTGTCGCGATTCGAGATGCGTGCGCACTGGCGCATGCGCCTATCGGACGATGATTGTCTGTGGTACCTAATAGATTTAAAACAAATATATGCAAAACAAAAGGCGGCAATTCGTTGTGAAATTAGTTATCGTTTTCTTCAAAATTTATTAAAATAGTAAACAGTATGAGCTCAAATGACGAAAGTGAGATGGAAATAGACGGCACACCGCCTCATTTGAAAGAAGAAGCAAACTTAATAATGAATAACTTGCTTCCTGCTAAGTCTAGACTTACAACATGGGCCGCGATTCGAAAAATAAACCACACACTGGACAGACACAGCTCCAACCCAACTCAACCCAACTCAACGCTATAACGACATTGACATTTGCTATTCGAACAGATTTTCATTCAACATTGGTCTCACATTGGTCACACATTGGTCACACATTGGTCTCACATTGGTACAATCGCGGCCATGGTACGTTCATGCTGTGGAAGGACAGCCAAAATGCTAGAAATACCTTTTCGTTAAAAAATTGCCCCGGAATGTCTAATATAACATTTAACATTAACTAATAATATGCCTTATTTTTTGTATTGTACTATGTCACTTAACCCTTATTAAAAACTTAGATCTTACAAAAACTTACTTTTTCTGAAGTATATGACATCTATTTTCAGTTAAATCTTACAGTTGAAATTTAATTTGTTTGATATCCTCACATAATTTGAGAAAAGCACTATGTATACCTCAATGGAAACAGGCATTTTTCGATTCCGACCTTTGCCAGCAGCAGCTTTGCTTTGCAGGCTGACAAGGTATGTCAGAAAATGCCTTTCTTTCCATCTCTCGGCAACAATGTACTATTCCTTCTCATTATTCCTATTACTTTGGGAATTAAATTGTTTTGTAATTTGTCTGCAGATTTTATTGCATTCTGACACTTAAATATAAGTTCGCGAAACCTTGTCTGCTTGTTTTCCTCAAACAGACTTTGGGAAAAAAAATAACATTATCTATATCCAGGACGTAGCGTGTGTGTAAAAAAATCTAGGACGGGAATCGAACCAGCGCAGCGTCTTCTGCATTCACGGCAGAAGCCATAAGCAATAGTATATAATATAAATTGCTTTATAACTGTATCGAGGTTATTTTTGTATGCGCTGCCTGATGAATTAGATGAAAATATAGCTTGAATGTTGGTTTTTAATAAAAATGTGTAAATTCACGACTTGATTGTGATTTAGTGGTTAATTTACAATTCTAAATGCCGACCGTAAAAATCACTAGCGTTACTCAGATAACGCGTAATTGTTAAATAATATTTTTTTCAGCCTCAGCCCAATGGGTGCAAAACACTCGCGGAAAGCCATTGGTGGTTTACAACGACTACTGCTACTTTCTGCATAAGGCGAGCAGCAAGTATAATAAGAATGTCTACCTCTGCAGCCAAGGAAACACCTGCAAAGCGAGAATAGCTGCTACCAAGGAAAATAGGATATTACTTGTTAATGATGCCCATAATCATCCGACAAAGAAATATACGATAAGAAAAGGAATTTATTTTAGGCTTTAAAGATAAAAAATATAAGTTTTATGAGACGATGAAGTTGGTTTATAAGTTTGTATTATTATTCACTTAATCTGATTCAATTCTGGTCAATAGGTTTAGATATGCATTATTTTATTTTTTTACTCTCTATAAATAAAACTTCGAGTATAACCAATTTTATGAGTTTTAGGGCCTGTTTCACAATCTCCGGATAAACTTATCTGCCAGTTAAAATTATTACTATCCTTTTCTCCAGTCATATAAAAGAAAAGGACAGCAAACATTTATCTGACAGATATGCTTTAACTGGAGATTGTGAAATAGGCCATTACTCTTACAAATCGTGAATATCATATTTTCATTTAATAGTTCTAGGCTTTGACGAAGCGGGCCGTCATATCAAAAATCACAAATCACATTCATTGTTTAGTATGAAATATCCTGTGACTATCAAAATTACTAAATGGGCTATTTACAATTTTTAGGTACCTGCTAAATACTTGTTGTCGGAGATTTAACTTTTTTATATTTTCTTAATAATAATGTTTAATAAACTGTATGTAAAAATCTACTGTAAACAGTTTGCTCAATATTTGTTTTAACTACAGCCTCAGCTCACTGGGTGCGCAACACCCGCGGTGGACCATCCCTGGTATACAACGACTACTGCTACTATCTCCACAAGGCGAGTAGCCGGTGGACTGCCAACGTGTACCTCTGCACCGTAAACACCTGTAGAGCGAGAATAACCGCCACGAAGGAGAATCAGATTACCCACGTGAACGAGTATCATAATCATCCGGCGAAGAAATATATTATTAAAAATGGCATTTATTTTAAACTTTAATAAATATGCGCTCTAACTTTTGTGATAAGAAGTGTTTTATTATAACGTTTATCTACACTCACATTGTAAGTCCTCTAAAACGTGTTCAAAAACGGTAGGCAATGGCTAGCATTACCACAACCGATTTTACTATGATAAGCTTTTTATCTGTGGCAGTAACGTAATTTTAACTTTACATGCTCATATATTGATACGTTATGAGTTTAAATTAAATTCCGAACATCGAATTTGATAACATAATGTAAATCCTGTCCTCCTTCCTGACCAACGGCACGCGCCCGCGCGACCGCCGGCACAATCGAGTTGGCCATGGCGGTGCAATGGCGGTCATTCTATGGTTTCCGAACACTTCATTTAGAATATATAATATGAGTGTATATAAAGCAGTGTATGCAACTGTACGTAATTAGGCCTTATTACGTAACAGTTACATAAACTACTATTGTGTTTGTAAAAACTTGGCTAAGATACAAAACTTTTTTTTAAATATATGGATATATGTCTACTTTACGCAGGCGTAGGTACTTCTATTGTAATGCATAGTCATACATTTTATTCCCTTAATAACGCAATCAAAGGGACTTTCGATAAGATGGGTAAACCGCAAAATATATAGTTTTATTTATTCGCTAGTTTTCTCATTGTTAGTTTTTATTCTAAAGCTTTCTCCGTTTGCGCTATTATTATTCATTCAGAAAATATAGTTATCACTCACTTTCTAATAGTATCTGTAATAAACATAAAAAGAAGTACTTACCTAAGTGGGTGCTTAAACTTATTGGACACAGCACATTATTATCATCCTTTTAATGCTGAAGATAGATAGAAATGTATTCAATAAAGCACACACAACAGAACATAAAAACAGAGGTTTAAAAATGCATAACTAAATGAAATGAAATGAAATTATTTATTTCAGGCACAAGTCCCATACAATGTTAATTACAATGATGGATTAACCTATGTTAGTATTAAGAATATTCATAAATTATAATTAAAAAAATAAATTATTATTATTGTTTTGATGAGGCATTGGGTTGATGCAGTTTATCCCAACGCCTCATCAGTGGGCAGTCAATAGTAGCGACTAATGCGTTTAAAGGTAAACACGAGTCGGTACTACACAAATTCACAATGTGTTCATCAATTTGCGCGATAAAGAAAAGGCTCAGACACAGCATGATGCTGCGAAATTTCAAGTTGACCCCACAATTTGCAACATTGTTATTCTGTCCTGGCCTTAAGGGAGTCTAACGTGAATTAAAAATAAAAATAACGTAAGATATTTTGCATAAAAAGCAGACATGCACAAAGTAAGAGGGAATAAAAAGGAAATTAGGAGAATAACGCGCGAGTAGATATATATGGAATTAAGCTAGTAAATGGATCAAGACATGCTTCATTCGTTATCTATTTTCCAGTGTTCATAGCACGCAATACCAAGGGCCTAGACGTGCTGATCTACAACGGTTTCTCGTTCTACTTGCACAAGCACGCCAGCAAAGGCAGACACAACATATGGGTGTGCACCATCGGGCCCTGCAAGGCTAGAATCATTGCCACTAAGGACGGAATGATACTCAAGTCGAAACTGGAACATATACACAAGCCGCCGTCATTTGTTATCAAGAATGGCGTTTATCTCAAAGTTTAGGTTTTAGGATCTACTATAAACAGGTCAGCCAGGATAAGAAAATGATTGTGTACTCGTCATGTGTATGGTCAAAAAATATTAGTATAGCAAAATACTTACTTAAAATTGTATACATATGCTCATGGTTTAAATATTACCTTTTACAAATATGATTTTGATTTAGTTTAATGAGTAATGTTTTCTTATTACAGTTAGTTTTAAAACTTTAAACCTACAAATATGTAGAACAGCTTTGTATTGAATACGTAGAACTGTAATCTACAAATATGTAGAACTGTATTGATGTGTACGTAATTAGCCTTATTAGTAATTATTATAATATGATAGCTTAATATGATGAAATCATAGATTGTATTAAAATTACGTATCGAGAAAAATACAAATGGGAAAGTGCCTTTCAGTCTGTTTCTTATTAAGGGTCGGGTATAGGCTGAAGAATTTTCATATTCTGTCAAATTACTCTAATTCACACACAACCAGACTTCACGCACACTACCACACTTTCGGGGGCTATGTCATTGAACGCTATATTTTACAGGTTGCCATTATTAGTTTCATACCTAACCAAAGGAAACAAACTCAAAGGAGGTGTAATTTGAGATATTTAAACTGTAATGTTTTCTTTGTAAGAAGACAGATAAATAACATATTTTATCTTACTATTCTTGTCTATCCTGTTTACGTCACTTCTGAAGTATTATGTTTGATTTAAAATGATGAAATGACTTTTGTAATGCGTTATCTATATACGTGTTTTGGAAAGTTAGAGCCGAACATACCTTAGGTAGAAATAAACGGAAACATGTCTGAATAACGTTTTAAGAGTTGTTTCGATGGATTGTGAAAATTACCTATCAAGGTATATCTATAATTTTTCATGCAAATAAATCGCTTTTAATTACAATTTTAGTACCTAAGGCTGGCGCGTAGGTTATAGAGCACCACGTTTGCATTTCGCAAAAGTTCAATTATTACAATCCGAAATATATAAATTTACACGAACTCTTCTATTACAAATTAACGTGGAATTATTTTTCAGTTCAATATCTCCAGAACCCCGCAGGCCGTTTCATCGCACTCATCAACGGCTACACATTTTACAGAGCTAAAGTGAGGTCCCATTCTATCAGTTGGCAATGCACGAAAGGGTCGCCATGTAAGGCCAGGTTCAGCATATCGCATGCTGGGAGAATGTACAACGCGAATCTTTTACATTGTCATATGCCTTTTAAGTATATCATACGTGATGGTCTTTATATTAAGATTAAGTAGCTTTAGCATCCTTTAGCAATGTCATATTGCCGTGAAGAACGAGAACGAACGAACGAATCTGCGAGAGAAGTACGGGTTTAATTTAATGTATTAAAACGCAAATAACGTATTAGATCTATTCATCACAATTTTGTGATTTAATTTTTATTGTACCTGTATGTTCTTAAATTCCACTCTAGTCCAAAAATATTTCTATGCTCATGCATATGATCATCGTAAATTGATAGAAACATGTCGAGCAAAAATCAACTTAAATTACGTGAGTAACCCGTTATAAATATTCTTAATGTGTTAGAGTCTCACGAGAGTTATGTATATAGTTAATTCACTCTAGTCATTAAAATATTACAACACTTAATTCTTTTATATATCCAATCTGCTTATCCCAACTCTAAATTCGTTTTCAACAGACTTCAAGTTTTCGAAGGAGGAGGTTCTGAATTTCTCGTTGTTGTTGTTGTTGCTTATTTTGTTTTTTTTTTTAATATGCTCTATGATTACTCGAAGATGGACCAATTTGAAAAATTCTTTTTTTGTTTTAAATGGTATACAGTATACTTGACAGTTGCTTCCATTGTCATCAGGTCGGGATCTGATGATAGGGTCCTGGAGAAATCGAGGGGACTCATCAAATATTATAGGCACACCTGCTGATTTGAGTATTATTTACAGTAGCTTGGGCATTGCCCTTGGATAAAAAATATAGCTCTTGGAAAGGTGGAGTAGCCTGAGTAAAGTCGGTTCTTTTTTCTTTAAAACTATAAAAAAACTAGAGACCAGACTCTCTCTGCACTGACATTGCAAGTAACACTGTGTAGAAAGCAAGCATAAGTATCAATAGTATGTTAAAAAAATCGTTCATAGTAGCACTCCACATATTGCTGCTGAAAATGCTGCGTTTTGACGGTGAAACTCTATTTATCAGTAATTTTGATATTTTCAGTACAATATGTCGAGAACAACGCAGGCCGGTTAGTAGCTCTTGTCAACGGCTATACATTCTACCGAGCAAAAGTCAGAACCCACTCACAGAGCTGGCAATGCACCAGGAGTACGCCGTGCAAAGCTCGATTTACCATGAGAAAGGGGAGCATGCATACTTCCAATTTAGAACATTGTCATGCTCCGCCAGAGTTTCTTATACGGAATGGTGTTTTAATTAAGATTTAAGCTTACGCTTGCAATGTGAAAGTTACAGTCATTAGTAATAGTAAATAAATTAGCTTGTACATTTTGGTTAAATCAATATTTAAGAATGTCTTTTATTAATAATAAATACATACGTAAAATGAATTTTGTATTTAAGACGTCTGCTAACGATACCATAATGTTTAGGAATAAAGGAAAAATTGCAATATTCATCATATACGCCGGTTAAGAAGTGAAACATTTTAACGGTAAATCTAACGCTAGGCTCGACACACTCCTAAGGCGCATATGAAGGATATGCTGGAAAAATCGCACAGAGTTGGATTATGTGGTGTTAAAAGAAGGGAATTCGAGTACTTATTGTCCTTAAACTACGTCCAAAAGAGAGGTATGGATACTGTGAATGTCATCTCGCTTTGTGTGGTAGGGCACAGCACAGAAAATGTCATCTCGCTCGAATCTGGAGCAGAGCCCGACTGGGGAAGTACCTGCACCTTACAGAAAACCACAGCCAAATAGCACTAGAACCTACTCGTAGTGTTGTGTTCCTGCTGGTGAGTAAGACACTTCTGGAGTTGCAGGCGTTCATAGCCTATGGTAGCTGCTTACCATCTGGCGGGCCGTATGCTTGTTTGCCACTGTCGTGATATAAAAATAAATAAAAACTTATTTCGTCAATGTCTACAATCTACATATAATAAATAATAATAATAAATCCGTGCTAGTTAAAGGGACCTTTTTTAAGCAAATTACTAATTATACTACTTTGTTTTCAGTCCAGTACGTTCGCAGTAAAACAAACACACTGATGGCTTTAGTCGATGGTTATACCTTTGCCTGCTATTGGAGCAGTGAAGCCGCTTTGAAGAAGACCTGGGTCTGCACTAGAGGAACGAAATGCAAGGCTAAATTCATCACGGACAAGGGGGAAATTATCCAAAGCTATCTGGTGCATACTCATGAGAGATCCTTGTATATTATTAAGAATGGCATTTATATAAAGCTTTAGGTAGAAACATAACAGCTGCTGTTTTTCTTTTAAATTTAATTTTTTTAATTGTGACTTTGTGCGGCTTATTTAAAAAAAAATGTACGTAAATAAAATATTCGTTAAAAGTAATCTTAAATAGTATAATTTATAACTAAAGCACATACGTATACACATTATTTTAATACTCATATAGGTACACATATGTATATTCTTTTCGTATGTTTTATTATTATATGTAGCAAAATACGAATAAGGGATGTTAGCAACACCAAGTCCCCCGTCTACCTGGACTACCTGGCGAAGTGCATAAAAACCCGCGTATTCGTTGCTCGGGACATACATTGGGCGCGATTCGATAAATAAACACACACACTGGACAGACACAGCTCTAACCCAACTCAATCAACCCAACCCAACTCAGTCGTTATAGCGTTGAGTTGAGTTGGGTTGAGTTGGGTTGGAGCTGTGTCTGTCCAGTGTGTGGGTTTATTTTTCGAATCGCGGCCATTGTGCCTTCGGCCGCCGTCGTGATCGCGTGAGCTATTTTGATATCCTTCCCTGTTGTTATTTAATATTCCATTACGCTTATTAAAAAGTTCGATCCGTACCTTTGTTGATGTTAAAATTATAAGAAAGTATAATTAAATAATTCTGATTTGTGATTCCGTCTTGTTTTTGTTCTAAAATCCATCCTGATCCTTTATAGGGAATTAATAAAAAACAAAAATAGTTGTATTAAATCAAAAATGGTGTTTTAATTACATCAGTTTAATCCCGGTAATTTCTATATTAACAAGTAGGTATAACTTTTAGGGTTAAACGGACCAGTTGCGGACGATAGTTATACCAGTTGTAATAAAACCTATGTGAATACAAAAATAGTATCTATTGTGAGGTCTGTATTCTAAATTGTCAGCCTGCTTCTTAATAATATATAATAGGGATGTTGAATTATGCAATACAATTTAGTTGGTAGGGTTCAAAATGATCAATATATCCAAATAAAGTCATAATATTTAAAAAAAAACGATTTTTAACGTAGGTACGAAAAGAAAAATATTGATATCATTCGATTTTTAACATTTAACTGTATAATAAATTTTATAATTCATAAACGCAATATTTCACTGTAAAAGTAGCAATTTCATAATTTTTTCATACTTTAAACAGGATGGCTATTTGATTATCACGTCACTTTTGCACGTCATTTTGTTAGGAGCGTTTTGAGAAACAAATGCAAATATCACACTTTAAGTCACATTTCTGACTTTTGTGTTACTTTAACGTAACTGGCTCTATATAGATAGACATTTGATCCTAACAACAAAACGAATCGATTGGTACCATACATAAAAAAATCATTATGCCTATTTATCATTTTAGTGCAATATGTCCGCAACAGCTCTGGAAGACAGTTGGCTCTCATCAACGGTTACACCTTCTATCCTGTAAAGAACCCTAATTCAACCAGTTGGAGGTGCACCAGGCATAACATCTGCAAATCTAGATTCACTATGACACCGTGGGGGTCGATAGTGTGTACGAACCTTAATCATAGCCATGAAGCGTTTAAGTATATCATCCGCAATGGAACTTACGTTAAGCTGTGAACATGGATTAAATTTGACGTAACAATTTTCCATGCCCTAAACCACTAACTGGAAGTGCACCAGGTACAACAGCTGCAAATCTAGGTTCACAGTGATGCCGTGCTGGATCGTGGTGTTTATGTTATATAACCTCAATCATAGGCATGAGGCATTTAAATATGTCATCCGCAATGGAACTTACGTTAAGCTATAAACATGGATTAACTGTACTAAAATGGCTTCTAAGTAAATTAATATGATGTTCATTTCATTTTCATTATTGTTTGCACAAATTACGGAAATCACAGATTCGTTATAAAATACAAATACAAATGCGTTTATTTCATTACTTTTTACAGTAATTATTCGGTTTATTTATTCGGTTATATTTCATTGGAATTTCGCACTTGTTACTTATGCTATGGCTAATTACGCCAAATATTGGGTCTCAAATTATAAGTTTTTTTTTTTTTTTTTTTTTTTTTTTAAATACCACGACGGTGGCAAACAAGCATACGGCCCGCCTGATGGTAAGCAGCTACCGTAACTTATGGACGCCTGCTACTCCAAAGGAGTCACATGCGCGTTGCCGACCCTTTACAAAAAGGAGGATTCACTGTGTTGACGACTAAAGGAACAAGAAGGTCCCTCATCGTTAACACACTGGGTCCTCTTTGAGCTCTTTGGCAACCTTACTCACCAGCAGGAACACAACACTATGAGTAGGGTCTAGTGCTATTTGGCTGTGGTTTTCTGTAAGGTGGAGGTACTTCCCCAGTCGGGCTCTGCTCCAGATTTGAGCGATGACATTCGCTGAACGTGCCCTACCACACTTAGCGAGATGCCATTCGCAGTGCCCATACCTCTCTTTTTGGCGTAGTTTAAGGACATACCCAGGTCCGGACGTAGTTTAAGGACATACCCAGGTCCGGACGTAGTTTAAGGACATACCCCGGGTCCAGTTTTCTGTCACAAATTAAGTTCCTCTGTAAAATATATTTTTTTAATACCACGACGGTGGCAATCAAGCATACGGCCCGCCTGATGGTAAGCAGCTACCGTAACGTATGGACGCCTGCAACTCCAAAGGAGTCACATGCGCGTTGCCGACCCTTTACAAAAAGTTCACTGTGTTCACACTGTGTACAAGAACACAGTGAATACTCCTAAAAAAAAAGACAGAAAAAATAAGTATAGTTTATTATCAAGTAACAACAATAATGTTATGTTATGACCATAAGACCTTAACTATCGAACCGATCTGTGAGGTCATGAAGACTTCAGTTTCAGCGTTATGGGAAATAGAGTAGAATGTGCCCCGTAACATGTACAAGGTACATATATGATTTTCGGACACTTTCATGTTCATTATTATACAATGTATAGTTTTTATTTATAGCCTATTATGAGTTTTAAATATGCTGAATATAACAAATGAAACTTCCTGCCTCGCACAACAAAACTGTGGAATGAACTGTCGTCTGCGGTATTTCCGGACCGATACGACCTTCAAACCTTCAAGAAAAGAGCGTATTCCCATCTTAAAGGCCGGCAACGCGCTTGTGACCCCTATGGTGTTGCGGGCGTCCATGGGCGGCGTTAATTGCTTACCATCAGGCGATTCGTCTGCTCGTTTGCCTCCTATTTCATAAAAAAAAAAACTTACTTTTATTACCTCAACTGTAAATAGAGTTGTACACTTGTAAAGGTCCAATCATTTAATCTTGGATTATAATCGTTCTTATAATGACTTATGAATGCTTTCCAGTTGAAATCCAATACGTCAGGAACATATCCAACAAGATGCTTGCGCTCGTGGACGACTACACGTTCTCCATGGAAACTAAGAGCACGTTTACGAGGGTCTGGCGCTGCATACGTCACGTCTGCAAGGCTCGCTTCACCACCTCGCATGCTGGGGAAGTGCTCAAGACTAACCTCACACATTCGCATGAGCCGTACAAGTACCTCATTCGGAATGGCGTCTATATCAAGATTTAGAACAACGCAAAGGCCTTAAAACCAACTAAAGAAATTTGACTGTCCTTTTCGAACGCATTCACCATATAAATGTTTGTACAGTTAGCGTTCAGTGTAGTTTGAAATCGGAGAAATAATTGGTTATTTGTACTCAAACTAGTGAGTAGGTACTTATTATTAATTCGTCTGGGATTCAAAAGTGTTTCAGTATATTTGAATAACAACATTTTGGTATAACCATAAATAAATAAATTACAATAAACATACAATTATTTCTGAAAACGCTAACCTATCTGCGATCTACGTAATAATAATAATCAGGATCTATTTTTTAACTGTCACATCCTACGTAGAGGGATGAAATTTCATAGGAAAGAGATGGCATTTGGGCATATCGTTTTCCACATCATACAAACTCAAAAAACAAATGCCATCCCATTTCAATGATTGTAAGTGCGTTTTTCCTAAGTTCTCCTCCACCGATCAAAAATTCACCTTGCATCCGGCTTCCAACTCTGGTGGTTCGATAACTGCCCGGCCTAGGCGGATGGTAATTTGTTTCCGGTATCTGTATATGACGAAGAACAAGCGTGCTAATTTTCAAGCGATTGCCTGACAACTTTTTGTTATTCTTTGCTAATTACAAAAAAAAACCAGACGTCTCTAGGTCAACATTAACTTGGTGTTTTTTTAATGTCAAATACGCATGTAATTGCTTTCCAGAGTAACCTACAATAAGTTTTAAACTTTTTTTCTATAGTTAGATAATTTTATTTATTTATGTGTTATCTCCCAAAACCTCTATGCCGTGTCGTACTATGCTTTCAAAATAGGCGTAATAATGCGTGTATCAGTAAAATTGGACAGGGATTTAGTGAATAGTATACACTCGCAAGTCTCTTACATACCTATAGAACCGCTATATGCTGTTGCCATCGTAAATAAGGATTTAATTCGATTCCAAGGAACCGTACTGTTGCAGATTTGGCAATCGGCAGATTAAGTTGACGGGCTACGCATACACGTAAAATTTAGGTTTTATTGTGCAAGTTTTGGGATGAAATCAAAGCACTTGGGAGCGTGGATGTCGCTTGATCTGAAGGAACATATAGTCCGATTTCATGTGAAGTAAATGGTTTTCTCCTGTATATAAAAATTAGGTAAATATATACAGAGGTATCAATTGGGGGGATATTTTTAACCAGTTTGTAGGGCAGCTACTAGATCTCGTCCCGCTACGCGAAACTGGTATCAGAAGGCCTTTATTAACTTTTTACTGTATTATTGTAGCCATTGTTATTTTTTTTTTAAATTGTACCGTCAGCGAAAGTTAGATGGTAAATATATGTAAAATGTTTTCTTTTATTTGTGTCTTTCCTAATGCCCTGACCGGGTTGGTTCCTAAGAGACTCGTACAGCAGTTTCTCGGTGAGTTTTATTAGACTTTAGTCAGTGATAAGACTGGCCGATTACAATGTATATGATATAATTGTATATGTATATAATTGAATCGAATCTATCATTGTTTATCGATTTTGTACTTTAAAAATATCGATTTTATTTTTTATTTTGAAGCTTGGTATTACTGTACCGCGATGAGAATACGACTGAGTTAGCTGTCAACCCATACTAATTTTGACGTAAGTATATGGGAAATGTGTCATCTCTAATCCTATTCTAATCGCTGTCCAGTAATATCTTTGAACCGTTCTATTAGATTTTTTTAATTTACACTCAAATGTTATTGACACGGTTCTATTTTCAGTTGAGTACGTCTTCAACACGGCCAACAATCCCTTGGCTCTGATTGACGGGCACACCTTCTACGTTGACAGCGTCAGCGCCACCAAGAAGGTCTGGTACTGCCGCTGCAACAGGAGCCACTGCTGCAAGGCACGATTCACCCAGTCTCTGTGCGGTCTCATCATCAAGACCGACTTGCAGCACAACCATGAAGCGCCTGGTTTTACCGTGAAAGACGGGATCTATTATAAGGAAATTGGACAGAAAAGGATAAAGAAAGGTGGTAAATAAATAGCTACGTTTGTGCCAACATGTCTGAATGTTACTAGAGAGCTCTTTATATACCATTCGAACATCTAAAAAAAGTCAAACCATATCCATATATAACCATAACAAAAAAGTGGTATTTTAATATCTATAAGCTATTTTGGGATATAGGATATCATACTCGTATCTGGTTTAGATTGTATGTTTGTGCTTGTCTTTATTAAATAGCAACTTAATTACTTAATGTACTGAAGTAGGCTGAATATTTGTACATGTTTTGGCTTGTATCTGTTTTTCTCGCCAATAATTAAAAAAAAAAATTTAAAGGAGGTATAGAGTACTACTAAATAAATCATAAACATTATACAGTAGTGTTGGACCCGGAGTATGTCCTAAAACTACGGCCAAGACCACCGGGGGATGGGCAGCAGCATCCTCGGAGTGCGGTGGAGATACTGCGATCGCCAACCCGCATGCCAAGCGTGGCGATTACGGCATTCACCCCCTATGGAAAGAACACAAAAACCACGGCCCCGAGTGTCCGGCGACCCCCGGTGCCCTGGTTATGGTAGCGGCCAGGGTACTAGCGGGGTCAGGGGTGCTAAGAATCTCCGGCAAAGATCCGGCTACCACCACCGACGACTTCTAGCCCTGGCAACATATAACACGCGTACACTGCGAACCGACGAAAAGATAGTGGAACTGGAGGCAGGATTGAGCAAGTTGCGTTGAGATGTCATAGGGTTATCTGAAGTCCGAAGAGGGGGAGGAAACGATAATCCTAAAGTCCGGCAACTTGCTTTATTTCCGGGAGGGCGACCAACAGTCCCAGGGAGGTGTCGGGTTCATCGTCCATAAGTCCCTCGTGAACAACGTGGTGAAGATCGAGAGTGTGTCGACTAGGGTGGCTTACCTTATACTCAGAGTATCCAAGAGGTACTCGTTGAAGGTCATACAGGTGTATGCGCCGACTTCGGCACACTCCGATGACGAGGTGGAGGCTATGTATGAGGATATATCGAAGGCCATGCATAGCTCCAAAACCTACTTCACCGTTGTTATGGGGGACTTCAACGCGAAAATGGGCAAGAGATGGTGAAGAGCTGAGAGTGGGGCAATTTGGATTTGGAAGTCGGAACCACCGGGGCCAACTACTGGCTGGCTTCTTGGAGAAGGAGGGAATCTACATGATGAACTCCTTCTTCAAGAAACGTGAGCACCGGAAGTGGACCTGGATGAGTCCCGGGTGCAACTAAAAACGAGATTGACTTCATCATGTCGACGAAGAAGCATATATTCAATGATGTCTCTGTGATCAATACGGTTAAAACCGGAAGTGATCACCGTCTGGTGAGAGGCACATTGAATATATGTGTTAAGCTACAGCGCTCTCGACTGATGAAGTCTACGCTCCGTCTAGCAGCACTTCAAATCCAAAACCCTGAGAGCTTCCAGCTGGAACTCCAAAACCGTTTCGATTGTCTAGGCGGCGATGTGGACGAATTCAACGACGGGTTTATGGAAGCTGTCCATAGTACTGGGTCTAAGTTTTTTAAGGCCCAGCGGAGCAACAGAACCAAAAAGCTCTCTGACTCCACTCAGAAACTCAACGAGGAAAGGAGAGAAATGGTTCTGCAATCCTCAGCAGATGCGTCATTATACCGGCAGTTCAATAAACGGATCTCTAAGTCCCTTACCCTTGATTTGCGCCAATTCAATACAAATCGTATTGAAGAGGCCATTGAATAGAATAAGGGCTGTAAAGTTTTCGCAAGAGATTTGTCTATTGGGCAGAGCCAGCTCGCCAAATTAAAAACTGAGGATGGTAGAATCGTTTCATCCAGACCCGAGCTTCTGGGGGAGATAGACGACTTTTATGGACAGCTATACACATCAACTAGTAGACCTGAAGTTGATCTGGCGGAAGACCCTAGAGCTAGACGGTTTAAGAGGAATTTCCTCCCACGAACGCTGCGACTGTGGAATGAACTCCCTGCCGAGGTTTTCCCAGCGGGATACAGTATGAGGTTCTTCAAAAAAGGAGTGTATAGGTTCTTAAAGGGTAGGCAACGCGCATGTGAATCCTCTGGGGTTGCAGGCGTCCATAGGCTACGGTAACTGCCGGTAACCATCAGGCGGGCCGTATGCTTGTTTGCTACCGTCGTGGTATAAAAAAAAAAAGACTGACCCGACATTATACCGAAGACATCCCGGACATCAGCCTGTACGAGATTAGAATGACTCTTAAACAGCTCAAAAACAATAAGGCACCTGGTGAAGACGGAATTACAGCCGAACTTCTGAAGGCGGGTGGTAAACCGGTCCTTATGGCCCTTCAAAAGTTGTTCGACTACGTTTTACTAGAAGGGAGAACGCCTAAGGCATGGAACAGAGGTATGGTGGTATTGTTCTTCAAAAAGGGTGATAACGCTTTACTGAAGAACTACCGACCCATTTCACTTCTGAGCCAGGTCTATAAGCTGTTTTCAAGAGTCATTACGAATCGTCTCGCACGCAGGCTAGATGACTTCCAGCCTCCCGAACAAGCCGGTTTCCGAAGAGGCTTTAGTACCGTAGACCACATCCATACGCTCCGTCAGGTTATACAGAAGACTGAGCAGTATAACCTGCCCCTCTGCTTAGCGTTCGTGGACTACGAGAAAGCCTTCGACTCGATCGAAACCTGGGCTGTACTACAATCTCTCCAGAGGTGCCAAGTGGACTATCGCTATATCGAAGTGCTGAAGTGTTTGTACGAGAACGCTACTATGTCAGTCCGACTCCAGGACCAGAACTCGAAGCCTATTCCGTTGCAGCGGGGAGTCAGGCAAGGTGATGTTATTTCTCCTAAACTGTTTACCGCTGCACTGGAGGATGTTTTCAAGACTCTGGACTGGAGAAGGCTAGGCATCAACATAAACGGCGAGTACATCACTCACCTTCGGTTTGCTGACGATATTTGGCTGAGACCATGGAGGATTTGAGTACGATGCTCGATGACCTCAGTAAAGCCTCCGAGCGAGTTGGTCTAAAGATGAACATGGATAAGACGAAGGTCATGTCAAATACCCATGTAGCACCAACTCCCGTTACAATCGGAGACTTTACACTCGAAGTTGTGGACGATTATATATACTTAGGACATACTGTCCAGTTAGGTAGATCCAACTTCGAGAAAGAGGTCAATCGACGAATCCGACTCGGTTGGGCAGCGTTTGGGAAGCTACGGCACATCTTTTCGACCAATATTCCGCAGTGTCTCAAGACGAAAGTCTTTAACCAGCGTGTGTTGCCAGTGATGACATATGGTACTGAAACGTGGTCGCTTACAATGGGCCTCATAAGAAAGCTCAAAGTCACACAAAGGGCAATGGAGAGGCCTATGGTTGCAGTCTCTCTGCGTGATCGCATCAGAAATAAGGCCATCCGCAGCAGAACCAAAGTAACCGATATAGCCCTCCGAATCGCTAAACTAAAGTGGCAGTGGGCGGGGCACATTGCTCGTAGAACCGATGGCCGTTGGGGCGGAAAGGTTCTCGAGTGGCGACCACGAACCGGAAGGCGCAGCGTGGGTAGACCCCCCGCAAGGTGGACTGATGACCTGGTGAAGGTCGCGGGAGTCCGCTGGATGCGGGTGGCGCAGGACCGGTCATTGTGGCACTCTTTGGGGGAGGCCTATGTCCAGTAGTGGACGTCTTTCGGCTGATATGATGATACAGTAGTGTTTAATTTCAAATGGGTAGCTTCATTTTAACTTCAACTAACTAATGCTTGTCTATTTTCTAAATTACGGACGTGTTAAATAAACACGTATCTTATGAATTGAATAAAATAATACGATTATCTTTAATCTAAACCATTCTTCGTTTATTTTAATCATACACCAACTATTTATGTATCTGATTCAAATATTGTGTGTCATTCGTTTGCGTTATCCTAAACACTTAACGATACGCTTACGATACGATGCCGTCTGCAAAGGCTTTTCCACTCGCAGGCGTAGTTGATAGTCTTTTTCCCATTTTGTAGAGGAAAGTGACTACGAACCCGCCTAGCAGGAGGCTGGCACTCAATGTATATTCTCACTCAGTAACACAGTAAACATTATTTTAATCATATTGTTTTTCAGTTCAGTACGTCCGTACTTCCTCAAACAAACGGCTAGCCATCATCAACGGGTACACCTTCTGCGTGAACAATGCAAGCGCTTCCAAGACGAACTGGCGTTGCACGAGACACAACATCTGCAAGGCGAGGTTCAACGTGTCGAACACACTGCCTGACGTGGTGGTCACTCACAACCTGCAGCATTGTCACGAAGCCTTCAGTTATATTATACGAGATGGGATTTACATTAGATTATAAACTAACTACTAGCCATGACTAATAGGTACACGACTTGCAGCATGGCCTTCAGTTGTATTATACGGGATGGGGTTTATAAATAAATAAATAAAAATAAAAAAGCCATTATTTCCAGTCCTTATAGAAAAAAGAAAATGTAAGCAGGTACATAAAATTTTACAATCTTAAGTATAATTTTACTATATATTTCGTACTGTGTCATTTTTGTATTGTTTCTATGTCAAAATTATTATAGCATGTCGAAAATATAGCTTACATTTCATTTACAATTGTCAATTACATATATTCATCTATCTTCGTGACGGACCAGAACCCCTCATCGGGTGAAGGCCTCCTCTAAGGACTTCCAAGTTTCCCTACTTAAAGATACTGTAGATATCCAGTTTTTTCCGGCGATTTTCTTGATATCATCTGACCAGCGGCTATTAGCTTTGCCCTTACGTCGTTTTCCCGGCGGCCCCTTCCAGGTAGTGGCTCGTAAGGTTCAGCGAGAGTCGGACAGCCTGGAAACGTGTCATGTTCATGTATCTGCTTCAAATATTGTGACATTCTTTTGCTTCATCATAAACACTGTACGATACGCTTACGATACGACGCCGTCTGCAAAGGCCCTTCCACATGCAAGCGTACTCATAGTTGATAGTCTTTTTCTCAATTTATAGAGTAAAGCGACTATGAATAGAGAACCCGTCCAGCGGGAGGCTGGTTCCGGGCACTCTGTGTATGTTCTCACTCAGTGACACAGTAAACACAATTTTAATCACTTTTTTCAGTTCAGTACTTCCGTACTTCCTCAAACAAACGGCTAGCCATCATCAACGGGTACACCTTCTGCGTGAACAATGTAAGAGCTTCTAAGACGAACTGGCGTTGCACGAGACACAACATCTGCAAGGCGAGGTTCAACGTGTCGAACACACTACCGGGCGTGGTGGTCACTCACAACCTGCAGCATTCTCACGAAGCCTTCAGTTATGTTATACGAGATGGGACATACATTAGACTTTAAACTCACTACTATAGCCATGACTAATAGGTACACGTTCTACGTTAACGATGACGGACTAGCGATGCACGAGACACGCACAATTGCAAGGCGAGGTTCTACGTGTCGAACACACTGCCTGGCGTGGTGTCACCTGCAGCATTGTCATGAAGCGTTCAATTATTTTATATTATACCTACATAAAAAATTTACATATATAATTATTGATTTGATTACGACTTATCAGTAATCCGTTCAACATGAAGTTGTTTTTTTTTTTCAGTTCAATTTGCCCGATCTCGGTATAAGAAACGTCTAGCTATCGTCAATGGGCATTCTTTCAGTATGGTCAAAAGTGGTCCCAAGACGTACTGGTATTGCACAAAGCATTGTGGAGCAAAGTTTAATATGTCGAACGAAGGTGTGGTGAGCTGTGTGCAGCTGCAGCATTCTCATGAAGCGAGCAGTTATACCATACGAAATGGTATTTACATGAAGCTTTAATTTGTTATCTAATTTAAGATTATTTGAGAAAAATAGAAAATTTCATCAAGAGAAATTTAGAAAATGCTTCCTTTGTTTCTCAAAAAATAATTATTAAATATTTTGCTTTAAAATATATCACCGCTTGCTAAAAGTACCTAGGGACTATTCGCAGTCATATCAGCGAGTAATTCCCGCCATAAATTGACGTATCTGCCCGCCGGCCACATCTGCCTTAAAGATTTAGCGGACAAATTTATGCGTGTATCCTTTTCAAATGATTGTCCAGAACTACTCGCGAAGGTTAATATTACCGTCCCCAGAAGACTATCGCGCCCAGGCGTCTAAAAACTGTTAAAAGTTCGATTCAGAAATTCAAACCTTTGGCGTAACTCTCCGCTTTCTAGATTTATTCATTCATATAACCATCTCCCCAAATCCGTGGGTGTGGATGTACTTAGTGACAGTCTCAAAGGACTAAAAAGAACGTTGTTGAAGTTTCAGCTTCGAAGACTCTGGCAGTCGATAGTGTGTATACAATGCAAACGTTTATTTATATAATTTATTTTTCCCTTTGCTTGTTTTGACTTAAATAATCTACTTTAATTAAATAAACCACTTCTTGTTCGAAAAGTGTAGTTTCGAATTGGCTACTTTCCTAAAAAAATATATTTAGTCCGTCAGTTAGATTATCAAAAAATATTGGATACGTATTTTTTATTTTGTCAATCAAACAAAAATTGGTGAAGATATAGCCCGTTAAAGTTCCGTGTGACGTCACATTTCAGTACAATTTTTAGTATTATGTGACGTCACGCGGAACTTTAACGGGCTATATCTTCACCAATTTTTGTTTGATTGAGAAAATAAAAAATACGTGTCCAATATTTTTTGATAATCTAACTGACGGACTAAATAGAATTATATTTTTTTTACCCAGGAAAGTACCCAATTACAAATTATTGTATTTTTTTAAAGTTTATTGTAAGTAAACGCACTGTTAAATTTTAATAACAATATATTGTAAATGCATGTCATAAGATACTAAAATTAGCTGTGGTTACCTATTAAGTATACACATCTACCTGTATCCTTAATAAAATAAAATAAAAAATATTGTCGTAACCGCTTTATTACTACCTAATTTACATTTTCATCATAATTCAACAGTTCAGTGCGGGACCTTACACTTTAATTCAAAGTATAGTCGACGATGCTAAAATTTGCGACCATTATAGCTCCTTTAAAAAATAATGAGAGCTAGTAGTTCGGTCTACAAAGTCTCAATTTAAGCATTATAGTCGACGAGTAGAATTTGATTTTAACAATTTTGCTTGTTTCAGTTCGATTCGTCCGGTCTTCGTTAAACAAACGGCTAGCTATCATAAACGGGTACACATTCTGCGTACACACGAGGGGTGCATCCAGAACGTACTGGCGTTGCACAAGGCACAACGCTTGCAGGGCAAAGTTCATCGCGATGAACAGCGGCGAGCTGCACAGTTATAACCTGACGCATTCTCATGAAGCATTTGATTTTGTCATAAGGAACGGCGTTTATTATAAGCTATAATTTGTGTTTAAAAAAAAGGGATGAAGGGATCTCGGAAAAGATAATCTCAAATTTTAAGTAATTATGTGGTGAGATGTGTGCAGCTTCAGCATTCTCATGAAGCACGCAGTTATATCATACAAGATGGGGCCGTATACTTTAAAACACGTTAAGAAACGATCCAAATTCAGCACAACTCCAATGCATTAACTACGCAATACAGATAAGCGCCTCAACGTCTGAATCAGAAATATTAGAATTTGCCTGAAATATGTACAGCCTTGGTCATAAGTGTTGAGGACCCTTGCGATTTTCACACAAAACTCGAAACTTTAGTCCAGTGTTTCTATCTTTTTCGAAGTTATTTTATCAATTAGTTCAAACTGAACAAGCATGTTTTGTTGAAGTTAGTAATAACTTCATAGAATATTTGCAATTTGTCGCACTGACCTAAAGTCGCATTTTTGTGACCTTAAGTTTTCATGTTTTATAGGAACCTTGAAATTGTTTAAGTGAAGTTTTCTAAATATATAAATAAAATATAATATTTTAAGTCACCGTACATTGTTATTATTGGGAAATAATACTTAACATCAAAACTGTAAACAAAAAACTGCTATGCTCAACACTTCTGGCCAAGGCTGTATATTTCGAACTCCAATAACAACATCATATTGGTTGATTGTTTGTTATGTGTTGGAATTTGAGATCGTGTTTTTAATGTTTAAGTATTTTAAAAGTAGAATACGGCACGTTGTGTTCAAATGAAGCTTTAATTTGTTGTCTTATTGATTTTTTGAAGAATAAATAAAAACTTCACAAGAGAAATTTTGAAAATGCTTGCTTTGTCTCTCAAAAAAATAGTAGATCGTTGTTCTTTTTAACAATTTTGCTTGTTTTAGTTCGATTCGTCCGGTCTTCGTTAAACAAACGGCTAGCTATCATAAATGGGTACACGTTCTGCGTGCACACGATGGGTGCGTCCCGAACCAATTGGCGTTGCACAAGGCACAACACTTGCAGGGCAAAGTTCATTGCGACGAACAGCGGCGAGCTGCGCAGTCATAACTTGATGCATTCTCATAAAGCATTTGATTTTGTCGTACGGGACGGCGTTTATTACAAACTATAATTTGTACTTAAAAAAATTGATGAAGTGATCTCGGAAAAAAAAACTGTTTATTTCAGTTAAAGTTAGGTATATTCATAAAAATCTTAACTTCTAATCTTAAATTAAAAATTTTTTTTGGAAAGGATAGTCTTAAATTTTAAGTAATTACCTATGTGTCGTATGTTTTCAATATTGTATCATCCCTTTGTAAAATATTTTAACTTTAACTGTTATTTATTTGCAACATTATGCTGAGTCTTTTCCTATTCTTCATTGCACACATTGTGTAACTTGTATTAAATACCGGCATTTCCTATGTTATATTTAAACATCTTTTTTCTATAGGTTGTGTTCCTTTTTAAGTCAACTTTTAATGTTCTTGTTCGTTTTTGTTCTGTAATGTGTGCTTTTTAGAATAAAATATTTCTTATCTTAACTTCGTTGATAAATTTCAGTATTTTGTAAATTCCTGTGTATACAAGGGCTGCTATTTATATATCCGGAAACCGGGATTACAATCTTCTTAAATAGCATATTTGACCTCCATGGTAAAATTTGAACTTTTTTAAGTACTGGCCGGTATATTTTTTCTTTCTTATTAACGCTCGTGTTTTGTTTTTGACGGGTTTTAAATGTCATCTCGCTGCAAGAATGGAACTCACTCGTGAAAATATTCGTGCTATGATTTATTATGATTTTCGGCGTGGTTTAACGCAACAACAGTGCATAGCTCACCTAACTTCAACTTTTGGTGATGAAGCCCCATCTAAAACTACTGTGTATCACTTGTTTAGTGAGTTCAATCGTGGACGTAGTATGCTTACGGACGAAGTTAAGGCAGGTCGCCCGAAATCGGTCGTTGTACAACAAAATATCGAGGCTGTGCGAAAACTTATAATGGACGACCGACATGTTACGTACCGCGAGATAGAGGCGACTCTGGGTATTTCTATGACCAGCATTAATAGCATATTACATAATTATTTGGCTGTAAAAAAAATTTGTTCGCGTTGGATACCCCACAACTTAACAAAAGAGCAAAAAGATGCTCGCGTCGAATGGTGCAATAAAATGTTAAAAAAATATAACCGTGGTGACTCAAAAGCCGTTTATAACATCTATACAGGTGACGAATCCTGGATCTATGCATACGATCCCGAAACGAAGCAACAATCAACGGTATGGGTGTTTCAAAATGAGCCGAACCCTACGAAAGTTACTCGTGCAAAAAGTACATTGAAACAAATGGTGGCCTGCTTCTTCGGTATTAATGGCCATGTAGCTACAGTGCCACTAGAAAACCGTAGAACGCTTAATTCAGAGTGGTACACGACCATTTGCTTACCGGAAGTATTTGAACAAATTCGTAAAACTAACCAGCGACGAAGAATCATTCTTCATCATGACAATGCCAGCTGTCATACGTCACGCGAAACAACTCTATTTTTACATACATACATACATACATATATTCACGCCTGTTTCCCAGAGGGGTAGGCAGAGATCACGGATTTCCATTTACTACGATCCTGACAAACTACTTTCGCTTCACCCACTTTCATAATATTCCTCATACATGCTCGTCGGTTTAGAGTACTTCTGACCTGGCCTTTTTGCAATAATTCCCCGATTTGATCGAGGAAAGTTCGCCTAGGTCTTCCCCTTCGAACTGACCCTTCCACTCTTTCTTCGTACACCCTCTTCGTTAATCTTCTTTCATCCATCCTCTCTACGTGTCCAAACCATCTCAACATACCCATCTCAATTTTTGTGACTACATCTTCATCCACTCCGCATTTCATTCTTATTACGCTATTTCTGATCCTGTCTGTTAACTTCACACCACACATGCTTCTTAGAGCTCTCATTTCCACTGCGTTCACTTGACTTTGATGTCTTTTCTGCCACACCCAACTTTCACTACCATACATAAGTGTAGGTACCAACACTCCTCCATGCACAGCCAGGCGTGCTTTTTGCGACACCTTCTGACTGCTCATAAAAGCGTTCAGTGCCCCATTCACTCTATTCCCAGCATTCACTCTCCTTTCAATGTCTTTTTCATTTTTACCATCTCTTGTAAACAAAGTCCCCAAGTACACAAACTCGTTCACTTTTTCCAGTCTTTCTTCACCAATCATAATTTCGCAATCTACCATAATCTCATCTCTTTCAAATACCATTACTTTCGTCTTACTGACATTCATCTTCATTCCCTTCTTCTCAAAAGATTCATGCACTCTTGTTACCATCAACTGTAACTCCTGTGCCGATGACACAAGTAATACTAAATCGTCAGCGTACAGGAGACATTTTACTAGCAACCCTTCCATCCTCAGTCCACATTCATCATCTTTCAGATCTTGCAAACAACTGTCCATGAATAGATTAAACAGCCACGGTGACGCTACACATCCCTGTCTAACACCCTTTTCAATGCTAAACCACTCAGTGTATGACCCGTTTATCCTCACGCAAGCACTGGAATCCTCATAGAGAGACTTCAGTGCTTGCACAAGCCGACTGTTTACTCCATACATGGACACTACCGACCACAATTCATTTCTCATCACTCTATCATAAGCCTTTTCCAAGTCCACGAAAGCGCAATAGACCTTTTGACCTTTGGCCAAGTACTTTTCGGTTATGCATCGTAAGGAAAAGACTTGATCCGTACATCCCATACCCTTTCGAAATCCCGCTTGTGCATCCCACACTTTCCCATCGGTTTCTTTTACTACTCTTTCAATCAACACTTTCGCATACAGTTTTCCGACGATGCTGAGTAGGCTAATGCCCCTGTAGTTTTTGCAGTCAAGTTGTGAGCCTTTTTCTCTCTCTATTTTTGGAGGGTCAAAATGTGGAATTAACGGGTCATCCGCCGTACAGCCCTGACTTGGCACCCAACGATTTTTATTTATTTCCAAATATAAAGAATAAATTACGCGGTCAACGATTTTCGACCGCTGAAGATGCTGTCGACGCATTCAAACAACACGTTATGGAGGTACCTCAGGCGGAGTGGCAGAAGTGCTTTAAAAATTGGTTCACGCGAATTCAAAAGTGCATAGATCATCAAGGGGAATACTTTGAAAAACAATAAAACCATTTTCAGCCGTGTACGTTTGTTTGTTTTTTTGTTTCCGGATATATAAGTAGCAACCCTTATTGACTTACTATCAATATTTCATATTAAAGCAATGAGTCAACCAATTGCAATTGTATTTATTTTTTCATCTCTTTATTTTTTAATTTGTAGTTCATCAGTCATCACTTACTCCCAAAACTTTTTATGCTAGGGGAGACCGGGGACAATTGAAACAATTTGCCGTTAACCTCCTGTGACCGTTATATTTTTATGAGTAGAAAAATGTACGCTCAAAATATTTCAAGGTTAGTTATCTGGTTCCTAAATAAAATGTATTTGGATGGTCTATAATCCATAGTTTTTTGACAATAATGTAATAAAGATAATGGGGCAGTATGGTTCAATTGACACTCATGTGAGGTCAATTGAAACACTATGTGAGGTTAATTGAAACACTCAAATATCTTCGGCAGAATAAAAGTACTTATATCTGTTTCAATCTTTTTCATCCCTACCTCGGCATACAATGAGCTCATCAAAAGTTTGCAAGCATAACATAAACATTTCTCAATTTATGAGTATCTGAACATCTCGATAAAAAAACTTGGAAAAAAAAGAGTATACGACTTTTAGTTTTCTTTGTCGCTGCTACCTTATACAATTGCCTTAACCAAAGTAGTTTTAATGCAATTCTAAGATATAACGATAAAGAATAACAAAAAACAAGCATAATTATGTTTCATACAAAAGTGCTTGTTTCAACTATAACAATGTTTCAATCATAACCTTTCCCATACACCCTGTGACGAGTGTTGCAGACGTAAACGACGTAGACGTTGCAGAAATAATAGGCGCAATAAAATAATCAGTTTAAATTGTTGTTATGTAAACAAAAACATAGCGATATGCCAATTTAAAAAAAAATTGTTAAACTTTCTTTGATATATATTTTAGCAGTGGCCGACCTCTTTAATCAGCCGGTTGGCAGCAGTCGGTTGTTGCTAAAACGTATTATTATTATACATATATCAAACATATCAAATCAACATACGGGTCAAACTGAGAACCTCCTTTTTATGAAGTCGGTTAAAAACAAATGTTCACATAACCTCGAATAAAAAAAACTGCAGATTTCAAAAAAAAACTTTATATATCCATAATTTATCAACTATAGGTCAAAAACTACACAAATAAATGTGAACATTAATAGAACAAACATGTGCATCGAATATAGAACCTTATATTTTGAAGTCGGTTACTTTTGGGGACGATTAAAACGCGTGGACGATTGAAACGTTTCAATCGTCCACAAGCAAGTTGTTTCTATCGTCCCCACACCACGTTTTTCACTTCAAGGTCAAATATTATACATAAAAAAGACTCGAGCGCTGATCAACGGCCATCAAAAACGTTCGTTTATTCGTTCGTCAAAATACAGGAGTAAACGAAGCTATAAGAAAATATACGAGAGCTTGATACTTACTTTTTACCGCGAAAAACTGGCTTGGCTCGTGGACAATCCCGGCGCTCGAGCGCTCCTGGCCAAGGATTCAAACATGGCCGACCGCGTGTTCCGAGTGTTGCGTCAGACGCGTAGGTATTATAGATATCGAGAAATTTGACTTGTTCCAATCATGATGTGTTTCTATTGTCCCCGGTCTACCCTACTCTTATTAATTACAAGGTAATTTTTTTTATAACTTTATGGTTTATATAACATATAACCTAATTATTTTTAATGTATTATGGATGGTGTGCCATCCAAAAAAAATACAGGCCAACAGTCGTTGGCTTATCCCTGTCATAGCCCTTCAAGATTATACCTTCATCGTTTTAAGCTTTTTTTATGACATAGAAGGCAATCGAGCAGACAAATAGCCTATGGTAAGCATTTACCCATGGACGCCTGCAATAGCGGTGCCTTGTCTTTCAGTGTCTATTATGTAACGCGAAATTCGATCCCCTTATTCATAAACGTCTTACTTGTAAGTTGTAATGAGGCTTGTCTCATTTAATATTTCATTGTTTGTCCTTATCTGCCACACTGACAGTTATGTTTGTTTGAGACAAAACATGAAAGGGGCTTGTAAGACGTTTATGAATAAGGGAGTTAGTCTTCAATAGAAAAAATAAAAAATCCTATTTTGAATTAACTAAGTAGCACCTACTTACATTTCCTTATAAATTTCAGTTCAATTTGTCCGGAACATCACAAACAAAACTCTGGCTCTGATCAATGGGTACACCTTCTTTCCTTTACATCCGAATCGAAGAATTCGACACGGCATTGACAAGTATTGGGTTTGCACTAGGCACAATTCCTGCAGGGCGAGGTTCACTGTCAACGGAGGGATAATGATCAATGCAAACTTGGACCATCAACATAAACCATTTCCGTATATCATCCGAGACGGCGTTTATATCAAACTTTAAAAAATATGTTTGGGAACAATTTACTCAGATCAACCTAAACCCAAAATAAATAAAACTTGTGACACTGTGCGTCGTTATGTATGCTTACATTGATAAGTAAAAACATAAAACAACATCTGCCTCCGCTAAAGAACAAATATTTGTAATAATACTACCCAGTGCCCCCAAAGGTATTTATTCGTCGCTAATGGGTACACCTATAAATAACACAGCAATGGAATGCACATTACACGGTTACACACGATGTTAGTTAAAATAAGTCTTGTTTCAATCCAGTTCGTCAACGGGCACAATTTCTTTAAGACATACAGCGAAAGAAAAGACGATAAAATAACTAAACTAAGTCTTATTTCAGTTCACTTCGTCAAAAACGCTTCGCAGAAGAACCTAGCACTCATAAACGGGTACACTTTCTTCTTGAAATACGGCAAAATATCAGGCAAAAAAAGAACGTGGCATTGCACGAGACACAATCACTGTGATGCGAAGTTCTCCATCAAGAATGGGGCGATAAGTAACTTCCATTTCGAACATACACATGAAGCATACCGATATATTATTAAGAATGGGATTTATATAAAGATTTAAAGCTGGCAGTAAAACTGTACGTTTGCAATTAGCTAGACTACCTAGACTACTCGATGAAGTGCCATCTTCGGAAGACTCACCTGGGCCTTTCTATGAATATACTTTGAACGACTAGGTGAAGCTTTTCTGCTCACTGTGCGACAGGACTTTTAGTACGAAGTTTGGTTTTGTGAGTCATCAGAGGAAGACACGTAGAGTAGCCATTGTGGAATACGACATGGTGGAATCTATTTTGTAACTAACATTATGACATTGTATAATTTCCTAATCGTCTTGTCTAGTCTATGTACTCGTAATTCCAAGTTTTGGTGTAAGTTAAATATATTTAAAAAATAAATATGTTCTTAATCAGAATTTGGTGATGTGTTGTTATGTAAATTATTAGAATACCTTTCCTGAACAGTATAAAAATGCAATACAACAAACGAATGGAATCATACAAACATCCGTAAAAACATAGGCCATCATCTGTTACAGATGTCTCGGATGCGAGTTTGTCGGAAGCGGGGCTACTGAGTTCAGACACTAGACTTCCCTTAAAGTCTGAAATGCCTCCCAGCTTTCGTCATGCCTTGTTCAGGTTACCACGCGATAGTAAGAATAGAGTTAAGAGAAAGAGATGCGTGATGTGCTATATGAATCGCAAGAAAAGGGTGAATTCTCCTTTATATTGTCCTAAATGCCCGAAGCAACCAGGTCTTTGCCCGGGCAAATGTTTCATTAATTACCACGACAAGCTCGATAGTAACGTAGCGTAGTATAAGGTGGCAAAATAAAAAAAAAACAATGAAATTCCATTATGTAAAAGGATCCCGAACCGTATGCAGGAGGATACGGTTTAAAAAAATATTAATAGGTATGCGTTATACGTAAATACTATTAATGAAAAGCCAATTAATAATACAAATATTTACAACAAATTGTTTTATTTCATCTTAGAGACTAACTTTTTAAATGTTTCTAATTGAGTAAAAATACAGATCTTTTGCTTTTATTTAAAAGTATTGCCTATTCAATATTTACTTCAGCTCGAAGTTCTAATTTAAGCTTAAGAAATAAAAATATTTATTCTCAGAGAAAAGGAAAAATGTGGTTAGAAAAAAGTAAACATATCTTTTAGTTGGTCGTAGACGTGCTCGTTCCTCTGCGTTGTAAAATAAGAATTCTTATAAGACATGTCACGCCGCACGCACGTGCGCACGTCACGCACGTCACGCAAGCGGTGTGACATCTCTTATAAGAATTCTTATTTTTCAACGCAGTGGAACGTGCACGTCTACGCACACGCAACTGATGGGCCTGGGCCTTAGTGGGATTCATAGGCAATGTTTACAACCACGGACAGAGATACTACTGAAGACACTTATTATTATGAGTAGGCAATAAAAAGGTTTTGATAAGCAATGAGAATGAGGGAAGACTAAAGCAATTGTTAGTTTAATTTAAAGGAAACGTTTTTTAGGTAAATAGTAAAAAATACGTTTTGCTAATCAAGTGAGCTAATACCGATGTATGCTCAATTCTGGTGACTTTTTCCACACCTTTTCCACATGCATCATGGCGACACAGCACTAAATAGAACAGTGGATTCCAAGCTCAACTTTAAATTTATTTTAATTTACACTGATGTTTCAAAAACTCTGCTCAAAAAGATCTCGCCCTCGTCAACGGCTACACATTCTGCCCCTCGAGTCATTCCAGTAAAAATAAAAGGAAGTTGACATGGCGTTGCACTAGGCACAACACCTGCTTAGCAAAGTTCACCGTCAAGAATGGAGAGGTCGTTGATTGTAATTGGGACCATACGCATTTTCCGTTCCAGTATGTTATTCGAGATGGAATTTATACAAAACTTAAGAATTTGCATAATAATAGATATCTTTATGTAACAAACTAATAAATCAATCTGTTTACAATTTGTGAGCCGTTTAAAAACTTCTGGAATTAAGACCAAGCCTAGTGACGTTCTCTAAGAGAAGCCTGTACTCAGCACTAGGCAATTTAGCTAAAATCGCAAAAAAACTTGTGTCGTAGATGACCATGTAAAAATTTCAAATTAATTTTTTTTTTCTTCTGTACTAAGCTAATCAATTAAAATTCTGACTAGTATTCGTTTTTGTTTTAATAGGTACTTAAGTATATTAAGGCATAAAAAGCCCAGTTTCAGTTTCCTTTAAAAATGTAATACCTAATTCAAACAATCATAATAACTAGTATGTACCTATATAATAGCTGCCCAAATTTAGTAAACAAATATTCCAATAAAACAATAAAAAATATCTGAGAAAAATAATTTCCTTGAAGTTAGTTTTACAGTTTATTTTGTTTCTTCAACAGGATCTCTCTGGGTTTCTTCTTTATGTGCAATAAAAAAAAAACAATAAAATAAGCAGTTCGCTAGAATAAATATTACACAATTAAGACGTTTGAGTTTTTGTATTATGGTCTAAAAGAATGGGCCATATTTGAACATCAATAGTACTTTGAACCTTGACTGAAAGTGAATTCTTAACATTATAGACATAAAGGCTTTGTCACACAGTAGCGAGACGTTGTCGCACCCCGTTAAGTGTGAGGTGTGAGCTATTGAACTCAATTATAAGACAAATAGTTACAGTCAGCATTTACTCGGCTTGTTTCAGCAAAAACGGTCGTATTGGGACCCCTTTCCTGTGCCACTTTTGCGCGTTGACTGTAATTCTTTAATCTCTGTATTATTTTGATTTCAACAGCGAGCGGTATGCGCGACTCACTACGTTCGCACAGCATTGGTACAGTCACCTGCACGATATTTTGCACGACGAAGCCCGCAAAAATATGTGACACGTACTTATGGCACTCCAAATAAATTTGTGTCAGATATTTTTGCGCGCTTAGATGTGGGGAATATTCACTGCTGCTGCGGCCTTGGAACCTTTTCAACAATTGATTGTCGATTTTCTAGTTCAGTTCGTCCGGAACCGCTCGAACAAGCCACTAGCCCTCGTCAATGGGTACTCCTTCTATCTTGACCTGGTGAAGGGTGCCAAGACCACTTGGAGATGCACACGAGGCAGCTGGTGCAGGGCCCGCTTCATTGCCATTGAACACATACTCACCAGTGGCAACTTCCAGCACAGTCATCTGGCTTCCACATATGTCATCAAGAATGGTGTTTACCATAAAATATAAATGATCGTTTATTGTAAAGTTTTAATATATTCAAGGAAAGACTTGTTGAACAAATGCCAGTCACAAGTAGATGTAACACCGGCTGTAGATAAACTTGTATTATTTATAGTAAGTGATGGTGTTTGGCAAAAAATTATTTTTCATTTTTGTCGGATAGCTAAGGGTATTTATTATACCTACTCGGGTTTCACTTGAAGGCCTTTCACATGGAGTAGGGTCTATTTAGTTAGCCGAAAATAATTCACATTTAACTATCAATAAATTTATATTTCATTATTTTCTGATTTTGTATTTGGCACAACACATATAACAAGATTGAAACTAGATTGAATTGTTCCCAAAGCTGTTGATAATTTAAATACCTAGCGGAACATTTATATGTTGGAATACACCCATTGGTTTCAGTCCAATATGTCCAAAACAACAAAAACAAGCCTCTTGCGATTGTCGACCGCTACTCCTTCCACCTCCTGACCGTGCGGCAGTCGACCAAGACCTGGAGGTGTACCAGAGGCAGCACTTGCAAGGCGCGGTTCCTGGTCACTCACGCGGGAGTACTGATCAACGCCAACCTGAACCATAACCACGAGGCCAATAAGTACATCATACGAAATGGCGTTTATATTAAATTGTAGTTCCTATTTAATATTTTATTTATATAGCGCAAATCGGCTTGCGGCCACACCATAAACGGGGCAGTAAACGCTAAGTGTAAGGCCTGAGTGGACGCTCGAAGCGGAGCGTTCGGCGGGGCGGGCGAGCGTGCATACAGTTCGTGCAGCGTCTACTCAGGACACCAGCATGAGTTTCATTTGTTTAACATGCACGCCGCACGCCCCGCCCCGCTGCACGCCCAACTCGAGCGTCCACTCAGGCCTTACACGAGTCTAACGTTAAAGGTCTCGTAACGACACAGGCCCGTAATGTTCCTGTAAGGAATGAGCTATGTGACATATATTTTAAATTAGTTCTGTAGTTATCTGTATTTTCCTATTCATTATCAATGCTTGTCAGAGTGGCGTATTAGCGTCAAAATAGTGAAAGCTACTAGTACTACTATAGTATATATAGAAAGATAAGGAAACAAGTACCTACTTAGTATTAATCCAAATAAAATATTATTTTCATCCGGTTGTAACCACTCTATATTATGTCCTCTCGCGAACTTTAGGTATTTTAGCTCACCTAATTCCGGGCCCTGGTAATTAACATAATACAAAATAAAAAAGTTCTTGATACTCCAATTAGGCCAAGCAAATAAGATCTATAAAAAGTATTTTGAGGAATTAATTCCCAGCAGGCTGGAAATCGCTTTATTACCTTCATGTGGTCCTAAATGCATGTAATCCGAGTTTGCCTAATCCCACGAGGTGTGCATAACTTTTTAGCGAAATTTTTGTTCTTTGTCAGTTTTTTGCTTGTAGCTCGAAAACGATACGTCCGACGGAAAATGTCAACCATTTCAATATTAAAGAGGGTTAAATTCTGCGTCGATTGAGCAACTTAACTTTTAATTCAATCAAATAACTTTTAATATAATAAAAAGTTATAAACCGGGAAAATGTCTCATTTAATTGAAAAACTCATATTTTGACTTCCATACTACATATCTTTGAAACAGATGACTCCTGTTGAAAACCCTATAGAATATAAGTTGTAGAGAATATAATTACACGTTATATCGACATCTCAATTTTCAAATACAGTGATTATGAAAGACTAAATTTGGCATGACTTCAAAATCAGTTTTTTGTAAATTCTTATGAGTTGCATATTTTCCATACAATATGGTGCGTGAGGCCTACATTTAATGCATCGTTACAACTAAAAATATTTCAGTACAAATTTCTAAAACGTACCCAATCAGAAAACTATTTATACACCGTGTTTTTTTTATTTCTAAATTTCATGGGTACATTCCTAACCTTAACTTAAGTATATTTCTTAAAGACGCCAGTGCCCTAATTTACTCCAGTTCTGTGGTAATCGATATTTCTTTTTTTGTGTTTCCGATTGTATAAACCTATATTTAATTATTCTTTTAGTCTGAGAACCCGCTAAAATCATGTAACTGTGTGTTAAGTCACTACAATATGGTTCCTTTGTATCTCGGATTGTTAATGTTCGAAATGTCATTGACATGTCATAATGTTCAATTGTTTGGTTGAGTTAATATACCTTATTTACATTAGGGACCGATTTGGGAATCAATCAATAACTGCTGAACCTATTTAGATGAAACTTAGTATAGAGATAGTAATCCACTCCCCTGTTTAGCTCTTAAGGGATGACTTTTGAGATAAAAACTATTATATTTCCTTTTCCACAACTTAAACTATCTCCATACCAAATTTTATCTATGGACTTCAATTCAGTTCAGTGGATATTCATTCCCCATACAAATAACTTTTGCCCCCTTTTCACACCCTTCAGGGATGGTTTCTGGGATAAAAACTCCCCAAAACTCAAACTATTTTCATAGGTACCAAATTTCATCTAAATCGGTTTAACTATATTAATAACTCTTCATACTAACTTCTTACCCACTTTTCAGCCCCTTAAGAGTTAGTATTTTGGGATGAAAACTACTTTTTATGTACTTTTTACGGACTCAAACTATCTCAATCTCTATACAAAGTTTCATCTAAGTAGGTTCAGCAGTTACATCAATCGGTCACTAAACCAAGCAATTGAAAACTAGACATATCAATGTAATTCCATTTCAAACATTAACGGCCTGACATACAAAGGAAGCATATTGTATTGACTTAACATACAGGTGCATCATTTTGTAGCGGGTGCTCAGAGTAAAAAAATACTTTAATGTTACACAATTTAGAAAGATATTAATGAAATATCGATTACTTCAGAATTGGAGCGAATTATGACACTGGCGTCTTTGAGAAATAAACTTAAGTTAAGCTCAGAAATATATACCCTTGAAATTACCGGAAATAAAAAAACACGGTGTATAAATAGTTTTCTCATTGGGTACGTTTTAGAAATTTGCACTTAAATGTTCTTAGTTGTAACAATGCATTAAATGTAGGCCTCACACATCATATTTATGGAAAATATGCAACTTAGAAGGATTTAGAAAAAAAACCGATTTTGAATTCATGCCAAATTTTCCTTTCTAAGTGACTGAATTTGAAAATTGAAATGTCTATATATCGTGAAATTGTATTCTCCTCAACTTTTATTCTATAGGTTTTTCAACAGTAGTCATCTGTTTCAAAGATATGTGGTATGAAAGTCAAAATATCAGTTTTTTAATTAAAAGAGACATTTTCCCGAATTATAATTTTCAATTGTGGCTGTACCGCTGAACTGAATTATAAGTTAAGATGCTCATTCGACGGAAAATTTAACCATCTTTAATATTAATATACATGACATTTTCCGTCGGACGTACCGTTTTCGAGCTAGAAGCAAAAAACTGTCAAAAATCAAAAATTTCGCTAAAAAGTTTTGCACACCTCCTGGGATTGGGCAAACTCAGATCATGCATTTAGGACCACGTGAAGGTATTAAAACGATTTCGAGCCTGCTGGGAATTAATTCTTCAAAAAAATCTAATTTTATAAGCCTAAATGTGGTTTGCTGTTTTGTTATAAATTTTAGTCTGTTCGTCTGGAATGTCTCGGTCTTGCCACTCTTAAGAAATCTACACATAAGCTCTTACTTGCTTGATAATAAAAATACGTTCAATGTTTTAAACATTATTTAATATTTGTTTATTTCAGTTTTGTTCGTCCGCAACATCTCGGGTAAGCCACTAGCCCTTGTAAACGGGTTCACCTTCACCCGCGATAGGATATACCGAGAGACGCAGTACTGGCGTTGTTCGCAACACATCAACGAGAAGTGTAAGGCGCGCTTCTCTATGGCCAGGGACGGATTCTTTAACATCAACCTACAGCATTCGCATGAGGCTTTCGAATATATTATAAAAAATGGGGTGTACCTTAAAATTTAAGCTTGTTTTGATGATGGGGATTGTACTTATACTTAATTTCATGTAATATTGGCGTTGTATACGACACAATAAGAGGCAGTGTAAGTGTAAGGCGCGCTTTTCTATGGCCAAGGTCCTCCTTATTATTGAACATAAAGGTTAAGTTTTTGGGCGTATGTTGTAGGTACAACATACCTACGCATGAAGCATTCTAATTTATTGTAAATAATATGATAAAAGATATAAGATGAGATAAAATGTATTCATTAAAACTTATGCTAGTCTGGATTAACAGTGTTTGAATATACAGAGAATGGGATATATAACTACTAAAAAAGGCTTTTCAACAGACTTCACGATTTCGAAGGATCTTTGTTTTTGTCTCCACCCCAGCACTAGGAATACTATTTGAATCGGTCCGTAGACTGTTACTGTGGCGCACGCTACCGACTGCCAGTCTGCGATCGGCGCGATGCGCAGCGAGTCGCGTGCGCTCTTACACAGCTTGTTGAGTTGAGGGTGACCTTGCGCCGGCGCTGCTAAAGTATTAATCATCGTATTTGGTTCATCCGACATGAGCGATAAGCAAACAGCAGTCATTGCATACACTAAACCTGTTGCGTGTAGCGACTAAGTATAAGTGAGTGAAACCGTTATTTTTTACTAAAGGTTGTTAATATTTCCAGTTACATTCGTCCGGAATATCGGAAACCGACAACTAGCGCTCGTAAATGGCTACACGTTCTACTGCGAAAAAGAGACTTCTAACACTCAGTATTGGCGCTGCACCAGGAACAATATCTGCAAGGCTCGCTTCACCTACACCAAGAATGCCATGGTCAACAAAAACATGCAGCATCCACACGAGGCGTTCAGTTATGTTATAAGGAACGGAGTGTATGTTAAGAGGCCTTATTAAATGACTTTAATTTAGTCATTTAATCAAATGACATTACTTATACAATTAAATACTATGTTGGAGATACTACTTATTATATTTTAACTGTTTTTTTAACGAATGCTAATTTATTTCTAATAATAATCGTATCTTGTATTTTATTTACCTACAACAAGTTAATGCAGAGTCTATCTTACAAGCAAACATTATAATACTTGATAAGGATTTTTTTGCTTGATGCTTTGCTTGATGGATCTCCTATTCTCTCAAAGATTATATTCGTTACCTATTCAAATTTATTGAATGCTTATAATCAATCCACAGTATGCATTTCCCTATTATTAAATTTCACCTATTGTTTGCGGTTTTAGCAGTTGATGCCGCTTGTTCTAGAGTTTGTTCATTTTTATTCACTTAATTTAAGCATGCGTTTTCAATTTATGAACTTAATGACACAAGTACAAACCTGTTTATTTATTTAAGTAACTGATACCTACTAAAGTATCCTTAAAATTTCCAGTACAGTTCCTCCGGAATGCTGCGAACAAGAGGATATCAATCATTAACAATCACCCATTCGTATGTGAACAGGACAGAGGAACCAGGCAATATTGGAGATGCCCTAAACGTAAATATCGTACATGCAAAGCGCGCTTCGCCGTCACAGAAAATGCTTCCGGAAAAAGCATACTACACCACGTATATTTGGAGCATACGCATGACGCAACCAAATTCATTATAAAGGATGGAGTGTAGGTATGTTCAAGCTCTTAAAATACGCAATTCTAAAAAAAACGTATAATATCTTGTAATTTTTTTAATGTTGATTACATTTTCGTATCGATTAGGTACAATTATTAATAAGTACCAACTTCATTATCTTTACACTAACTACTAAGTATTAGTACTTAGTAGTTAGTGTAGAATCTGGTAAAGATAATCAATGCTAATTTATTTATAATAAAACTTTTTTCTTTGTATTTTTATTTGCCTATTGTATGCTAATAATGCTTAAATTTCATATGATCATGATGATGATGATGACAATGAGAAATACCTAAATTAATTAAATTATCATAATGCCGCTATCGAATAGGAATAGGTCTTTTGTCAGGCCGTAATATCTAAGTATACTTACCTATATTTTAAAGTACTTACTTCACGAATTGCTGTAGATAGCTACACAACGACCCGTCGAAAGAAAATGGCCATTGCTGTGCAAAATATGTATCATGTTAGCATGCCTGTTTTTCAGTGTTTTAACTAAGTCAAGGTACCTAGACTTGGTTAAAACACTGAAAAACAGGCAGGCATTGGCCACACTGTTAACTGCCCATCGGTGGACCGTTAAGAGTGTTGCTGTTTGTACAAGTCAGCTATCGTACACATGAAACTATCGATCATTAGACAATGCGTTTTATTATTTTTACAAAAACGGGACTTAATCGCGTACACTTACTTTTATTATTTCCCTGGCGTTTCGAGCTGTGATAGTTCCTATATTATGGAAACCAAACGCACAATAGCGGAAAGGGTCAGGGAACATAGCATCACAGCAGTCAAAAATCGGCAAATAAATAAGTCTGCTGTGGCCGAACATTTGTTAGAATCTGGACCAAACCACTGGATTGAGCTCCATAATCCAAAAGTCCTCTCCACAGAACGTCTTCGTTATAGCAGGAAACTACGGGAGGCTATTGAAATTAGGAAGCATAAGAATTTCAACCAGAAAGCGTGAAAATACTTGCATTTCCAAACCACCAGATGTCGTGAGTTTTGTGTGTAGGCAAAGTGACAACCCTAGCGTGAATGTGCATAATCGAGACCAACTGCGGGTAGTTCGAAAAACCCGCACAGCTAGGAGATACTGATACAATTCCTCGCCAGTCTGCCTGCGACCACGAGCGTTACGGCACGCTCGAAACGTCAGGGAAATAATAAAAGTAAGTCCCGTTTTTGTCAAAATAATGAGTGAACATCGTGTAAGTTTAAATAAATCAGTACAATGCGTTTTATGCCATATCGGCTACCATGTCACTACAACGCGTAAAAGTCAATGGTCTTTCGGCGAAGGAGTCAATAACTTTGTGGCCAGCATATTGTCAGAGCACAGACTAGTGGTATGAGCTTCTTGCTACTTCGAAGTCATAGTCTCATCAATAATTTCGTACTTCTAAAATTATACTAGTGATTTAATTTAAAGTAGGATTCTATTTTTTGTAATTTATTAGGTAATATTTTTAATTTTAGTTTTAATCTCATTGTATATCTTTTCTTTACTGCCAATAAACAATATTCCTTTATTTATTTTACATTATTTCTTAAGTACTTTATTGGCGCAACAACCCTAAATTAAGTAAGTTTTTCACCAGCTTTCGCCGGCGCCGCCGGGCTCATGAAGATATCTCTACTGTGTCCGTCCGGTGTTACTTAGGATGACGAACAGTAAGGTGTCCAGGCGTTAACCGCAAACAAATAATATTTTTACTGAGCGATATCCAAGCCAGCGATGATGATGTGCTTTGGTTTTGCAACAATATTGGGTAATGTATTTTAAGGCACTATCCTTAACTTTTTCTAAATGTAAGATTACTCATCTGGTCATTAGTGGAAGTACGGGAACGCCATTTTAACCTATAAAAATGACATAAATCACAAGTCCGATTTTATTTTGTGACCTGTTAGAATGCGTTAAGTACTAATAATAAAAAATATATTCTAACAATTGTTAGCATTGCGCTAGGTATAATACATGTATTTGTTTGCTACACATAGAAAAGATTATGTTAGTTTTATTTTTCTCCACCAGGCTATCGCTTTTTACTATTGAAACATAACTTCACATTTTATAATGGTTTTGTCAAGAGCATGTGTCGTCTTAGCCATTTGTTATTCATTTAGAATTCAAGGTCACTTATATTTTGACAAATTGTTTTCGATTATGCTCACGTAATTAATTAATTAATTTATTTAATCTTTATTGCACAATACAAGATGGTACAAATGGCGGACTTGATGCCATAAGGCATTCTCTACCAGTCAACCAATGGGCTAAACAGAAAGGTTAAGTAGGTGCAGGGTCTATTAAATTTGACAGAATTAATAAGAGAAACAAAACACTAACAATAGATACATATTAAGCTATATTCATAAACTTACATAAATACATATAATAATAAACATACATACATATATTTTATATACCTTGTGTGAACCATCAGGAGGACGATGAAGAAAGCTTGTCAAGGAAATGCTTGCGCAAAAAGCGCTTGAAAGTGAATTTAGTCTGAGCTTGCCTGAGAGAGATATCTGAGAGAGACATAATCTATTGACCAAACTGTTATAAAATGACAGATGATGTTGAAATAGTTGAATGCAATAGTATGGTAAAGGAAAACATATCTTGTATAATCTGTTCTTGTTGTTATTAACAAATATCTATATAATACCTAGCGCGACGTCAAAAACTGTTAGAAAATATTTTTTACTATGAGTAATCATATCATACTCTCTAACTAAAAAAGAAAATCGCACTTGTGAGTTATCAATGCTCAAAACTGTTCGCGTACTGTAGTACATCTGATATGTTACATCCTAGATGAGACTCTACCAGCATGAATGTAGTTGAGGGTTTTTGACTGAAATCCTAAAACATCATATTCACTACTTCTTTTTCAGAGAATTTTCCAGTGGAGTTCGTCCGAAGTCAAGCCAATAAGCAACTAGCACTCATCGACGGATACCCATACTACTGCGAGAAAGCACACAACAACGCGCATTATTGGCGTTGTCAAAGAAATAACATATGTAAAGCACGATTCACCATTACAAAGACTGAACAGGGCTCCACACTACATAATGCGAAGCTTCAACATACCCATGACGCATATAAATACACTGTAATGAATGGGGTATATATTAAACTTAAATCATAATAATCATAAAAAAGTTATACACATTCAAAAAAAATTGTTTCCTTTTCATTTCGCATTTTTATTTGAAAAAAAAATATGTTTGTCAGTTTTTATATCACCATGCAAAGCTTTTCGGCTATAATCATTGAATAATGTTTAAAATCTAACGAGTAGTATGTTTAATGTTACGAAATCACTGACATTAACATAAAACGTCTAAAGCCTAAAGTCTTGTCCTTACATTTTAGGTCACGTTAGTCCAGAGCCTAGCGAACAATAGGTAATGCTCGCCGTTTTACAAAAAATACCGTACAAAGTTTTTGAATTCTTTGTCTTGAGGGTAGTCGAACGTTTGGCCAGATAGCACCAGCCAGCATAGATTTTACCTGTCACTATAACTAGTATTGTTCTATGGGATTTGGCTTACAAATTAGAATCCAGAAAAAACAAAAAAGAAGATTTTGACACTATTGTTAGACCTGACAGGAAAAACCTATGCGCCATCTGTGCAAATGAAAACCTTCGGCCGATCAACCCCATTGAGGGCATTGTTTATGCCTGAAACATATTTAAACTACTACTACTTTAACTTGACCAACTAAAGAATTATCTGTTTTAGAGGATGTTCCAGTCGACTTTGTCCGAAGTCTAGCTAATAAGCAGCTAGCCCTCCTCAATGGGTACACATTTTACTGCGAGAAGGCCATAGGTAATGCTCAGTATTGGCGATGCCCTAGGAAAAGGATATGCAAGGCTCGTTTCACTATCACGGAAGATAAAACTATGTCCAAAATACACAATGTGATGCTAGAACATACGCATGATCCGTACAAATATGTTATAGAGAATGGCGTATATATTAAACTAAAGGCTTGATTAGTGTTATAACTTTTATAAATTACATACATTGGTTAATTTTTGAATTTTGGTTTTTTTGTTACAAAACTTATAGGAACCCTTAGGCCGTCTACTAATCTATCTAAACATATAAATGCCTATGTCCTGACTGACTGACTGATCCCCGCAGGGTCGAAACAACTGAAGCTAGAAAGTTCCAAAGTGCAGATAGGATTATTTGCAGATTTATAATGTATACAAGTAATAAGAACCGATTTTGAAAAATTCAACAACACTGCTGCTTTTAAAACACCCACACAACATGGACGATCCTTAAATTGAATTCAATAGTGTTACACACACGATAGGTAAGTACTTCATTTTAACTAAATTGTTTGACGTTTCCAGTTTCCTTCGTTCGGAACTACGCGAACAAGACACTAGCGCTCGTGAACGGGTACACATTCTACTGCGAAAGGGTAAGAGCGGGGAGGGAATATTGGGTATGTACTAAAAAAAAGACTTGCAAGGCGAAATTCACCATGACCGAGTCTAAGGCCGTCAACGTCAACTTTCAGCATACACATGATGCGTACAAGTATGTTATTAACGATGGGATGTATGTTAGGACTATGGAGTTAAAAAAAGAGTAAATTTAGAAAATAAAAACCTGACTGCCTTAACATGTCATTCATAATTTTAAATAAAAAAGAACCGACTTCACTTAGACTCCAACTTTCCAAAAGGAAATGCCCGAGCTACTGTAAAAATATCTAAATCTCTATAGGTGTGCCTATAATATTTGAAGTGTTCCCTCGATTTCTCCAGGATCCCATTATCAGATTCTGACCTGGTTACAATGGGACCAACAGTATCTCTTTTAAACAAAAAAATAAATTTCCAAATCGGTGCAGCCGTCTTGGAATAATGCGTGAAGTTATATCAAAAAAAATGCAAAAACAAAGATCCTGATGAATTGAGGGCCTCCTTCTTCGAAATCGTGAAGTCGGTTGAAAAGAAAAAAAACAAGTGCTCTATAAATGTGTTAAATAGTTAGTAGCCATAGCGACCTTAAACAGTTAATTATTGGAAAGATTTAAGGTGGTCTAGATTTTTTATGGGTCCCAACTTTTAAAATCCCTATGGGTACACATCCACCGATCCACCAATGGTAAGTTAAGTGCGTTGCTCTTTGTGGGATTGATGTGAATGAATGTGAACATTGTGAACACGTAGATGGTGGTGGTATCGGTGGTACATATATTGTGAATGTTTTATTAATAATTACCAAAATTTGCACTATTTCCTATGTGACTGGGTATGCTCAGTGCCAGAAATGTAATTGTAAATATAATTCGTGTACTATAATACAAATAAGCTGTTCTTTTATCTAATACTATAAGAGTTTATAATATTTAGCAAATGTGATTAAATGAGAATGAGATGACTACACAAGCTTAAACATATTATTATGTATATCTGTAGTTTCCCGAGCATGCGAGTGCAAACAAAACAAACACGATACTATTTGGATATAATACGTTATTAAATATTTCACTTTGGTACTTTTTGTTCTTATTTCTAGAGAGTACTTTTAAAGTGGGCAACGCGCTTATGAATAACACTTAAGAGATGCGCCGTTCTCGAGAATGTTCTCCGTCTACTATGGCAAATATTCTCGAGGGAGAACGTTTCCCATACAAAACGAGAAAGGTTCTCGTGGGAGAACGTTTCCCATACAATACGAGAAAGGTTCTCGAGGGAAAACGTTTCCAATACAAAACCGGAAAGGTTCTCGAGAGAGAACGTTTTCCATACAAAACGTGAAAGGTTCTCGAGAATTCTCGAGAACGCCACAAATCTAGCAAGCACAGTTTAATGGCAAATTTGCGGCAGTCCTGCTTGCGCCTAGTAAAAACGCGGCCCAAACAAAGAATCTGGATACCGCTTTTTTATTTTTGTATTTTCAGAACGACTCTAATATATAAGAATAATATAGCCATACGATTAAATAAATCCAAGCACTTAAATATTGTCGAAACGATAAAATTCAATTCCTTTACTCATTAGATTTTTTTTTCAGTTAAACTGGTGTACAATTCCGCGGGAAAGCAATTAGCAATATATCAAGGTTACACCTTCTACTGCAATTCACCCAAAAACGCAGCTTGGAAGAAATACTGGCGCTGCACCAGATGTGGCGCGGGCACATGCACCGCCCGACTGTACCTCACTCCGGATGGTGTCGTGTTCAATCCGCAAGTCACGCATTGTCATCCGCCGCCCAAGTTTATGATACGCAGTGGGATGTATATTAAGCTTTAATATTGTATTGTTAATTCATAAATTGAACTCATATAATACCGAGAATCACAGTTAGTAATCGCTTCTCTCTTCGGCAAAACGGGTAAGGATCCTAATTTTTTTTTCCAGTTTGACGTGCTGATTGTAGTTCTCTATATTTTAATTATAAGTTCAATAGGTACAAATCGCTTTCATGCGATACAATTTACCTTTGTATTATTTAGTAAACGATAAAAAATATTGTATTTGTATTTAATTATTGTATCCTTTGAAAACTGAGTAGGTACTTTTTGCTTTCCACTATAATTATTAAAGACAGTTTAGATAAATATTAGGAGCGCAATTATTAGTATTTTTTTAAAACCGTATGAACATTCTGCTTTGTGACCCCACAGTGATCAAACCAGTGATTACTAGTTTTCTAATTCCGAGATTAAATTAAAAAAAAAAAAAAAAATACAATTATTTATTCCGTAAGACACACATTGTTTATAATGTAAGGTGATGGAGCCACCCGGTAAGCTAAAAAATATAAGATTAACCGGTAAGATTAGGTACTATTTCACGAAACAAAAGCTTCCAGGCGTTTTACGCCTCGTATGAAAAAACGCTCCAATTTGCCGCTCAGTTTCGTGAACGTGACAGGAAGCTTACACGTTTCTTTCACGCGCTTGTTGCCGACAGCGTCAAAATCTGAGCAAAATATTGTTTGGAGCGCTTTTTTGTGAATGAGGCATAACGGTATACAATGAGTTGACACTAGTCTGTTGCGGCATGCGAACTCTGCTCAAGTCCCTTCTGACGCAACGTTCGACATGCCGCTGAACGAGCCGCCATTGATATCGTACACTAATTTATTGACCTGATCAATTTATAATTGTTTGACAAAACCTTAATCTTAACTGAAATTATAGATTTCGTATACGAAAGAAAAAGTAAGTAAAGTGACCAAGGCCTCCGCTAGGAGTGGAATCGACACAGCGCATTTGCATTCGCGATAGACGTCAGAATTGTTCTCTACTTAGTTGTAAAATCTAAATAAAAATAAAAACTTGTTTAAGGGTCGTGTGACGTAACGTATTGGTAATGGCAAGTTGTGTATGGTATGTGTGTGGGTGTTTACTGTATGTGTGGTTGGTTTGGTACCTAGTGGGTCAAGTATTAGTAAATGTAATTAAGGTGTTGATTCGTGAATTTTTCCTTTGTTCTAGTAATGATATTGCACAATATGTCCGGAAAAGAAGTAGCTTTATATGAAGGTTTCACATACTATTGCAACAGACCGGTCAGCTGGAAGAAAATCTGGCGATGCACGGCCGGCAGTCCCTGTAATGCTCGTCTTTATTTAACCCCTGAGGCCGTCGTCTACAAGTGTTTTCTGATGCATTGCCATCCGCCTCCGAGATGTACTATACGAGATGGGATATTGATTAAAGTTTAATGAAATTTTATTTATTAAATAAATGTTTACAATAATGTCAATACATACGTCCTTATAAATTACATTAAAATTTCTTAGCTTAGGCTAACCTAAAGAGAAAGTTTAATTATGTCTGATTCAATACTTTTACAGACTAGACTTAATATTCTGAGTGGTAGATCACGTGATAATCAGTGTTCCTATTTATAAAAGCAAAATATTAATTTATAGGACAATTGATGCCGTTTCTATATCGTCACAAGTCTGATATCGAGCGGAATTAGTTTCTGGTACCATTATTTATATTGAATTTTTATTTCAATAGTGGTAAGGTATAATTTTGAAACTATCTTGTTGTGTTGTGCTGGATGTGCAGCCTAATTTAGATCATGGACATCATTAAAACAATACGTATCGGCTTGATTCACACAGAGCGCGGGCGCGGGCGGGCGCGTGACCAAGCGGGCCCGCGACGCTTTTGTATTCAGTAGTTTTATATGACCACCTTCACACACGCAGCGGGCGCGGGCGGTTGCTTGTTCGCAAAAAAGCGACCGCCCGCGCCCGCTGCGTGTGTGAAGGTGGTCATATAAAACTACTGAATACAAAAGCGTCGCGGGCCCGCTTGGTCACGCGCCCGCCCGCGCCCGCGCTCTGTGTGAATCAAGCTGCAAAAGGTCTCGATGTTGCCACTTGTGAACCGTCGATACTAACTGCGGGACACGTTAAAATATGCATGTGACATAATAAAAGCGTTTGTAGTATAAACTGGTGTATGTATACTTATTTATCCTCCTTAATACTTTAATAGGACTAAATATTAGCTCTTGAATTCACACATTAGTAGTGTTATAGTGCTTCAGCGCGCACTTTGTGTTTGCGATCGTGCTGCCAATAAATTATAATTATAATCCTATTGCTACAATAAGTAAGGACAACGACGTCTTATATTTTGGTACACATAATGATTGTTTCATTTTTTTGTAGTATTAATGGTACACAACAGAGCAGGCAAGCAGCTAGCTGTATACCAAGGTTACACTTACTACGCTAAGCCGACCAACTGGAGTTGGAAGAAGATTTGGGTTTGCACCCGGACTGGGGCATGCCGTGCTCGGTTTCACCTCTCTGAGGATTTTGAAGTGATCAAGTCTCAGCCTAATCATTGTCACAAGCCACCAAAGTTTATTATACGTGATGGTCTGTATACTAAGGTTTAATAATATGTCCTTAATAAATATTGACTGAGGTTTTCTGTTTTTATGTCCTTCTTGCTCACTACTGGGTACTACTTTATTTAAATTGTTATTTCGTTGTTAAGTGATATTTAAACTAGATATTAACCGGTTTCTATTTGTTTTATAATATAAGTTTCGAAGAGAAATGTGTACTGTGTGCCAGAAATTTATTAAGTTTCCACCTGAGTTAGTTCAAAACATCTACTAAAAGACGCTACAAGCAATTATAACCTAAGAGAAAATTTAATTAAGATTCTTACTATGCCAAGACAAGTTATATTTAATAACGAAATTTAGTTTGTTTTGATACTGGATTTAATGTTCTAAATGTGTAAACTTGAAAATAGCTTTTAGTTTATAGTTTTATATTGTAATGTTATAATACCTTGTGTTATTATTCAATAAATTCTCCAGAATAACTTGCAAATAAATTTGGCGGTTCTTCATTTAAACGAATATTTTTTTATTCGGCTGTGAAAGGGTTAAGATACTTTAATGGTCCGCCATTCGTAACACATGAACATGAAAAAAATGCATTAATATGTCTGCATTAAGATCGTATGAAACACGTAAGTATTATAATACTTATGCTGTTTGTTCAGTAACGATGTGCAGATTTGTATCAAAATTAATACTATTTTTTTTTTCAATTCTTTCAGTAAGAATATTAAAGAACAGCACGGGGAAGCAGTTGGCTCTATATCAAGGTTTTACGTTTTATGCAATGCCGTCGAAAGGTGACTGGAAGAAGATTTGGGTTTGTACGAAAAGTGGAACATGCCGGGCCCGTCTTCATCTCTCTCAGGATTTTGAAATGATCAAATGTCAGTCAGAACACTCACACATGCCACCAAGGTTTGTTATACGTAATGGTGTGTATATTAAGATTTAGTTACAAATTCCAAATTTATTGCAGTTTTTTTGTTTATTTTGTTTGACTCATGAAAAAAAATACTTTTTATTTTCTGCTTAACTAGTACACTATTGTGTTTGAATTTTGACTTTAGTACATAAGTTTCTAAAACTGAATTAAAGTGAATTCCATACCTACGATCTGGCGGTCCGTTTTTTGTGAACATCATTTTATTTAATCAAAATGAGTTTGTATTTTGATCGCGTTAAACACCTAGTTGTAATGATTTTGCTGTTTGTATAATAACATGCACTTTGGTGACAGAATTAATATTTAAACCTTTGACCGCCAAAGACGTGAAATCACGCGCACGGAAACCCGTGCCATCAGCGCCAGCGTGTGATATCACGTCCTAAATATAACTGACTGCACTTGCGAAAATTTATCTCTGGCGTCACTGGCACGACTTTTCCGCCCGATGCTTGGCGGTCGAAGGGTTAATAACAGTTTATCTTTATTTTATTTATTTACTTTGTTGATACTAATAGACAGATACATGCAGATGCTGGATGCGGCATGCTGAAGACAGAGAAGATCTGGGTTTGTACGAACTATGGCACGTGCCGCGCCCGACTACTCCTCTCTGAAGACCACCAACACATAATAACTAATAGTACTCCACCAACTTATGAAGTGTCAATCAGGGCACTCTCATGCGCCGCCGAAGTTTATTATTCGGGATGGGATGTATGTTAAGCTTCATAGGCCTACCTATTTACTCAGTCAGACAGCGTGGTCACATCTCCCTGTAGGCCTAGCACATGAGTATAGCGACAGTATCTCGCGGTCGAGATAGACATCTGTCACTGTTTAACTGTATTTAACAGAAAGTGACAGATGTCTATCTCGACCGCGAGATACTGTCGCTACACTCATGTGCTAGGCCTACTGTACGCCTAGCATATCTTGACGTGTGACGCGACAGTTCATACTTCAAGCGCGACTCGAAGTATGAATTGACAGGCGACAACGTAAGATATGCTAGCCGCCCTGGGATTCATACCCCGCATAGGGAGAATGAGTAGGCCTTACGTCAACATTTGGGAACTTATATTTAAGGTAATAAGGTTGTACAGTCACACAGTCACAGTTTTTCACCTTCTTGCGTACAGAAGGTGAAAAACTGGATACATCTCTTTGTAGTGGACTGTACTGCAACTTGTTTTAAAATGGTTCTCCTTCTTAATAGCTAAATTCATACTTTTTTATTACATTACATTCAGTTTTTTACCTACAGCTAATTAAAATATAAGTAAAATACAACAAATAATACTTATATTTACGATTATTTTACTGTATCTACAGAACGCCATAGTTTAAGGACAAGATAACGTTAACGTAAGTAACTTTACCAGCCTTTTATATTTGCTTCCAGTACAAGTAGTCCACAACCATTTGGGAAAAGAGTTAGTCATATACAAAGGGCACACGTACTACTGCAATAAGCCAATGGCGAACGGTTGGAAGAAGTATTGGCGATGCACCCGCTGCGGTGCAGGGGCGCGGTGTACGGCTCGACTCCATCTCTCTCAAGAATATATGGTCATCAAGATTAAGGATGAGCATCATCATTCGCCTCCACATTTTATAATGCGAAATGGAATTTATACTAAGATAGGGTAGACTTCCTGATGCAAGCCTGATTCTGTTTATTTCTCCTTTTCTGTATTATTTATTATTGGAGAATAATAAAGACTATTGTATTGTATCCTCACACACGCCGAACCAACCAATAGAGAGAGGTTAAACTTTCCTTATTCGTACTGGCTCCTTGTCTTAATTTTTTTTAATCAGAATCAGCAGAAATGATGCTTTTAATAAAAAAAAACTAAATCTAAGTCCATGATGTCATGTTAACACCGTAAAAAAATAGCTCTTTTCGAGTATTTTTTGAGGTGATTGTATGTAAACTGTATTTTCTTAATGAATTTTATGTTTAATTTGTTATCTTTGTTGGTTAATAAAAAAAATCAGTAGATATTCCATCAACTTTCTTTTTAAAATTTTCACTTTAGCACTTTTCCTTGGGGGTACGAATTAAGCAGTTTTCTCCTATGGTACAAAAGTAATGTTCAGTCTCTCTCACTCTCTGTCGTCATTTTAGATGTGACTTATTGGTGATTTATCATGATAAACTGACGTTTGCAGGCGTGTGTTTAATTCACTTAAGTACGAATTTTTTTTCTAGTTGAAACAATTATTAATTTACTTTAATTGTTTTGCAGTACATATGGTACACAACCGCGCCGGGAAAGAACTAGCAATATATAAAGGCTACACGTATTACTGCAACATTCCCAGTAGAACTGGACACAAGAAGATTTGGCGCTGCACGACGGGTCGCGCGTGCACTGCACGACTGCATATGTCTCCTGATCTGGTTATTATGAAGGCGCAGTTGGAACATTGCCATCCACCGCCGAGGTTTCTCATAAGAAATAATATGTGTATAAAGATATAATGACTAGTAGATTTATACATTCCTGTATTCAATTTAGTGGAATCTGATTGTTACTTTACATGAAAATCGAAATTCGTCATCTCCGTTTCTATCGAAAGAAAGAAAATTGTTTATTTGGTGGTAGGTACAGAAAATAGTAACAACATATCAACTTAATCTATTTACATCTTAATCCTATCGGTCTTGCACATTGGAAAGTTAGTGATGCAAGCAGACGATCAAGTGAACGAAGTGGTTCGCGGCAATAGGGATATTTACTGCTTCTGATAAAAGCTTTATAGCGTTTTTTAATAAATATATCTGATATGAATGCTAGTATGAAAAAAATACGGGTGAATAATTGAAACAGTGGCTTAAGAGGCTGACAACACCCAATGACCAGTTTTTTAGCTATAACTACTTGTTTTGAGAAAGTAAAAAAAAAATATGTTAATATTCGTTATATTTGGAAGAACTTAGTTAATTCCGATACACGATTGGACGAAATCGGCTCGATAGAAAATAATTCCAAAGTTACATCTTAAAATTAGCTTTAAACAGTTGTATGTCTTTAGTTTCTTGACTTATTTATACGTCTGTAACTAAGAACAAAATCGCACCACACGAATACTAAAAACTGCATTATTTTATATTTCTCAATGAATGCTTAGTAATTTTTTAATTCATCATTTTGTAAAATTTGCAATGAGCTCCCATACTAATCGTAACACAGTGTTTCTCTTTCACTCGCGCTGAAAAAGATAGGGAGGGAATTTAGCTGTTGCCAGCCCCTTAAATATCTATTTCTGGTAGGTTAAATTGACACATCATTCCGCTGTAACATTATGGCCACTGTAGTAAATACTCGAATACAGGTGCCATATAAATAACTATACTTGTTTTACTTTACGTTACGAAACCGGGCAGGGAAGCAGCTGGGCCTATACCAAGGCTATATATACCTTCTACTGCATGCACACCTACAAGACTAGCAGCATGAAAATCTGGGCCTGCACCAACAATGGTCTAGCTAGCCTGACGTGATCGCTTTCATCTCGTTAACGATTTACACATGGTCTGCCGACACATTCACAATTAATTATTGTTTCCTTGCAGTAACATTCATACGAAACCGTGCAGGAAAGCAACTAGCCCTGTACCAAGGCTACACATTCTATTGCATGCACACCAACAAGACTGGCAGCAAGAAGATCTGGGCCTGCACCAACAATGCTCTACCCTGCCGTGCTCGCTTTCATCTCGTTAACGATTTACATATGTTTAAGAGTCAGCTAACTCATTCACATCAACCTCCTACGTTTGTTATTCGTAATGGTTTATATATTAAAGTTTAGTATGTATAAATTAATGTAGTCCCATATAGTCAATATTTTGTATCTCAAATGTAATTTGTACTGTTCTTTAAAGTGGATTAATATATTGGGAAAATATTACATATACTAGAAGCGTCGTCTTGTTGCATCGCTCACTCATTAAGGCTCCTTATTCGAAAAACTCTATTAATGAAAAAAGCCGCATAAAATGCTATTTATAAGATAGTTTGAAGTATTAGTAATACAATAAAATAATTTTGAACCATGTTTATTATTATTAAGTACCCAAAAATACGATTCAGAAAGTGTCCTGTGAAGTGAGATTTAAGTGTCATTTAAAAAAATTCATAGTAATTTGAAATTTACTGCTATAGTAATGTTTTTTTTATCATGATAGAAATATAGTTTAACTTTGCTATGGTAATATTTTTAGGGCAAAATATTCATAGGGTTTTCGTGGAAAAAATGAAATGTAACCGTGTTTTCATCAAAAAACTGGCATATAATCAGAAGGTATTTTGTCGATTATCCAAGATGAATCTTCGATTTTTATTTCCATGGCCGTCTCATACATGATATACTCAATTGAATTTAATTCAAATTGAATAAGAATTTTTACCCTTTTTGTGTAATCTGAAAATGAACGGTATACCTAACTGGAAAATCCGGAAAGGCCTTCCAAGACAACCAATTTTTTTCATATTTCACTCGTTAAAATTTAATATTTGCTCCGATGGCCGTCTAGATAAAGAAATGAACTATTATGTACATCAATAGTTGATTTAAAAAAACTTAGTATTTTCGCCATAGCCTTCGAAGAAAATGAAGCATTTCGTGAAATTCGCGCGTTTTGGGAATAAGGCCTCTTATATCTTATATTGTCGATAATGTTTCGAAGTGACATTTCATAGCAGATATTAAGTTCACCAAGTAAAGTATAAATCAAACTGTATGCTGATAACTACCTATCAATAATATGTTTATATGAACAAAAAACAAATAATAAGAACTAAAACAAAGAGTTTTTTAAAGCGTATTATAAAAAGTTTATGCTGTATATTTTATTATAATGTATACGTAACTTGCAAATTCATATCATATTACGTACATCATAACTGTCATAAGGATTTGTCGATAAATTAATGTCGCTGGGAAGTCCCTACGCCATTGTTATTCCTGTCACTAAAAGTTCTATTTCTGCTGATCTGCTCTTCGGTCACTGCTCAATAAAGTGACCTTCACATACTTTATTCTTATTAAAATTATAAAATAAATGAAGTAATTAAACATGTACCTAAGTATTTTGTACCAATAAGTCCAATTACCCAACTCAATACATAGCTTCAACCCAACACAATGCAACATCATACACTCATTGTTTTACTTAAATTCAATGGATGATGTTACTTGTTGGATGACAGAAACTTACTACCATTAGAAAAATATTAGATTAGTTGTTTTTATCCAAATAAAAAAACTGGAATATAAAACATTTTAACAGAGGACTCACCCTGCTGTTTCATTGCTTCCAGTAAAAGTAGTCCACAATAATTTGGGAAAAGAGCTAGTAATATACAGAGGCCATACGTATTACTGCAGTGTAGCAAACGCAAACGGCTGGAAGAAGTATTGGAGATGCACGCGCTGCGATGCTGGGGCGTGCACAGCTCGACTCCATCTCTCTCCAGAGTACAACGTTATCAAGATTGAGGGTGACCATCACCATCCGCCTCCGCGATTTATAATGGAATTTTTACTCAAATAGGATAGAATTCCTGATGCAAGCCTGATCCTTAGACACGAGGAACCGACCCAAAAGAGAGAAAGAGTAAACTTCCGTTATTCGTACTTGTTCTTTGTCTTAAATCAAAAACAGCAGGAAGGTTTCTTGTAGGTACCTAATAAAAAAAATTAAACTAAGTCGTAATTATTTTACATGATTTTTAAAGTGGGGCATTCCACTCATACAATAGTATGTTATTCAATCAAATACAAACACTGAAAACATTGAAAAAATAATCAACCCAGCCGGTCTTGAACCTGGCATCGATACGCCTTACCGGGGCTCGATCGCTTTACCAATTGAACTGAACCCATAGCTTAATTGGTAAAGCGATCGAGCCCCGGTAAGGCGTATCGATGCCAGGTTCAAGACCGGCTGGGTTGATTATTTTTTCAATGTTTTCAGTGTTTGTATTTGATTGAATAATAAACTAAGTCGATCAAGTCATGTTCATGTTCTCTCCGTATTTTTATTTATTAAAAGATTAAATAATAGGGATGATGACACATGTTGATACGATGCAAACTGATCAGTATATCCAAATAAAGTAAAAATTTTAAAAATATATTGAAATTTTTCAAAGAATGATGAAGAAAGAGGCTTCAAAATTCTCGACGATCTTTTAAAGTACGAAATTTAATGAAAATAATGATACCATTCGATTCTTAACATTTTGCTGTAAAATAAATTGTATGGCAACTATATACATAAACGAAAGATTTCATTGTAAAAATAGCAATGTCATAATTTTTTCATACTTTAAACAGGGCGACGTGATGATCGTGACGTCACCTTTTCAGATCATGTTGTTAGAAGCGTTTTGAGAAATAAATGCAAATCTCTGACTTTAAGTCTCATTTTTGACTTTGCTTTTGCTTTAACGCAAATGCAAAATTACCCCATATAGACATTTGATCCTCACAACAAAACGATTCGATGGATATCATACATGAAAAAAAACATCATGCCTTTACTTATAAAGATAATTCTTTCCAGTATTTTTGAGGTGATTAAATATTAAATTCTAATGTGATCTTTGTTGAATAATGAATAAATTACGATTATTTTTCTATCAACAGAATTTCCTTTCTCATGTTTTAGCACTTTACGGTACGAATAAAGAAATTTTCTGCCATAGCTCCTTTTGGAAGCATTTAATGTGTACAAAAGTAAAGTTCGGTTACTCTGTCGTCATTTTATTTATTTAACTGCATATACAGAATTCAATGTCGCTTACAATATTAGTGAAATTAACTTAATGGTACTCTAATTTGAAATCTAGGTCCTTCACACAACGAGCTGCGTTCACTTCAGGGATGAACAAGTCCAGAGTGTCCCCAGCGTATTTCCTCTTTGGGCAATCGTAAATGATCATTGCATAATTGCTTTGCAGTACAAATGATACACAACCGCGCCGGGAAACAACTAGCAATATACAAAGGCTTCACGTATTACTGCAACAATCCCAGTACGACTGGACACAAGAAGATCTGGCGATGCACCACCGGCGGCGCATGCACTGCGCGACTGCATCTGTCTCCTAATCTTGTTATTTTGAAGGCGCAGTTGGAGCACTGCCATCCAGCGCCGAAGTTTCTGATAAGAAATAATATGTATATTAAGATATAGTCTTTATTTAGTCATGTATTTCTATCAATAAAGTTAAGTACACCTCTAGCTCGAAGTGTTTTAGTGCATTTGTTTTGTTATTATTAGTTAAGGCTCTTTTTCTTTCACGCAATTTGATTTTGAACAGACAAATGAAACTTTGATATTGATCGGATACCGGACCTATTCACAATAAGGTCTAGTTTAACCTCTGGGTTGGAAGGTCAGATGGGAGTTGCTTTCGTAAAAACTAGTGCCTACGCCAATTTATGGGATTAGATTATCAAGCAGACTCTAGTGAAATGGGGAAGGCCGGTAAAAACTTATTGCAGAGGGCGCTGTTCCAGATTCCATAATAAGAGAGAAAGAGACAAAAGATTAATGCTCCTTAACAATGTACGAAAACTAGATATATGTATACGGTCAGAAGGCTTTTCCTAGGAAAAATTCTTCCCTGTAGCTTTATTCTACAGTATTTTTAAGCGACATCAAGATTTCGGAGGAGGAGGTTCTCAATTCGTCGGGATCTTTGTTTTTGCAATTTTTTTTATGTATGTTCACTGATTATTCGAAGGCGGCGGGACCGACTTGGAAGAGAATTTTTTTTGAAAGACTACTTCACATGTGGTCCCATTGTCATTAGATCAAGATCTGATGATGGTATCCTCGAGAATCAAGGGAACTCTTCAACAATTATACGCACACCTATTAATACTTATTTGAGTATTTTTATAGCAGCTCGAGCATTTGCTTTTGGAAAGGGCGAAGTCGGTTCTTTTTTGTTCAAAATTATAATTTGAGAGTATTTCGGAAACCTCGGAATTTCCTTTGAAGACCAATTCGAGGCGATACAGTAAGTTATTTTCGCTAAAATAAATAAAAACTACTTCCCGCCATACACATTTAGCTTTTCTAAGGACCATTGTTGGAAATGGCATTGTGACAGTTGCCTACCCCATTCATCCGTGGCAAAATTCTGGACACGCTAGCATGACGACTCTGATTTTGAGCTGCTTCCAATCAGTTAGTAAGGAGAGCATCTACGACATTCCAGCGGCTCCGTGTCTTGTGGGATCCGCTAAGTGGTTGTTTTAGCCCACAAGCTTTTGGCATACGGCAGAGGTGTCCAACCCAGCCAGTTCCTTGGGTAATTTCATCTACTGGATAGTTCTGTTAAAATTAAATTACTTTTATTTATAGTCACAATGGTACAAAATGCCGCCGGAAAGCAGATCTTGGTTTACAAAGGCTTCACGTATTACTGGAACTCGCCAAAGCCCAGCGACTGGAAGAAGATATGGCGATGCACGAGCAGCAAAAGTTGCAGAGCTCGCGTCTACCTCACTCCTGAGGGTCTTGTGTTCAAGTCGCAGTTGACCCACGACCATCCGCCACCGAAATACGTGATACGTGGCGGACTACTTTATAAACTATAAGCAATTTAATTGCAGAGTCGTAAGATTAAGTTTCGCACAGTTAAAATGTTACCAGTGGCGTCAATTTTTTTCACTATTTTTATATAATTTGCCAAAAAAAACTGTTTGTCGTGTTTCGTATATTATTTAATATAATGTTTCATTATGTCATATAATGTGCCACGGGACCCACGGGTGACAAGAAGGCTGGGACACACTTTGTCCAGCGCATCGGTATTGCTGGCCACTGTGGCAATAATTACAATTCCCAATTGGGAAGATATGATGGCGCTGCAGCGGTCGGAATAGCGATCTACTGTTCTTAAAAAAGTGGACCAATATGAGCACCAGTGTTTAGAAGACCTGGATGCTAGAAGGCATTTAAGAAAGACTCTTACGTGTATACGTACCCGTACATACCCAGCTGGTCAACTTCACTGCGCCTCGAGTCTTCAAGACGAAATTTGGGTTTGCAAGTCATACCCGAGCCTTCCATAATCCGGGAAGGAATAATTGACGGAGTCGCTGTCGCCGGATATGGCGAGGAGAAATGATGATGATGATGAATTGCAATTATTGCAATGCCGCTAGCTTTCTGGGTACCTGGCGATTTCTAGAAAAAATATAGTCCATTTTTATTTGTATGTAAAATATGTCTTATGTAATGTTTTAGGATGTAGTATTTGTTTATTAGTTTTTATCATAATTCTAATAAAATACACTCCATTTGTAGGTATTAAAAAATTATCCAAGTACGAACTGGTGTTTTTGTTGACTAGTAATACCAGTGATAAATTTTGCATTTTCATATAAAATAAAGTAAACTTCTAAATTAAACAATTTCAGTACAACTAATTGGTTTACAATAATTCGGGGAAGCATCTGTTAGTCTATAAGGGTTACACTTATTACCATACAAGTGCGACCTGGCGTTGCACTAGTGGATGTAAAGCCCGTCTACATCTCACCCATGAGGGAATCGTTGGTAAAAGTATCCTGACCCACGACCATATGCCTCCAAAGTTCGTAATACAAGATGGAATACTCATTAGACGGAAAAACGTGTTCCAATTCTAAGTCGTTACTAATAAATTAACTTACTCGGCATGTGATTTTTAAATCTCCTAAATAATATTTTCAATATTTGTGAACACTACCTTCCACTACCTTAAGCATTTGATTAATATCTTAGTTGATTATTGTTTCAGTGGTCCACAACAAAGTTGGAAAACCTCTCATCATAGTTGGGGGCTACAGTTTTTACATTAAATATGGAGATATTAATACTGCTAAAAGCATATGGAGGTGCACTAACAGTAAACGGTGCCGCAGCACCTTCCACATGATCGATGGTCGTTTGTTTAAAGCCAACTTGGAGCATAATCACAGGCCACCTTCATTTTCTATACAGAACGGAGTATATATCAAACACTATGCGGAATAAAGTGTATCTCTATCAAGACTATTTGACGTTTAACATTATGAATACTTAAAAAAAAACATTATACAAAACATTGTCTTATCATCAAAACCAACGTGCCGATAGGGCAATAAAAATAAAGCAAGAAAGCTGCGACGGGAATCATTACATAAGGCGAGAGCGAGCGAGACCTGAGAGATATATACCTAGAATTTAAACAAGTGTAAAAAAACAAGTAGCAAATACCTATATGCAGAGATACTCGTAGATACAAAATATCCAATATTAGTTATTTTTATAAATTTCTTAATAATGTGTGTTTCATTTCTCTTAGTTTTAAAAGTCCCTGCACTTATTTTGCACTGAATTAGTTGCAACTAATTCGAAAAATTGCTGCAGCTGCTTTAACAGTATTACCATTGAACCTTTACTTGTTCCAGTGGTGCACAATGCAGCTGGAAAGACATTTCTCATAGTCAATGGCTTCAGTTTCTATTCTACATATAAAGGTCCCGTCAACAGTGGCCAGAGCTATTGGAGATGTACCAACAGCAAACGGTGCAAAAGCAGCTTCAGCGTGATGGACGGGAATATGTATAAAGCTAACTTGGTGCATAGTCACAGGCCGCCGTCATTTACCATAGTAGATGGAATATACACTCGGGCTAGTCGTAGGACACGTTCACCCCTCAAAATAGAAGTGGAGCTGGACAGGAATTTTGACTAAATGAAATTATGAGATATGAGAAAAACAGAATACTTACTAAATGGTGGCTCACGTTGTCAAAATGATCACCAGCTCGATGATTAAAGAATGACGGGTGACAAGTACTTAAACAGTGAATAAGGTTAACAAAAAGACTGAAAAAATAAATGGATTAGACGAGATTTATAGATATTCAGCAGAGTGTGGACGCGGGGTTAAACAAAAATAGTTTAAAATTAGAAGATACATGAATTGTAGATTATGCATATACAGGTACATTTTAGCAATAGTTTTACCCTTTACGAACATATATGATTTAAATTTAATTATATATATTAGTATAAACTGTAAATAAATATTAAACATGATTATATGACATTTTTAAATTAGCATAAGACCAAAAAGGATTAAAAGAAGAAAGACGACGACATGCAGATTCCGCATGACTTTAGACTTTAATGGCCGTATGCCACGATATTCCATTGATATAAAGAAAAAGAGTCCTCGTCATCACATTAGAGAGGAAGTAGATTAATACCTATGCGCGCACAATTTATTTTTTGAAATTGTATAAAGACTAATTCAATAAAAAAAGAGTCTAGTGTTTAAGTACAGGATTGTAGATCTTGAATTCCACAAGGAAAATTATCTATTAGGCCAAATACATTTAATTCACACAACACGAGGAATTGAACGAACAATCATGCCAAACGGAGTATCTGAGCTGACACTAAAAAGCACAAAACATTCTTATTTTGTAATAAGTACTAGTGGAATAAAAAAAATATTAAATTCGTCATGAACGATAATCTCCAACATTGCTGACATATACATACGTAAGTAAGCGTTAAGCTATAGGTTTAATTACGGACTTATAATTTCGAACATTGTTTTATTTGCTCTATATTTTTAGTTTATTTCATTCAATTCTATAAGATTCGTTAACGTGGAAATGCATTTTTTTAAAGAATTAAGATGACAATAATATTAAAATTCTATAATTGCACAAAACTTAACTCATTGAATAAAAGAAACCTATTATTTGGCATAAAACTTACGATTATCTCAGCTTTAGCCAAGCTTCTCTTAATTCATTTACAAATATTCTACAACTTGTTTCTCAATTCCAGTGCAAATTGTCTACAATACGTCTGGTAAACCACTGGCAATAGTAAACGGGTATTCGTATTATTGCCAGAAAAACACCAGCAAGACCTCCTGGGCATGTACGAAGGGTCGCCCGTGCAGAGCACGGTTCCAGCTGACGGAGGACATGCATATGCTGCGTGCGATGTTGGAACATGGACATGCGCCACCTTCTTTTATAATAAAGGATAGGGTTTTATTTAAACTTTAACGATAATGTAATATTTTATTACGAAGGAAAGTATTCTTCATCATAGTGGATACCTTGGAAAACACTGGTCGTGTGTGTACGGGACCCGACACCGAATGCGATTATTACAGAAAACTAAATACATTGTGCTGGGAGTTTGTGATTCTTATTCATTTTCCTCGTTGCTTTTTTACCCATTAAATTGTAGTAGAGAATTTTAACAACAATATCCATTCGGAGCTTTAGTACGATTCTTATCGACTCTGAAGTAGGTTTTCCTGGAAGACAATGAAGAAGTCTCCAAGAATTGAGTAGGTATTTCTAAAGGTTTCGAATACTAATAAAATGAGTAATACAGTAATATAATGAGACATCGTTGGCCTTAAGGAACAATCTAAAAAAACTTTTCTTAACCTGAGTATTCCATTGCTTTCAGTGCAAATAGTTCGCAACACCGCTGGCAAGCAGATGGTTATAGTCAACGGGTATACGTACTACTGCAACACCACAGGCGAGGCGAAGGATGTGTACAGATGCACTAAGGGTTGGCCGTGCAAGTCAAGATTTCATCTGACAAGGGATTTTAGGTTAATACGAGCGATGTTGGAGCATGCGCACAGACCGCCTTCGTTTATCATAAAGGATGGGGTTTTTATTAAAGTTTAACTAATCTAGGGTATCTGTAATTGAGTCGTCAGTTATATACTTAAACTGATGTATTAAATAACCTGTCTGGCTTATCGGATGAAAAAAAAATTGACATCCGGTTTTACCACAATGTGTTTTTTTTACATTTTTCTTTATACATATATATATATATATTCGATTTTTATATTAATAATATATATTTTCTTTATATATATATGTATAAAGAAAATATATATTATTAATATAAAAATCGAATATATATATATTCGATTTTTATATAATTGTAATTAAATTAAATTATTAAGACTAACACTAGATTAAGATTTTTGTTTGTTTGTTACTAACATTCTAAGGATACCTGGTTTGCCCGAAATAAATAAATTTGATTTATAATTTATTTATACATGCGTATTTTATTTAATTTTATTGAGATCTTTTTTAAGCGCTGAAATCGTACTTTTTGTCAGCTAACACTGGCCATGAAAGTACCACTTTTTCGTAAGTGTGGTGCGACACCGCGGTGCCGCGCTGCTTTGATTTCGGGTGAAACGTGCAACGCGGTACCGCGGTGTTGTTTCCGCAGCGTAGATGTGCAAAGGCCCTATGTTATGTCTATACTAGTTGTTGTTAGTCTTCTTGAGTAATAATAAAATTTCCTTCCTGCCCTAACGCTTTTTCTAAATTTCCAGTGCAAATAGTCCGCAACAGATCTGGCAAGCAGCTTGCCCTAGTCGACGGATATTCGTACTACTGCATCATCCCAGGCAAGACGAAAGATGTCTGGGCATGCACTAAAGGCCGGCCGTGCAAGGCAAGATTCCATATCACTAAAGATTCAGTGATGCTGCGTGCGATGCTGAACCATGTGCACTCACCGCCTACTCATATTATAAGGGATGGGATTTTTATCAAAGTTTAATAATTGTGATTAAAAAATATGGGACACGTATGATTGATTGTAAAATTAACTTAATCAAAGTTCCGTTAAATTTTGATGTAAAACTGTAGCATGGCGTGACGTCACGAGTTTCCTCTCTATTTTTTCATTGTCAAAAAAAATACATATCTAAATAGTATTTTATATAATCTAACTGATGGAGTAATTAATTACCTACAATCATATTAACAACTCCAGGATCTTATTACAATAATAATAAGTCAGATGCCCCACTGACAGCGATCAGCGGGTAGCGAGAAGTGATATGATTTTGTTTTTTTGCGAAGGATTGACACAGCCGTGTTATTTTCTGTTAGAAAAAGTGCTAAATTGACACCGGCGAGTGTTTCTTTCTTTTCGGATGGTCTATCTTATGGACTAAGAGCTGGCCACGTCAGATATGACACAATAATGAGAGCAATGAAACCTGTCTGGTTAGACTGCTTTACCACCCTAATTGCTACGTTTGCGTTAATGGATGGAGCTCAGAGTGACAGACCAACATAGTTTTTAAGTTGGAAAAAGTAATACCACAATAGGTAAAAACTGCCAACGTTGTGTTATTTATAGCGGACGGGGGCTATATTTTAATATAACATATAAAACCATTGTCTATTATTGCGAAAACAAAAATAGTAGGCGACTAACTAAAAAATGCATTATACATCATTTGGCACTACTTTCCCTTAACCGAAACTTCTGGATATGATATAATCTAATTAATTACTAAATTTCCATAATATTGCATCAAACCCAGAACTCTAGGATTTGTTTTCTTCAAGTTATTTGAATTCTTTGACCTCCACCACTTTACAGCTGCCAGATGTCCGGATCTAGAAATAAGCATAGTGTAGCAAACTAACTAAAGGGGTTTCGTTGCTCTCATTATTGTGTCATATCTGACGTGGCCAGCTCTCCGTCTATTAGTTGATTGGACTGATGCCTAATTAAGAAACGGTAAAGTAACCGATCCTAATAAAAAGTTTATGAAATGTTTGTGGCCTTTTCAATCCATCCATAACTTAATATTATAAATGGGAAAGTTTATGTGTGTGTTTGTTTGTTTGTCCGTCTTTCACGGCAAAACGGGGCGACGAATTGACGTGATTTTTTAAGTGGAGATAGTTGAAGGGATGGAGAGTGACATAGGCTACTTTTTGTGTCTTTCTAACCCCACACTTCCCTAAAATGGGCGGTGAAAGTTTGTATGGAGCATTACGCAATTTTCAAGGTAGAAAGCTAAAAATTGGTATGCGGACTATTTGTGTGCGGTTTATTCTGTTCCGAGTTCTCTTCTGTGTTTTAAATCAGGAAAGGGGAACCGTGTTACCCCGAATTTAACGCGAGCTTGTTTAGTTAGAAGTAACTAAAGGCATATTAAAATTGAAGGCCTGGCACTAGACCCTACTCATAGTGTTGTGTTCCTGCTGGTGAGTAAGGTTTGCCAAAGACCTCAAAGAGTGTGTTGACGATGAGGGACCCTCTTGTTCCTTTAGCCGTGAACACAGTGAAACCTCCTTTTTGTAAAGGGTCGACGATGCGTATGTGACACCTCTGAAGTTTCAGGCATCCATAGGCTGCTTACCATCAGGCGGGCCGTATGCTTGTGTGCCACGGTCGTGGTATGAAAAAAAAAAAATAAGGCGGAGACCGCACGTGATGTCTTTTGTACCGTGGTGGTAAGGCGGCTTTCACACTGTTGCGATTTTCCTCATGCGGCGCCGGTGCGCGAGCGAGATAGTTGGTACTCCACGTGTGTTTAGCGCTGTCTCGTTCACCGAGGCGGGACGCGGCGCGATTGATATTGAACCCGTTTGTATTAACTTTCTTTCCACACTTGTAGGTATAGTGGTCATTTTTTGAGATGTCGGTACTAAAGAGTTGTAGGTACCTACAATTCCGACATCTTAAAAAATTCATATTATACAATCAAGGACTTCAATTATATGACTATATTCTTTTGCTTAATATTATTCTATGAGATGTCCAATGTACAGTGAATCCTAAATTGCTCAACAATACTATAAAGTGACCGCACTATAAAAAGGTAATTAGTATGTTTAATTATTATTTTTCCTTTATTTCCCAGTGACCATCCTCCTCGACAATCGTGGCAAGGACCTCGCCATATACGAAGGCTACTCTTTTTACTGCGAGTCTCGTTCACAGACCAAGATCGTCTGGCGTTGTCGCACCCGACTGTGCAAAGCGAGGTTACACTCGAATCAGAACCGGCGCGTGATTCGATACGCTTGCGTGCATGAACACGAGCCTCCACCACATATTATAAGAAATGGGGTTTTCTACAGGATCTAGGTCAAATAAAATCTAAGTAAGCTCAAAGTTAATGTGTATAATTGACTGCTGAATAAATAAAAGAAACAATAATACACTGGATTTCCTGTTCTTACTGCCCGCTAGATATGTTTACTCGAAATTAACAAATACTTAGCTCGACATATTAAGTGTTTAGTGTAGTGTAGTGGGGAGTAAGGGGAGATCGGAACAACATCCAAGCACCGGCCCTACTGTCAACCCCACCTGCACGCGCCGGATGGCGGCGGCGACAAACTTGTTGCCGTGGTGCTCCCTGCTAGAAAACCAACGGGGCTCTGGCGACCGAGTAATGGCGGAATAACCATACACCCGACGGGGAAACCTGTACGGAAGAGGCGTCAGAAACCTTGGGGACCAAATACCCCCTAAAAAGTACTGGTGCAGAAGGCAACGGGAAACCACTGCACTAATATCCCACGAGAGTCATGAAAAGGTCATTTAAGAAAGCGAGTGTGCTATGTGATCCGCGTAGCGACCGGCGCTCTGTGTTGTCCGGGAACCAGGGTGTGAAATTGGCTACCGGCCATGAGGTCGCAGGCGACCAGGCGCCCCATGGAAACAATGCTACTGGAAGAGACAAACTCCAGTTGCGTCATGACATCCGCATCGGAACATGGAATGTTAGAGGCCTCAACGAAGAGGGAAAGCTTCATGTTCTAGATCACGAACTCGAGCGATGCAACACTGTGATTACTGGGCTAAGCGAAACGCATTGGAAGGAGAGTGGACACAGAAACCTGGAGAAGCATACAATCTTTTTCTCCGGAAACCAGTCATCTAGTTTTGCGGGAGTGGCTATTGCAATACCTTCCTTCTGGGTGGGAGCTGTCCTGGGTTATAACCCTGTTAACGAGAGGATCATTACTGTGAAACTCAGTGCTTCACCGTGCGCACTCAATATCATCCAGGTATATGCCCCAACAAGTGCTGCTACCGACGAAGAAATCGAGACCTTCTATGAACAACTTGAGGTGTGCATAGAAAATATCCCAAAACGAGAGATACTAATGGTGATCGGGGATTTCAACGCGAAGGTAGGAGCAACTGTTCTGGACGTCGGTCTACGAAATATCGTAGGTCTCTACGGCCTCGGCTGCAGAAACAATAGAGGAGAGCGTCTTATTCAGTTTGCAGCAGACAATAGCTTTACTGTTGTGAATACAGTCTTCAAACACCACCCAAGAAGACTGTATACGTGGACCTCTCCAAATGGAGAATATCGCAACCAGATCGACTACATACTGATCAGAACAAGATGGAGAAGCTCAGTAACCAATGCACACACACTACCGGGAGCCGATGTCATGTCCGACCATCAGCTACTTATATGTAATATGAGGATTAGACTGCGCAGACCCATAAGCAAGAAAATTACCAAACGTCTTGAAGTGCTTAACAAGGACTCGTTTATTCAGTCAGTTCGGGAGAAAGAACAGTGGTGGCACGAACATTGTGGCATAGAAGCAAGTGTCGACCATCTTTGGAAATCCACCGTACGGTTGATTAAAGACGCTGTGTGTGAATCGCAGCCTAACCATGGACCTAAAAAGAGACAACATTGGATGTAGACTGATACCTGGAATTTGATAGAGAAACGTAGGGACTCGAAAGTACGCGGTGCCACAGTACAAGACCTTAATACCATGAGTGCAGCTATACAAGCCGCTTGCCGTCGAGACCGTAATACAGCGCTACTGACGATGTGTGAAGAGATAGAATGCCATTCTCAAAAGTTTGAAACAAAAGACTTACATATGAAAATCAGACTTATAACCCGTCAGTTCAAACCGAAGACTTGGGCAATTGAAGATGCATCAGGAAACACCATCACAGAGATAAGAGAGATCGTTGGCGTCTGGAAAGACTACTGTAAGTCTCTGTTTGTCGGCGTGACACCGAACATCGAAACAGCCTACGACACAACCTCAATCCAAGAACCTTCACCACTGAAAGACGAAGTACGGGCAGCTATTAAACACCTTAAGCGGAACAAAGCAGTTGGTTTCGATGAGATTCCGATCGAATTGTTGCACACCATTTGTCATCAAATATGGGTCACTGGAATCTGGCCGTGCGATTGGTCACACTCTATATTTATTCCACTACATAAAAAGGGATCGACAAAAAAGTGCAATAACTATAGACTAATTTCCCTCATTTCCCACGCCAGTAAGATAATGTTACACATTATCAATACAAGGCTTCAGGCTTACTTGTCCAGTGAGATCGCCTCAGAACAAGCTGGTTTCGTTAAGGGTCGTGGCACACGAGAGCAACTACTCATAATGCGACAGATCATAGAGAAGGCTAGAGAGTTCAACATCACGCTCTACGTGTGCTTCGTTGACTTCAAGAAAGCGTTTGATACCGTCAAGTGGTGGAAACTATGGCTGGTCCTGACGGAAATGGGTGTACCGCATCACCTTGTACACCTCATCAAACGTCTGTATGAAGACGGAACAGCCGCAGTTCGTGTTGATGGTATCGACTCCGAGAGTTTCAAAACGCAAGCCGGCGTCAGACAGGGCTGTATATTGTCTCCCTTGCTTTTTAACATATACACGGAGTATATCATGCGGATAGTTCTCGATGATTGGAACAAGGGAATATCCGTGGGAGGCCGGAGAATCTCAAACCTAAGGTATGCAGACGATACGACCCTCCTTGCATCAACCGAAGGCGAAATCGAGACACTACTACGTCTCCTAGAGACCACAGCGCTAGATTTTGGACTGGCAATTAATCGCGAAAAAACCAAAATGTTGATCATAGACCGCGCCAATAACAACCAACCAGACGTCCAAAATATAGCAGGATGCGAAGTTGTCAGTAGTTATGTGTACCTAGGTTCAACGATCACCAACACCGGAGGTTGTGAAGACGAAATCCGGAGACGCTGCGCTGTGACTAGATCGTCAGTCGAAAAGCTCACTAAGATTTGGAAGGACCGCAGAATAACCAGAAACACAAAGGTTCGACTCATGAGATGCCTGGTTTTTCCAATCTTTCTGTATGGGGCTGAGACGTGGACGCTGAGGATGCAAGACCGTCGCAACATTGACGCGCTGGAAATGTGGTGTTGGAGACGCATGCTCAGAATCCCATGGACTGCGCGCCGTACCAACGTTTCGATTTTGAAAGAACTGAACATCAAAGAGAGATTATCGTCGACCGTGCAACTGCGAATCCTCAAATTCTTTGGACACATCACTCGTAACGAGGACTCCATGGAACGTTTGGTGGTCCAAGGGAAAGTCGAGGGCAAAAGATCTCGTGGCCGCTCCCCAACACGATGGACTGACCTCATTAAGTCCATCACAGGAACGACAATCAATGACTGCTCCCACTCCACCAAAAACAGAGCCACATGGCGACGGATCGCACGGGATGCCGTGGCGGATAAATCGACCGGGACATGACCACGACCACTCTGTCAAGAATGTACGACTAAGAAGATTAAGTGTTTAAAGAGTTGTCTGTATTTCATTATCGAAAGTAGGTCGTCTTCCACGTCTGCTGTATCGGTTCTTTTATTCGTTTTGTTTTTAACTGACAATTACTTCCTTATATTCTTCCATTTCGCTTTATTTGTGTTTTTTTGTTCCTCTACGATGTTTAACTGCTCATTCTTCTTAGGTCTTCCTCGATATATGGCTATCAAAGGGATTGGAGTCCCTAGCTGGCAAAAGTTATCTGCCAAAAAAAAAATTAACCGCCGCTCTAACTTTAACTACGTAATACTATATAAATCTACCCATCAATTTATGTAAGGGAACAAGCTGCCCCCTCTGCCAACAAGCTGTCCTGCAGTTCGGCAGAAGAAAAGTTTGTAAACCAAGGGTTGTTTCGTGAATAAATGTTTTATTTATTATTTATTTATTTATTATTATTTCAGTGAAAATAGTCCACAATACAACAGGCAAGAAACTCATCATATACGACGGGTTCACATTTTACTGCGAAGCCACGAGACAACACAAGGAGGTCTGGCGTTGCACAGCAGGGAGGAAGTGCAAGGCCCGCTTTCATCTCACCACGGACCTTGAGATATTTAGGCGTAATCTTGAGCATGATCATTTACCGCCCAAGTTCCATGTAATGGGCGGAGTCATTTACAAAGTCTAACTTCTAGTTGCTAATATAGAACACATCGTCATATACATACAATATATTTTGTAATAATATGCGTCTAATAAACCAGTTTTCTGTAATAATATATGTAATTATTGAGCTCTCAATTACAAAGTACCCGAATTATTTTAAGCCGTCGACGAATGTGGGGGGACTAGTGATGTGCCGATACTTTCTTTATGAAAACAATATTGATCGTTCGTTCATATATTTGCCTATAGTATTATTTTAGACTAAACATGTAGTCACTTCAAGTCATACGCCGACGTAACGCTGTATCTTCCACAAATTAATGAAGGGAAAGGCATTTTTTTTTATAAACCTTAACCGGATAAAGTTAGTAAAGTGTCTTTTTATTGCATCTGAGTACCTATCGGTCGAAAACGTAGACGCAACTCAAATAAGCAATTGCGCTCCTACACAATATCAAGAGAGCGCGTGTAAAGGTGACCTTGAGTTGTCTTTACCTACATCTTGGAGTTAAGGTGATCTGTGTTGATAAAGATTAATTCTTTCAGAATTTTGCGATTCATCACTCCAATTAGTCAGAACGCTGAACGGGAAAGAGATAGCGCTGCTCGACGGTTTCACTTACTACCCTGATTATCGAGGCAACACCACTCGCTCATTTCGGTGCACGAAGGGGAAAACCTGCAAGGCAAGGTTCACCATGACCACAGCTGATAACCTCATCTATAAGCATTACATTTTTCATAGCCATCCGAAGCCGAACTACGTTGTAAAAGATGAATATTTAATTAAAATTGGGAAAATGCCGTAATGCACTTTCTTTGATCAAACTACAAACGATCTGACAGAACTGTCGAAGATCAAGCATATTTTTACGCTACAATAAATTTTAATTCAAACACTATTAGATCGTAACAGTACTGCGTGTTTCTTTATATTTGGTCGACCATTAAACTCACTTTACTTTAAACTAGAACCTATAAAACCAGGAAAAATACGCTGGCTTAGATATGTAGTCACCTGTTTGTTCCTCTGGCGGTTGAAACAACTAATTGCTGGTGCTCAGATGCTAGGGGAAGTTGAGTGTAATTTGAAAAAAAGAGTTGTGGGCACCTTTGCTCCAGGAACGGCGCAGAGTGGGTTATTACCACTTAGTGCCTTTTTATTTGATTGTGCTTAAATATATAATTTATTTAATTGTTTGTTTTGTCTGAGTTAAATTGATTAGGTTGTTTAGATTGTATTTTTTGTGATGTTACTTAGTTAAAACGTGTTATGAATAAAAAAAATTGTTACTAAAATAATCATCCGTTACGTTAGTAATAAAAAATGCACATTTCTGACAAAATTGAGTTTCCAGTCCAAATGGTCAGAACGCAAAGCGGGAAAGAGATGGCGCTACTCGATGGATTCACTTACTACTCTGACTGGAGAGGCAGTGGCACTCGCTCATTCCGGTGCACGAAGGGGAAAGCGTGTAGGGCAAGGTTCAGCATTGCTACGGTGGACTTCACCATCTACAAGCATTATCTCGTCCATAGCCACCCAAAATCGAATTACATTATACAAAATGGCGTCTTTATGAAAATCATGTAAAATCCCGCAATGTCCTTGTTTGGTCAACCACAAGCTCTCATCGAAATTGTTAAATGCCAAATGTTCTAGGATATTGTTATACTACGATAAAACTGAATTTAAAAACTTTTAGATGATAACAGACATTAGGTATTTCTTAGATTTATGAAGTTTTATCTTTTTTTGAACTTGCATGTATGTATGTTTTATAACAATAAAATCGTGACTTAATCGCGTCGACTTACATTTATTTTATTGCTGTTCTATGTAATATATTTTGTATTTTTTTTCGTTTATATTGTGACATTAAATAGGTAAGTACTTTTCTTTTTTTTCTACTTATTTTAATAAAATCAATTAAATTAAGAAATCAGTTTCGCTATAGTTTGACTCTTTTCTTGACCAATAAAAAAGTAATATTTTAACTAATAATCTAGGAACCTTATCGCCTGAAAGTACGGGGTACGGTGCGTCAAATCGGGTAGTTATGATTTTTTGCAGACTTGTGTATGATGTTGGCAGAATGAATAATCCAAGTTTGTGACCTCGAGCGCCGAACGCAACTTTGTCAAAAATAGAAAAATCGTTTTTTTCTTCAGACTTTGGCGTTTATGACTCTAAAGGACTGGTTTTTTATAGTACCTCCTCAACAAAAATTTAAAGAACACTACATTTGCTACAATACAATAGAATTGCCTCTGTAGACCAAATAGTTTCCTCGGAAAATAAAGCTTTTCAAAATAGAACCGTTTTTCCGAAAACCGTTTACCATTTACCCTTCGCCTTCTCTTCTGTGAAAAACGGTTCTATTTTGATAAGATTTATCTTGGAAACTGTTCGGTCTACAGAGACAATGTTAGTCTTATATTGTAGCAATTATGTTTAAAAGTTTATTGAAAAGGTAATGTCAAAAACTAGTCTTTAGGGGAATTATCGCCAAAATATAAACATAATCTGATTATTTGTTTTTTGACAAAGTTGCGTTCGGCGCTCGAAGTCACAAACTTGGATTATTTATTGGGCCAACATCACAAACAAGTCCACAAAAAATCAGATCTACCGGATTTGACGCACACGATGATTGTATAAAGTTCCTGGATTATAGGAACGGGATGTTTATTTTGCGCTTTGTTTTCTTCTAGATGAGAAACGAAATAATGAGTATAACACTACAGACAATGGTGCTTCAATACTGTTTACACAAGAAAATTACATAACAGATGACACTGAAGGTGTTGGAAAAGAACAAATAAAAATAAAGACCCGAAGATCAAGGAAGCAGAAAGAACAGTGTAAAATACTTCGCAATAGTGGGCATAGTTACGTAACATATAATGGCAAAGTAGTACCTAAAAGAAAAACAAAAGTCTTAGATCTGTGTAGATTAAAATGTGCCGAAAGGTTTTCAGAGGCTGAACGACTTCGATTGTTTGGAAACTATTGGCAATTAGGTAAAAGAGAAATAAGATCAGCGTTTGTAAATAAATCTATTAGTTTAATACCAAAAAAGTCTGAGACCACTGCAGCAAAGTCGAAAAGTAGAATATTTAGCTGTATTTATAAATTTATTATTAACAAAGAAGACAAACAGGTTTGCAAGGAATGTTTTTGTAGAATTTTAGGTGAAACGAAGGCATTTGTTAATGTTGTAATAAAAAAGAAAAAGATAGTATACCCCTGTAGTACATAGGCTGCTATTTATATATCCGGAAACCGGGATTACAATCTTCTTAAATAGCATATTTGACCTCCATGGTAAAATTTGAACTTTTTTAAGTACTGGCCGGTATATTTTTTCTTTCTTATTAACGCTCGTGTTTTGTTTTTGACGGGTTTTAAATGTCATTTCGCAGCAAGAATGGAACTCACTCGTGAAAATATTCGTGCTATGATTTATTATGATTTTCGGCGTGGTTTAACGCAACAACAGTGCATAGATCAACTAACTTCAACTTTTGGTGATGAAGCCCCATCTAAAACTACTGTGATCACTGGTTTAGTGAGTTCAATCGTGGACGTAGTATGCTTACGGACGAAGTTAAGGCAGGTCGCCCGAAATCTGTCGTTGTACAACAAAATATCGAGGCTGTGCGAAAACTTATAATGGACGACCGACATGTTACGTACCGCGAGATAGAGGCGACTCTGGGTATTTCTATGACCAGCATTAATAGCATATTACATAATTATGTGGCTGTAAAAAAAATTTGTTCGCGTTGGATACCCCACAACTTAACAAAAGAGCAAAAAGATGCTCGCGTCGAATGGTGCAATAAAATGTAAAAAAAATATAACCGTGGTGACTCAAAGCCGTTTATAACATCTATACAGGTGACGAATCCTGGATCTATGCATTCGATCCCGAAACGAAGCAACAATCAACGGTATGGGTGTTTCAAAATGAGCCGAACCCTACGAAAGTTACTCGTGCAAAAAGTACATTGAAACAAATGGTGGCCTGCTTCTTCGGTATTAATGGCCATGTAGCTACAGTGCCACTAGAAAACCGTAGAACGGTTAATTCAGAGTGGTACACGACCATTTGCTTACCGGAAGTATTTGAACAAATTCGTAAAACTAACCAGCGACGAAGAATCATTCTTCATCATGACAATGCCAGCTGTCATACGTCACGCGAAACAACTCTATTTTTGGAGGGTCAAAATGTGAAATTAACGGGTCATCCGCCGTACAGCCCTGACTTGGCACCCAACGATTTTTATTTATTTCCAAATATAAAGAATAAATTACGCGGTCAACGATTTTCGACCGCTGAAGATGCTGTCGACGCATTCAAACAACACGTTATGGAGGTACCTCAGGCGGAGTGGCAGAAGTGCTTTAAAAATTGGTTCACGCGAATGCAAAAGTGCATAGATCATCAAGGGGAATACTTTGAAAAACAATAAAACCATTTTCAGCCGTGTACGTTTGTTTGTTTTTTTGTTTCCGGATATATAAGTAGCAACCCTCGTAACGTACTGTAGTATCGCTACTGGTTACTAAATGGCGCTGCAGCGCAGATGTCATTTCCTCCTATATTTTGGGTATCTTTGGGTTGCTCTCGTTCAGATGGCGCTTACACTTGGAGCATCAAAAAGTTCTTAGACTGTGGCTGTCTATTATATGTATAGTCTCTGGTAATATTTTGAAGCCCTGATTATACCTGAGCTAATATTATTTAACTTTAAATCAATGTCAATCGTTTTGTTCGCTAAAAAATTGTGTGAATATAAATTTAGTAGACTAAAATATTTTGTATATATTGTAATATTATTTTATTTGCAATATGGCATGACGTTACGATGAAAATTTACTGCTTAAATTGAAAGGCATGCATTATAGGTATTAATGCTTAAATGCACAAATGATACCAACATCGTCAGTATTAATACAAAACAATAGGAACATATAAACTAAATAAAATACGTATAATACGATAGGTACTAATAAAAAAAAAACCTTAATTAAATAGATATCTATTAACTTCATACAGTTTCTTTATTTGATCTACAAGTACATGTAATGCCCAAAATTTCACTCCCAATAAAAACAGCCAGTTTTAATGCCTTCTTATCAGAAGTCACATGTGAATTGGGAATTTACTGTGTTAAGCCTCCTACTACAACTGTCATAAATCTATAACAATATAATTTCTTTTCAGCTGTCATTTTGTTAGCCAAATCCCGTTACAGTGGCAAGCGTCTGATCATGTACAACGAATACACGTACTACTGCAAAATGCAGTGTAAAAGGACCAATTTATACAACTGGTACTGCTCCACACACAACTGCAGGGGATGTAACGCTAAACTTATACTAGACGAGGACTTTAGGATAAAAGGTTTTGCGAATAAGCATACTCACCCACCCGCCAAATATTGTATACATCAAGGGAAATATATCAAACTTACTTAAGTGTCGCTACAAACAGCTTACGTATGGCAATAATGAGCGAAAACAATATGGAATGTCGGTCATGTAAACGCCTAACTTCAAAACATTGTTCATTGGAATGTTACGCAATCCTTCGTCCTTTTTTGATGTAAATATTTTATAGGTACACAATAATTTGTCCTGCATCTTTGGGAAATTCGGCATTTTTATCCTGAATTGCCAAATCTTTTCTTCTTGTTTATTTATATTGGTAACATTCAATGACTTCAAATGTCTGTTATCCAAAGTACTCCTTGCCAGTAAAATAAATTAGTACCACTGAAATTCCGCAACATGGCGAGGGAGGCATCACATATGTATTTTGTACCGGTCTGCACAATCAAAAAGGTTTGGATATATCCATTGTGTGAGACACTTATTGAGCTTATTTAAGTAACAATAAAATATTTTAGTTAGTTTATTTTACTGTTGTTTTATTAGATTACGAGTAAATAACTATTCTTGCAACTAAAAAAAAAACACACTTTAATAAATAATTTCGCTTCATGTAATTAAGTTTGTGTCATGCTTGTGGAGTCTGCGATTTTATTTACTTTTTTTTAACCTTTATATGTTGTAATATTTTCCCTACTTATTAAACAATAGTTTGGGTGTATGTGCGCTTAATAATTAAATGTAATTTTGACATTCGAAGTTAAGTTGCAACTATTTTGTTAGAGTACTATTATTTAAAATCGAAATTAATGTATTTCTTATACTTTTAGGCAAAACTATGTTAGTACTTCCACTTTAAAATTATTTTACTTATGTTTCTCTTTTTGTTAAAAGTTATATTACTTTTATCAAATTATATTTTGCTTCAATTCGTTTTTTTTGGTGAATAAATATTTTATTCGTATTTATAAATTGTTTTTATCCATTTAAGATAATGTTGACAGAGCTTCCATCGATTAGTCAGTTGTTTCTTGTCTAAACATATATGCATTAGTAGGTACCTATATTAATTTTGGACACGTGTCAGCGATATTCTATTTACTTAATATATTAATATTAGAGTATAGATAGGTGATATTTTGAGTGAATACATGGTCCTAAAGTATTTATAATCGGACCATGGAAAGATTGCATCGACTTGGTACTTTGTTAGTGACAATCTATAACCGTGGTGCCATACATCTCGTAAAACTTGGTGGGCGACTTAAGAGTTGTTGAGAAATAAAGGAAAAGTAGAAAAATCCACTGCCTCAGGCGAGACTCGAACTCGTGACTCTAGGATACATGCCCATCGCTCTGACCAACTGAGCTACTGCAACTCACCTGATGGCTAAGAATTTCTCCACTATATTCTTTGTACGTCTTAGGGTGACGCCTAGCGACATCTGCCGAAGAAGTCTTATACTTCTCAACCGGCCATCGGAGTCCCAAGTTGTATTGAGAATTCACCGATAACAATGCGCTACCCCACACTACAATTAATTGTTAGCGTTGTTTACCTCAAGTTGGTGGTATTTGTAGCACAAAAATCCATTAGGATCGAGGCTTATTAATACGTTTTTTTTTTAGAATCAACCGGCCACTTCACACTTTTGTGTACGGGTCGGTATCTTCTTCACATTGGCGATAACACGTATTCTTCCAAAGCAAGAGACCTAAGGGGTGGAAGTACGTGGTACTGCTCAAAGCGCGTAAGCAAAGGTTGCCGTGCTGCTGCCAAAGTGTACAACGGAGAGGTCATTTCTGCTCGTGGCGAACATTCTCACTAAAAAGGTCACAAGTAAAAAAAATTGCTGTGATACGCCGACATCATAACCCTTTGACCGCCAAGCATTGGACGAAGAAATTGTGTCCTCAGCGCCGGCTCCTTATTCCCTAAAAGGTCGAAAAACTCTATTAATGAAAAAAGCCGCATATAATGCTATTTATAAGATAGTTTGAAGTATTAGTAATACAAAAAAATACTTTTGAATCATATAATCATATTTATTATTATTAAGTACCCAAAAATTGGATTGTTACAGAAAGTGTCCTGTGAAGTGAAATTTATAGGTATGTTTTTTAAATCCATACTAAATTCAAATTTACCACTACAGTAATTTTTTATTATCGTGATATAAATATAATTTAACTTTGCTATGGTAATATTTTTAGGGCAAAATATTTTTTCATATTTTACTCGTTAAAATGTAATATTTGCTCCGATGGCCGTCTAGATAAAGAAATGAACTATTATATGTATCAATAGATGATTTAAAAAAACTTAGTATATTCGCCATAGCCTTCGAAGAAAATGAAGCATTTCGTGAAATTTGCGCGTTTTGGGAATAAGGCCTCTTAAGGGAAACCGGTTATATTTTGGACGTGATATCACGTGCTGGCGGTGAGTGTACGACATTCCGTGCGCTTGATTTGACGTTTTGGCGGTGAAAGGGTTAAAAACCTTGTGATTTCACGAAGAGACCCGCCTACGTGTCTCTTAGCTCTACGAATGCTTGATTTCTCCATTTAGTCACATTTGTCAAAATCCAAATAAAGTGTATTTGGAATTGTAAATTGCCTAGTTTTATAAAAAGTTTTTTTAGTGTTTTTTTAATTGTAAATGATTTATTATGGTCTGTACAAAGTTAATATTAGTCTAGTTTTATATAATTTCTAGTAATTTTGTATAATTGTAAATATTTTAGTCGTTTTTAATATTAAATTCCCGCTACGATTCTTGGTCAATGGTTCACACCATAATTCTCGTATTATATCAGATGAAAGTGTCTTATAATTCAGTATATTATTGTAAGTAGCCTTATAATTAAATATATATGATGTGGACGTGCTTAAATACATAAAATTAAATCCAGCTCTAGTTTACCCAAAGCATAAAGGATGTAGGGTCTGAAAGACCCGCTATATAGAATATTAAGCTTTTACAGTGTTACTCAAACACATCCAAGCCAGATTAGATGCATTGTTTGCCACGTGATAGCCCGTAGGTAATGTGTGTATATATAAATGTGTTAAAAAAAATATTTAGTTATAGGGTCAAAATATTAGTTTTGTTAGATTTAAATAAACTTTAGCAACAATAGTATTTTGACAAACTTACTTAAATATATAACTTAGAAGAATTTGACTTTCACCTACATTTTTATTCTGTTTAACAATAAACACGTGTGTAAATTCATGCCTTCTGAATTTTATTGAACTGAGTGAGTTTTTTGGCCGATCGGATAAAGAACCAATCTAAAATGTAATTTATTTTTAGATTACCAATTAATTCCTCTACGCAGCGGTGGTTACCTGCTAATGGCCGGGACTCACTCGTATTCAACAAATTGCAAGAATATCAATCAAAAATCCTTATGGTACTGTTCGAAGAGGATCAGTCGAAAATGTCGAGCTTCGATTAAAATGGTGCAAGGACACATAATTGCGTATCTTGGAGAGCATTCACATACATAGCTTTAATTGAATGTGCCAGAATGTTACATTACAATAGATATAGAGTATAGTATAGGTACAGATACATCACTATTAAATACGTACCCAAGAATATATTTGATTAAGACATAGGTTTGAGATTTGAGGCGTATAACAAAGTTTTGAGTTTTATAGTTAAGGAATTTAGTAGATGACGTTGATATCCAAATTATTACCACCGATATTGTTAATATTTCAAAATTTAAACAAAGAAATTATTATTAGGTATATTTATTTTAGTTGCCATGCACAAAACGTCAACAAACAGTAAATTCATTTTAATTTTGCGTTATATTAAAAATAATGTCTACAGACACAGTAAGGGCGTCATATTATTAAGACTTCAATTTCACTTTATTACTTCCGATTATTATATTTTAAGTTAGATAGAACTTAAGAAACTTCAAAGATTAATTTTAGATACCTAATTGTGTTTAAAGAGACGTGTCGAAGAATCGCCTACTCCAATTAGTCTTAGGTATGTAAGTAGTGACAAAATGCATATGTAATGTTTTGGTATTTATAGAATTTGGTCGAACTATTAGTCAAGATCATTAATAAAGACGAGGTAATTGTCAGAGTCATATTTCTGTGCGATAAACTGTCGTGTAAGCTTTCAGTTTCAATGTTTATCGAATAATTTATAAGTTAACTAGCTACAAAATAATGTTTATTTTCATATAGTACCTGAGATGATGATGAGCTTCAATGAAAGTGACATTAAGTTTTCTTTACATAAATTAATAATACGTACGGAATTACTATTTTTGCATTTTAGAAAAGTGTGTACAAATATTTAATAATTAATATCTTTATATTGAGACCATTTGAATCAGTTTGTTGTATTGTTTTATTATGGATTCGTGCTATTCGTAGTAATGAGAATAAGTTTTTTATTTGTGCGTAGTTTCATTTATTTGTGTACGGCATTATCCCTCCCAAAAAACGACTGATTTTTTTCTTTGAAAAGATGAAATTATATCCTATTCCAAGTACTAAATCCTTCAAGGGTTGAACGGTCTCACGATGTTATAGTTAATGGCGTCGTTGTATACAAATTAAATAAAACGAACTAGTGTGGCCTTCGAATAGGTATGAAATAAACCTCCCAACTGTCCGTAACCTTTTCCTGATAAAATATCCCTCTACGTGAAATACTTATCTCCAGGTTGACGGTTTTTTCATACCAGGAAAAATATTATTTTATAATCTCTCAACCATCTAATAAATATTCCAGACATGGAGTTCATACCAACCAAAACTGGCCACTTGTTATTAAGGATCGGAGAGCATACGTTCCATTCAAATTTCAACGTTTGCGACGCCAAATCTACCAAATCGCGTCGCTGGTACTGCTCGAAAAGGAAGAAACACTGTCGAGTCTGTGTATTAACTGTAGGAGAGACCATCTTGTCGATTAAAGGCACACATTGTCATATATAGATGTACTTTATAGTCGGACAGTAGATTAAGAAAACTGTCAATGTGGCTAATTACGTCCATTAGCGTTTTTCTGGAACAACGAACAAAATTGTTAATTTCATCGACAAAGCAGCGATTGCTTTTAGTTTCAGCAATCAAAAGCTAATGGTTTTTTCCTAGGATTGAAAATCAAAGAAATATACGCTCGTGGACGGAATATCCCTATGACGGAATTAGCCACATTGAAATTACTTTTTTTTTTCTAGAAATTGGATTTGTGATCTCTGAAAACCCCACAAAAAAGTCAAGCGGGGTCAAATCACACGATCTTGGTGGCTTATTCATGTAGGGCAGGCGCGCCTACCGCACAAACACTGATTTTGATAATAACATTTTATCATTTGGACGTGCTGCTCAATCGTGTAAGTCTTACCCTGGTAATTTGGCATCAGTTATTAAATATTCTAATCCTAACTGTTCTTGCCAAAACAACATGGCTGCCACAAAAGGTTCAAATAGACCCGCTCTAATTGGAAAACCCTTTAAATATATGTATAACCAAACCAAAATACAAAGATACAAGGTACATATAAAAAATCTGAGTAAAATATATTCAAATACCTAGTAAAAAAACCAGCCAGTCGGACCACATAATGGAGGGTTCCGTACCTTGGAATGGAATAAGAACCAAACTAATACCAAAAGGATGTAGGATATATCTAATGCCTATAGAAGAAGTTTTTAGAGATAACTCAAAAATGGCTGAACCGATAATGTTCAAGACAATTTTCGTAGAAATAATGTGATAAGGCGCATCTTGTCTATTCATATTTTTGGACTTACGGTTCAAAAGTAACAAGGGGGGGGGGGGGGGCACAATTTTTCTGACTTTCTTAGCGATTATTTCTTAAAATATTTACTAAATCACAAATTGTTCAAAACAACATCGATGTTATTTTTAAAGGCTATCGATTGATGCAACATGTTGATATTAGGCAAAAAAAAAATTTATTCAGTTACATGTATAAAGCGCCCCCCTTAAAAATATATTTTCTGCAATTTAATTACATAACTAAATAGCGGCATACAAAATACATCTTATGTTTAAATTTCATTAAGATACGTCTTATACTTTCCGAGTAAAATGGCTGTAACATACGGACGGACGGACAGAATTGCGGACGGATGGACGGTCAGACGGACATGAAGAAACTAAAAGGGTTCCGTTTTTGCCACTTTGGTTACGGAACCCTAAAAAATCAAGAGGAACATAAATTGCTACTAATTAAAAAGGTGATTAAAATTAAATATGATTATAGGAGCATATCTGTCTTTTTGTGTTAATAAAGAATTGAGTGTAAATGAATGTGAAATAAACTTCACCTCCTCAACGTGTAAATAACTCACTGTTCTTTTCTTGCTTCTGTGACATCCATTTGAAAATGGTTATAGTAAAATAGAAGTTAAAAACGTTATGCCATTAATAAATTCTTAGAGCCATTACTTTTATTGTGTAGCAGAAATGATACCGACATCGAAAGGCAACTACGTGCTCCGTTTAGGACGCTACATGTATTCCAGTAACTGGAACCGACAGAAGGAGGCAGATACGACCCGCCGGTGGTACTGCTCCCAACGGAAGAAGTACTCCTGCCAGGCTGTGGTGACCACGGTGCGTGGAAGTGTGGTGTCGACGAAGGGGGGGCATAATCATGATGGATATCCTTATAAATGAAAATGATTTGTTGATAGCCTATTTATGTAGATGCAAAAGCTGGTCTGAACTTGCTCTGCTTATTTTGAGGTTCATTCAAAGATGTAAACAAAGTCAAATGTTGATGATGTAGCGTCCAGATAGAAATTAAATTATAGGTATTACTTATTATTATCATACAATAACTTTGCTTTTTCAATAAAAATCTAAAATAAAAAAGAAATTCATTGATTACACAAAGAATTTCTTAACACTAGCTACCTGTTAATAACCTATTTAATAGTTAATTTAAAAAAGCCAAAAAATATGGAATCGAATGATTCCTACCAACTTTGTCAAATATAAATTGTAAAAAATATGTTTGATGTTTTGTTTGTGAATGTGTTTTACGCTCTTTTTTTGTGCATAAGTACCGGTAGGTATCACGACATTTGTCAAGTAGGTATTTATAATTGTATTAATTTAGAACCCCATTTACATACAATTGTAGCGTTTTTTTTTAAATTTCCTGTAAACATTATTTGTTGCAACTTATAATTTTCTGTAAAATCTCTACCTAAGTATTTTATGAAGCTTTAAAATAACTTGAACTACAAAAAACATTTAACTGCAATAACACATAACAATGACTGCCTATTTATTACAGGTAATACTTTATTGGTGTTTTTAGTCCCTGCACGTGATATATTTCAGAAATCTATTTACAAGCACTGAGAGTATCGAAATCCTTTCGCGTTGGCGACGCGCCTCGAAACATGATTCACAACATTTTCTTTTGGTAAATGTCTATACTTATTATTATTACTTAGTTTAACTCAGTTAGATAATAAATAATAAACAATAAGTTAGAACTACACATTTCACACCTTAAACACAAACTGACGGCTTATTTTTTCCAGTGAACATCGGGCGCTCTCAAAAAGGACAAATGCGGCTCTCCTGCGCCGGCTACACCTTCGTCCTGCCCAACCACTACCGGCAGAGCCTCTGCAAACGCTGGTACTGTTCAACGGACAGGCCCAAGGGTTGCAAGGCTTTTGTCGTGACCAGATATGAGGAAATAATTTCTATGAACAACAACCATAATCATGCGGCTAGGATTCCGAGGACTGACATGATGAATTTGCACGGTTATAGTATTTCCAGTAATAGTAGTTATGAAAATTATGAGTCAAAATATATTGTGCCATAAAAACATGTCGAAAATTAACAACTAGGTTCAAAATGGAATATTTATGTAGTGAACTGAAATAATTTCGGCACATAACAGGTTCCTCTGACAAGGTTGTCATTAAAAAATCTAAATTAAAGTTGTTCCTCGCGAAAAGTAGATCTGATCTCAGAAAACCCGTAAGTCTTAGGTAGGTCACGCGCATTGGTCACGCTTCTCGTGCATGTAACTGCAACCGTTAACCGCCCCATAATTACATATGTTATTCCCCTAGATGCGTGCGAAACATCGATAATTTGATAAGATTGAGACATCAAATTAAATATATAATTAATATAAATATTACCATCTAGGTATTTAACTTTTTCTTCGGGTTAACTTGCATTAGGATATTTTATGCTGTAGCTGTTTTTAGCAAAGCTGAGTCTTTTATCAAGCATTTCGTAAGTCTTAAAAGCAAATTAGAAAAAGTATAGTAACACAAAATAACATTCTAAGTCTGAACAAAGGTTACGCCTGTATTTAATATCCCGTAGAAAACGTAAGTACCTCCTACCTATATAGGTATATAAATAGTAGTTTATGTAACTGTTACGTAATAAGGGTCCTTAAAACATGAGTGTGGTTTTATGAAATGAGCCGCAGGCGAACGGAATAATATAGATTTAATATCATTTGTATAATGTAACTTTGATATGAATACGTAATAAACATATAGGACACTTACGGGTTTATTACTCTAAAATAGAAAAAAAAAAATGGTGGTTTCAACAAATTATTCTAAGCCTAATTTTAACTGATCATGATTGTAATATTATAACCTATTATTAAATAAGTGTAAAGATGTTTGTGATTTAATTAATACCCAAGACGTGTAATAAATTGTATTGTTTTAAAATCTTAATTTCTTCTTTAATTGTTATGTCTGAGTGGCACTAGAAAACGGAGATGTTTTTTTAATTTGTAGGTGTGAACAAAATTCGTTCCGAGAGCATTGTATTTAACGGCCTCCTAGCCCAGTTGGTAGTGACACTGCCTACGAAGCAGGAGGTCCCGGGTTCGAATCCTGGTAAGGGCATTTATTGGTGTGTTTATCACAGATATTTGTACCTGAGTTATGGATGTGTTCTATGTGTTTAAGTCTTTATCAATACCTATCTATTATATATATCGTCGTCTAGTACCCACAACACAAGCCTTATTGAGCTTACTGTGGGACTACGGACTAGGTCGGTTTGTGTTAGATTCTCCTATAATATTTATTTATTTTATAGTTATGCAAGTAATAAATTTTAGGCTGTATGTTTACTAGGTCATCTGTGTAGGCAAGTATTTGTAAATAAACAGGGTATTTTTGGATGGCATGATTTTAAAGGTTTTCCAGATATCCTATTTGAGGTAGTTGGATTCTATTTTATACAAACACAAGGACTAAATATTGCTCATTTTCAAGTATAAGAAATACGTATATAATTCCAGTAATAAGAGTTCTTTATGTCTGTTTCAGTGTCAATCCTCACCGACCGCCGTGGCCGCAGTAGACTGATCATAGATGGCTACAAATTCTGCCAGCACGCCATATCCAAGTCTACGGGGAAGGTGCGGTGGCGATGCACGGTCAGAAAATGCTCAGCGAGGGTACACACGCTCGATGACACGCCGGTGTATGTCAATATGGAGCATAATCATCCCAGTTTCTCCAGCAGGATATATGCTAAAGCTAGAATTCAGGGTTATGTTCCATAGTTCAGAAATAACAAAAAATTCGTAAATCTTATTACATTTATCGTGTATGTACTTTTATACCTCTAGGTCAGCGATCGGCGACAGGCGGGCCTCCTTGGTTATTTTGTATGTAATTAGATCGTTATAATATTCAGAATTGTTATGTAAGTAAATTATTAACAAAGAGCGGCCTGCGTCAGTTTCGTTAGCTACTACTTATATTTAGGTAGCCGACCGCTGCTCTAGGTATTTATTTAGAGATAAATAATATAAGTATAATCAAAAAATATTATTTGAATGTAATGAAATTACACGACGTTGCTCAAGTTAAAGATCTAAGAGATTATTGCCTGTCGAACCGATAGCTTATTGCATTATTTTTTGTTTTTCGAATATAATAGATGTAACAAATGGACCATTATAGGTGCTTGTATCGATTGTAAAGAGTTATACAGTGATGTATAGTTATGCAGGGAATAAATTGTTAATAGTAAAAGTTTATCATCGTTAAATGTATTTATATGTAGGTGGGTACTTATTAAATCTTAAAAAGCTTTTGATAATTTGTTCAATGTTTTTAAAAACATGCATATTTAGTATTTATGATCATGATGAGAGATAAAAAGTAGAACATATTTTAAGAGTATGTATATACTGTCTTTAAAATATTAACAATTTTATGTGTACCTTAAAAAAATATCTTTAGGATCCTAACTTTTTTTGTAACTAACAATAGTTTTGTTATTTTCAATATGTATACTTAATATTAACTTTTAATTCTGGCGGCGAAAATGACGACATTAAATAAATGGACTAAAAATCTCTTCCTGACATTCATTTTTTCATATTATTTTTATAACAAATACAATCACTTTGTGTATATTAACTAGATTTACATTAACTTTTAATATCGTTTCAGTATACTACACGAGATCTCAACGCGGCAACAAACTGATCTACATCAACGGCTACACGTACTACAGCTACCGAGTGACGGGCGCCAAGGAGCGGTGGAAGTGCACCAACCACCGCTGCGGCGCCTTCATGATGATAATCGGAGACCAAGTGGTTAAGTTCGTGGCCAAACATGCTCATGAAGCGAATATTAACGTGAGGGGTAATGTGTGGAAGGCTGATTTACAATGGTCGAAGTGAACACACACTACTGTAACACTTACCGGCGCCAAGGAGCGATGGAAGTGCACCAATCACCGCGGCGGGGCCTTTGTGATGATCATCGGCGACCAAGTCGTGAAGTTCGTGACCAAACGTTAACCCCCAGGTAAAGTGTGTAGTGAAAAGCTGACTTACAATGGTCGCAGTGAACACATACACATACTACAGTTACACTGACCGGCGCCAAGGAGCATTGGAACTGCACCAATCACCGCTGGCGCCTTTATGACGATTGTCGGAGACCAAGTCGTGAAGTTCATGGCTAAACAGGCCCGTCTGAAGCGAATGTCAATGTAAGGGGTAGTGTAGAAGACTTACAATGCTGAAAGTGAAAATGGAGTTTCTTGCAGTAGTGATTATAATTCTGTAATATTCATAGTTCTTAAATGATTACAATAAATGTAATTATGTACTTACTCTGGGACAAATGTTACAGTACCTCGTTTAAAAAAGAGTCATAAACTTAGCATTGTAGTACCTATTAGTCAGCTGCTCGGAAATTAATATTTTTACTTATCAACTGTTAGACTGTTTTTATGCAGATTCAATCTATAGGTACATACCTTATTGCAGCTAGGTATCTTAATTTGATTTTATTAACTGTGATCAATTATTTTACGTAGGTACTACTTAGTGTTTTGGAAAATATGTTTTATTTCGAGGAGAAAAAATCGAGTGTGAACTTCTAGTTTTCTAATTTAGTGTGCATTTTAAGAATGAGAAATGAATGGTGTGTTTTTAGACGTTCTTGTATCTTACAGTGATACTTTTTTAAACTTTTAAGCGATGTGTCTACGTGATAATTTCATTAGAATGAGGTTTTATTAAGAGAAAAAAATACTTCGTATTGTGTGTATGTGTGTGTAGATTAATAGGTATCTAGTGCATCAGGTAATTTTATTACGTAACTGTGATATTTTTATGAATGACAGACTTCACGATTTATTTTCAGGTGTCATGACATTGTATTAAGCCAAGCCTTTCCATAAAAAAAATAACTAACCTATATTTTTTACTTTTTTCTTAAACCATTCATATTTAAACTCTGAACAAAGTTCATATTTAAATTTGAACAAAGTGTAATCATACATTAATTTTCAGCTTTCCTTGCCGGTTTGGCCAGCCCCCTGAGACCTAAAAGAAGATGTTGGGACCCAGCCAAGATGATAGAAGCCATAACAGCAGTTCGGGAAGGCAAAATGGGTCTCAAGAAAGCTGTCAAAGAGTACATGGTGCCTAAAACTACGCTCAGGACATTTGTGCATAGTGACAAGTCTGCTATAGATGTTGTTAGCACATCCCTTAAGAGGAAATCTAGTTCCATATACATATTGTATGACTAGCGACAGTAGCGACTGAGCATACTTAGGGCGATTATTTTATAATACTTATCGTGTGAAATGTCTTTATTAAATTTGTGTTGGAATTGAAAGTACGTTACATGTTATATTTTAGAAGTCTTTTGTAAACAACTGTTATGTTAATAATTTTAAACAAAAAAGAACCGACTTCACTTAGCATCCACCTTTCCAACACCAAATGCTCGAGCTGCTGAAAAAAATACTCAAATCACTATAGTTGTGCCTATAATAGTTGAAGAGTTCCTTCGATTTCTCCAGGATCCCATCATCAGATCCTGACCTGGTTACAATGGGACCACCTGTAAAGTATACTCTTTCAAACAAAAAAAGAATTTTCCAAATCGGTCCAGCCGTCTTCGAATAATCGGTGAACATACATAAAAAAAAAAAAAAAAAAATAGCAAAAACAAAGATCCCGACGAATTGATAACCTCCTCCTTCGAAATCTTGAAGTCGGTTGAAAATTAAAACAATGTTAAGTATCTTAATAAATAAATTGTTGGTATGCAATCTGAAAGCCCGACATTAAATACAACTTTTTATGTAAGTACTGTAAGGAGTCATATTCAAGAAATAAGAGTTGTGTTTTCAACCGACTTCAAGATTTCGAAGGAGGAGGTTATCAATTCGTCGGAATCTTTGTTTTTGCTATTTTTTTTTTTTTTTTTTATGTATGTTCACCGATTATTCGAAGACGGCTGGACCGATTTAAAAAATTCTTTTTTTGTTGGAAAGCGTATACTTCACAGTTGGTCCCATTGTAACCATGTCAGGATCTGATGATGGGATCCTGGAGAAATCGAGGGAACTCTTCAACTATTATAGGCACACCTATGGTGATTTGAGTATTTTTTACAGCAAATCGAGCATTTGGTGTTGGAAAGGTGGATGCTTAGTGAAGTCGGTTCTTTTTTGTTTAAAATTATTAAATTAGGTTGATTATTCTTACGTATATAGTTTTTCGTTTATTAGGTATCGTAAGTTTTTAAGTATTAATTAAGACAAGTTCAATGATTATCGATGTACGTTGTACACTGTTGATTAAGTTGGAGATACTGTAGTGTACAATGTTGGTTAAGTTGGAGATAATATTAAATAATAACAAAACACAGTGTTGTTTAATTCTAAGATTCTGCCAACTGTGTCATGCTTTTGATGCTGGAATATTCTTATAGTTGTTATTGCAATGCTGTTTTGTAACTATTAGCAGTAAAAACACCAAGTCTTGGATATTAGATTTATTTCTAAGTTAAGTACACGATAATGCTTAGAGCGATGCTAACGATGGCGTGGGAATCTCTCTTGACAGTTCGGTCCGATGACAGGTGAGCTGTCATCTCGGCGATGTTCCAAAACCTGGCTAACATAACATTTTTATTTTTAGGGTTCCGTACCTCGAAAGGGAAAAAACCCTTATAGGATCACTTTGTTGTCCGTCCGTCCGTCCGTCTGTCAAGACCCTTTTTCTCAGGAACGCGTGGAGGTATCAAGCTGAAATTTATATCAATACTTAGGTCTACTGTCCCTTGGAGCTGTGAAAAAATCAAACTTTTAAGCCAACGCAATCAAAAGATACAGCCGTTTATGCCGCAAATTTCCGCAAATTTTCGAAACTCGCAAGGGAATCAAAACCTACAGGGTACTTCCTGTAAACTCAGAATCTTGAAATTTGGTAAAGGAAAAATTACGAAAACCGTAAATTTTTAGTTACATAAAAATATTTTTAATAGTTTTACAGTTACTACCCCTATATACCTCCAGGTTTGTACGGGACCCTCGATGCGCGAGTCTGACTCGCACTTGTTTTTTTATTTATTTATTTACTTTGTGACTACCATTGTGTATAATTGTATTTTTATTTTAACTAAAGAAGGCACTACACATTATTTACTGCATACATGCACTATATACATACTATTTATTCCAGGTTTAAAAGCACACTTCGTGAAAGGCAGAGGCGGCGCACTAGTTCTAGTCATGGATGGATGTCGCTTCCGAAAGAACTACCAGTCTAACCAACGAGTGCGGTGGCGGTGCACCACACACGCCAAATACAACTGCAAGGCGGTGGTTTACACGGAGGGCGCTGGGGTCGTCTCCTATAATATACAGCATACGTTCCCCTTGAAAATGTTTTCTAATCAAGTGGCACAGAATACCAAATAACTGCATCAAGAACAGTGTACCTACTACCTCCCTAAATTTTATATTGGTACTATAAGTCGGCGTACTATAAGTACTCAAAAAGGATTCGATACCCATGTTGATTATCAGACTTTGTGACCACATTTGCCCCTTTTAGGGGTTAAATTTTCAAAAAACCTGAAACACGTGTTTACTCATTTATCGTAAAGAATACTCCTGTGAAGTTTCGAATAAAATAATCTAACAAATCTTGATTCGCCATACAAACTTTGGACCCCCATTTTACCCTCTTAGGGGGTGAATTTTGAAAAATCCTTTCTTAGTGCACCCCTAGACCCTAAAAGGAACCCACGTGCCAAATTTGGAATCTCTAGAACCAGCGGTTTGGGCTGTGCGTTGATATGTCAGTCAGTCAGTCAGTCAGTTTCTTCTTTTATATATTTAGAAGATATTTTTATTTATTGAAGGAGTGAAATCAATCAAACCACTGCGGTTTTCGGAACGTATCTAAGAAATATCACTCGCTTTTCGATGAAGGAAAACGTCGTGAGGAAAGCGGATGTAATCCCAATAAAGCTTAGTTGGCCATCTAGGTTGGAAGGTGATGGCAGTCGCTTTCGTAAAAACGAGTACCTACCTACGCTAATTCATGGCATTAGATTGCCTAGCGGATTCAATTGAGCCGTGGCAAAAAGCCGGAGCAAACGCTTTGAGGATGAGGGAACAGTGAAATCAATTTGAGAAAGTTACGGTAAACCAAGTGAATGAAAGGTATTTTGGCATTCTCAATCATTTCATAATCGACAAAAAGACATATGAATGCATTCATCACAATATCGCGTCTTAGATTAAGATTTCCATAGAAACTTCATAATGACGAAGTGTTTTGACGCTAAGGAAATAAGAAGTAACTGATTTGACTCGTCAGGTGGTAGTCAATCGTCTCACAAACCGATGTTTTTACTGCGAATAACTGTGAATCGTCTCGTTGGTATCGGAATTCCATATTTTAATAAAGAAAACTGGATATCTATCTAGTTCCAGAAGAATCATATGAGTCTTCTCCTATCCAAAGTGTTTGAACGTAGGTTTCTTGACGTCGTACTTCTTTGTAAATTAAATTAATTGTTAATGTATTGTAAAAGTAATCTTTCATATTCAGTAGGTAAAATAAATGGTCAAATTAGAAAAAAATACGATGTATGAACGCAATTAATAAAAGTAATGTTTCTAGTCAGTGTCTACCTATTATACAAGAATAGATTTTTATGGCCTATTTCACAATCTCCAGTTAAAGCATACCTGTCACATAAATGTTTGCTGTCCTTTTCTTTTATATGACTGGAGAAAAGGATAGCAATAATTTTAACTGGCAGATAAGTTTATCTGGAGATTGTGAAACAGGCCCTTAGTGTTATTTACGTGTGATAACGTGATTTTAGTATTGTATATTTAAGTATCATAGATTTTGGTCGAGTGTATATTTAATAAATGAATGTTTATATAGCCGTTGTTTTGTTTTAAATTGATATTATATTCCAAGATAAATATTTTTCATTTGTTATTCTTATTATTTTCCTACAATTCCAATACTTGTATCTGAGAGAGAGAGAGAGTAACAAGGCATACATACAAAACAAGTAATCTTAGAATGGATCTAGTGTCTACATTAAAACAGGATTTCTTTACACTCGACACTTTCAAATAAGAATACCACTTAACCCTGTGCTTCCTTCCAGTATCCTTCGTGACATCACAAAAAGGAAACCGCATGCTCAAGCTAAATGGTTACACGTACTACAAGCACTCAGCGTCGTCACGCCGTGAGACGACTCGCTGGGCGTGCTCGACACACTACGCCAAGGGCTGTAAGGCCAGGATTGTGATGGTGTATAACAACGTTGTGTCGGTACGGGATGAGCACACACATCCGCCGTGTGTGGTCAACCCTAGCATTAAGTATCCGTACGTGAATTAAGGTTGTCAAGCATCTAGTGTGTTTGGCAACAGAATGTTTCAGAACGCGGACAGGAGGCCAATTCTAAAATAAAAATTTATTATCGGTTTGTTATTGAATTGGATATTGAACAGGATTGGTCATCCTTTTCTTGTTATCTATTAGTTATGAAGTTCGTGTCAAATAAAATATAATCGTATTTGGAGTATAGTTGTGGCTATCAAAATGAGATTGCTTTACGTCAAAACTATAACACATCAAACGTTTTAGAAACATTGTTATGATGACATGTCAGAATCACAACTTGCTTGAAGTCATTTTGATGACAAAAGAACATAATGTTGATATCTATAATGAGTAGGATTCTTTAAGTTAGACTATGGCTGCAGTAGGCGAGTTATATCTATATTACATTTTGACATATTTATTATGATAAACATCACACAGCATTTACATGTTACCACATTAAAAATACAATCTAAATTGACATCCCAAACACAAAAAGCTCTTAACTTAAATTAACATCCTAGCTAGGGTTGCCAGATCGACTGACCCTATTATCGGGAGAATAAAAGGAATTTTCGGGATTTTGGGACTTTAGTCGGGAGAAACAAAAAAAATCAAATTAAGGTAAATACAGTAAAAACAACAACATTTAACATTATTATTACATAGTCCGCTACCGATAGAAATGTCTACATAATTAAATATTAATTAAAAAATCGGCAAAGTGCGTGTCGGGCCACGCATAATGGAGGGTTCCGTAGCTTCAATGGTATAAGAAAAAAAACTAATACCAAAAGGTCGTATCTGCTTATGGAAGAAGTTTTTTAGAGATAACTCAAAAACGGTTTAACCGATAATTTTCAAAATAATTTACATTGAAAGAATATAGAAAGATGTATCTTTTATCTTGTTTTTTTTTGGACTAACGATACAAAAGTTAGAGTTGAGGGGATATATTTTTTTAGACTATAAGAAATTATTTTGAAAATTTTTACTTATGTAAAATGTGTTTTTTTTGATTATTCAAAAAAAGTTTTAGAAAACCTCAAAGTTATTTTGAAAGCCCTATCGATTGATGTGCAATAAGTTGATATTTGTGAAAAAAAAGTTGATATTTAGTTACATTTAGTGCCCCCTTTACTACAAAACTAAGTAGGTGCATACAAAACATACCTCTTGATAACATACGGACAGATAGACAGAACGACATGTTTTTGCCACTTTGGCTGCGAACGGAATCCTAAAAAATTACAATACGAGTATTTAACCAAATATAAAAAGTACCTAATTTATTTTTAGCTTGCCACATGCATTTTGTGTTACTTTTCACAGATTTAACTACATTTTGTTCTTTTTTAGGGTTCCGTAGTCAACTAGGAACCCTTATAGTTTCGCCATGTCTGCCCGTCCGTCCGTCCGTCCGTCCGTCCGCGGATAATCTCAGTGACCGTTAGCACTAGAAAGCTGAAATTTGGTACTAATATGTATATCAATCACGCCGACAAAGTGGTAAAATAAAAAGTGAAAATTTTTTTTTTATTAGGGTACTTCCCCTATACGTAAAGTGGGGAGTGATTTTTTTTTTCATTTCAACCCTAACGTGTGATATATTATTGGATAGGTATTTAAAAATGAATTGGGGTTTCCTAAAATCATTTTTCGATAATGTAAATATTTTCGGAAATAATCGCTCCAGAAGTAAAAAAATATGCGTCCCCCCCCCCCTAACTTTTGAACCATAAGTTTTAAAAATATGAAAAAAATCTCAAAAGTAGAACTTTATAAAAACTTTCTTGGAAAATTATTTTGAACTTGATAGGATGAATAGTTTTTGAAAAAAAATACAAAATAATTTCTGAACTAAGTTTGTAATTTAACCGTATAAGCAGGTGTTTATTGTACCTGTAATTTCTACAAAATTACAATGAAATGACGTGCTTTCAAATAAAGTAAAACCGGTGAAAATCGGTTCACGCAATAAAGAATTATCCCATAAAAATCATCTTCCATACTTTATGCTCGCGCGCAATAGTTTACTCAATTTGCCGATAGATGTCGCTGTACATGGAACTCTCATATCATATCCTACATGGCGGTGTTATTAACTCTTAAGTGGGGACACTTACTGTGACGGACGGAAAACTACGGAACCCTACAGTGAGCGTGGCCCGACACGCTCTTGGCCGGTTTTTACTATTTATAGAAGACTCGAAATTCAAACAATTTTCCTCAAAATTGAGTCGAACTATTAACTCTGCTTTTATTAATTCCATGCACGTTCGGTTCCTTTCGTTTTTTAGGGTTCCGTAGCAAAAATGGCAAAAACGGAACCCTTATAGTTTTGTCATGTCCGTCTGTCCGTCCGTCTGTCCGTATGTCACAGTATGTCTATTTTACTCGAAAACTGTAAGACGTATCTTAATAAACTTTAGGCATAAGGTGTATTTTTGATGCCTCTATTTAGTTATGTTATGTAGTTAAATTGCAGAAAAAAGTATTTTGTGGCGCTCCATACATACATCAATCGGTCTTTTAAAATAACATAGATGTTTCTTTGAACATTTTGTAATTATGTAAGTGAATATTTTCAGAAATAATCGCTTCGAAAGTCAGAAAAATTGTCTTTAACTTTTGAACCGTAAATCCAAAAAATATGAAAAAAATTGAGGAGATGCAACTCATCACATATACTTTCCACGAAAATTTTTTTGAACATTATCGTTTTAGCCAATTTTGAGTTATCTTCAAAAAACTTCTTCCATAGGCATCAGATACGAACTTTTGGTATTAGTTTGGTTCTTATTTCATTGAAGGTGCGGGCGGTGAATTGAACCCTCCATTATGCGTGGTCCGACACGCACTTGGCCGGTTTTTTTGTATACAATTGTTCAGTAAACTAAACATTCTTTCACAATACATAAGAATTGCTTACTGGAATGGATAGCACGAAACACATGCCCCGGGAATTCGGAACTAACTTAATTATTGTTTCGATACCTTAAGAACAACTGTAAAAAAAGTAATGAAATAAACGCATTTGTATTTTTTTTTAATGAAGTTGTTTTTGCGGGAGATATTTTAGTTTGTCGGGAGTCGGGAGGACATACAAAAATTCGGGAGAATCCCGCCAAATCCCGACCGTCTGGCAACCCTAATCCTAGCCCCCAGATGACCCCCAAATCACTCCCATGTGCCCATAATACTGGCTACATTTCCACTCTGGATAGCGATGCCCAATCTTTGGCCGAGAAATGAACCAGCCCTACATGTTACATAATTTTTTTATACGAGTACGATAGTGTAAGGAAAAATAGTAGTGAGTTATGATAGTGTAAAGAAGATTAAGTCTTCAAAATATCTGCGTTAGTAAGTAGACTTACAGACTTAAATGCTATGAAGTATTCATGGCAAGCAGCGAGTTTTATGGACGTTAGTAAGACTTTAAATTGATAATACTTATATTTCAATGTTACATCTTCGACATTAAAAAAAATAAAGTAAGCATACATTTTGAGTTGAATTAATTGCGATTCAATGATATTGGTTTGAGAGATTAACATGATTGTAATATAAGTACGTTTCGTTATTTAGCCTATATGTACTTTACTGAAAGGGAGCACGTGGTCGATTCTGGTTTCCGAGTTATGGGCAGTTTAGTGAAATCTGACAAAAACTTCTCGAAAATCGATTTTAACACAAACGATATCATGCTGTAATAAATCTATGATTTCGAGCCTAACGCTGAAATAACCAATTTAAACACCTTTTTAGAGCCTCAAAGTTTAGTGCCTAGGGTACCCACTTTATCGATACCTAGAAAAAACGACGATATCATACTTTTATCTATTTGTACTAACGGGACTTAACCGCGTAGGTATATAATATTAAAATTACCTTCGACGTTTCAAGGACGACATAGCTCCAGTGGTTCCGAAGAAAGACTGGCTCCAGTTGACATCAACATCTTCTAGCCGCGCGAGTTTTTCGGAAAAAAATCACTCTCAACAACGTAAAAAGTCACATACGAACTATAAAAGTAATAATCCGCATTTAATTATTCATAACAAAATGTTGTAACAAGCCTGAAATGACAATAATGCATTCAAAAATACTATTTGACTAACGAGTTACTAAACTAGTACATCGACAAAGTGGAAAACTATAATTGATTAAAGAAAATCACTAAAGTTTGTCATTCTAAAAATTGGGTTCAGATTCAGTTTTTGTGTATTTAATAAAAAAATACATGTTATTCAATCAAATACAAACATTGAAAACATTGAAAAAATAATCAACCCAGTTGGACTTGAACCAACATCGATACGCCTTACCGGGGCTCGATATCGCTTTACCAATTAAGCTATGGGTTCAGTTACCGAGCTGACGAAATTCTCAATGCCTTCAATCATCTTTTTGCATTTATTTTTACATCGACTTTATAGCAGACGTAAGCGACATCTAGGTGCCAACCACTAGAGTTAGATACCCTTCCCGCCGACCCTTTTACAAGTGTCACAACGGAAATAACAGATGGCGCCTGCTATCAACTCATAATTATGATATGAGTGGAATACCCACTTTAAAACATGTAAAATAAAAAAATACATGATAAGAGTGTTTTCTCAAATGTTCACCTTACTGTAGTAAAATTAGTACGTCAAGTTCGTCATTATTTACTAATACAAATTTAAAAAAATTAAAATCATTACTGTCCTGTTTTAGCGACGACTTTTTTACAATTTGAAAAATTATGTTAATTAAAACGATTTAATTGAATATTTATGCCTGTTCTAGGATTAAAATATATTTATTAACGTAACTTATTTGACAATTTATAGTCTCGTGTCATATGCACAAAAAAAACCCTCGAAATCCAGATTGAAAGTTTATCCTCCCATTTTGATGTACATGCTTCCATGACGTGTGACCTGTAAGGATTTCTTTCTAGAAGTATATTGATTAGTTTGATACTATTCACTCCATAACTTCAAAGTACAAATATTTGTTTTTGCGGTCACAAACTTTAACCACGTTTTTCTCAGTTGTCGCTTGTTCACTAGGGAAAATTTAAAGGTTAATAAAAAAAACGGCCAAGTGCGTGTCGGACCACGCATAGGAGGGTTCCGTACCTTCAATATAATAAGAACCAAACTAATACCAAAAGGTCGTATCTGATGCCTATGGACGAAGTTTTTTGGAGATAACTCAAATGGCTGAACCGATAATGTTCAAAATAATTTTCGTAGAAAGTATATGATAAGGCACATCGCCTCAAATTTTTTCATATTTTTTGGACTTACAGTTCAAAAGTTACAGGGGGGGGACACAATTTTTATGACTTTCGAAGCGATTATTTCAGAAAATATTCACTTAATCACAAAATGGTAAAAGAAACCTCAATGTTATTTTTAAAGACCTATCGATTGATGTGTAACATGTTGATATTTGGTTAAAAAACATTTTTTGAATTTTAGTTACATCTATGGAGCGCCCCCCTAAAAATATTTTTTTTTCAAATTTAACTCCATAGCTAAGTAGCGGCATACAAAATACACCTTATGTGTAAATTTTATTCAGATACGTCGTATAGTTTCCGAGTAAAATGGCTGTGACATAGGGACGGACAGACAGACAGACAGACAGATATGACGAATCCATAAGGGTTCCGTTTTTTGCCATTTGGCTACGGAACCCTAATAACCAGTAGGCGGCTTTCACACTGCTGCAATTCCCGCATGCGACGCCGGTGCTAGGGCGAGATATCGCTCTGCATGTGTATATATAGCGCTGTCCCGTTTCTCCATCCGGTTGCGGCGCCAGTGTGACAATCGTCTTACATATAGAGACTTTATTATTTAACTAATATATAGCGTATTTTATGTAGTTTTATGAAGTACTAAAAACTCCATATCGACAAAGTGACCCCTTTTCCGAAATACTGACGCATATATTATTTAAGTTAATTTTATTAAACAATATAGATCTATTATAGAGCAGCTATTTATAACATAAGATATATAATATTTAATACTGCTGTGGCTTGTAATGAAAGAAGCTAGTAATTAATGGAATATCAGTTTAACATTTTATGCATAGGTACCTTTTAACAATCTAAGTCTTGAAATTGGGTTGAGATAGTTCACTTGCTTATTTTTTTTATGATGTATCATAATAAATGTTTAACTTTAAGAGATAAGTGATAAGTTGATAACGCATTTAACTGTATTCTATGTACTTGAGTTTTTTAATGTAAATTAGGTGTTTACTATTTTAACATTTAAAAAATGTTTGCTATTAGATTTAAACATTTTTTAGTTTTAGCCTAAAAGGTTTTTCTGTGATATATTACTTTCTTTTCAGTTAATACATTTTCTCTTCAAATATTGTAAGTATTATTTTCATGACCTAAACAGGTTTACTTAGGATTATTGGAATCATCATACTCTAATACAGAAATTCGCAATTTTTCGGTATATTCCTACGTATTTTCTTCTTAAAATAGAGTAGAGGCTAGCCAGGAAAGCAGCTTCCATTCAATTTCTTATTCATATTTAATAATTACATTGTTATCATGTTCATTAGTATATAATACATGTTAAAGATAAAAGATACTCCTCAATTTAGGCACATTACAACTAACTTAGGCACTTATGATATGAACGTCAGAGCTTAGAGCATTATCATCATCACGTCAAATAAATAATGTAAAGTTGCGTAGAGACATAGAAGTAATCTTCTAATATGTAAGAGGCGATCATAATGGTATTCGGAAGGTATTTTAAAACGTACCTTAACTAAAACAATGCTTGTTATTCAGTAAAAATTAAATACGTCATGGTATTGAATGGATTTCAACAAGGCGTTTACAATATGCTAGTTACCGACCTGGTCTAATTATTTTAGCATGTTTTTAAAGTGGGGCATTCCACTCATACAATAGATTGTTATTAAATCAAATACAAACATTGAAAACATTGAAAAAATAATCAACCCAGCAGGACTTGAACCTGCATCGATACGCCTTGCCGGGGCTCGATCGCTTTACCAATTAAGCTATGGGTCAAATAAAATATATTATGGGTTAATTTGTAAAGCGATCGAGCCTCGGCAAGGCGTATCGATGCAGGTTCAAGTCCTGCTGGGTTGATTATTTTTTCAATGTTTTCAATGTTTGTATTTGATTTAATAACGACCTTGGTCTAGACAAAACTCACCGATGAAACCTAATCATGCTTCCTCTTTCAGAATACACAGCAATGTTCAGCACTTCAAACAGAGGCAACAGGATCCTTATTGTGGACGGTTGCAAGTTCCGGTTGAACAGCAACGAGGGCCAGAATCCGAAGGTCAGGTGGAGGTGCTCCAGCCATGAGAGGTTCGGGTGCAGAGCGCTGATACACACCATCGGTGACACTATAGTGTATTACAGGAATGAGCATATTACGTTTTAAGCTGCATGAAAGAGCACTCTTATTTATATACTATTCAAAGTATACACTATTTATATACAATTGACATTCGGCCGCATTGGAGATACTGATAAAAAACCGTGCTGTTCGGTTGTTTGCACTCATTGAGTTTAAGGCTTTATTATCTTGCGTTGTACATAAGTATTTTTTAGTGTGATATGTATTTCTTATTTTAAGAAAAGCGGTAAATTGCAGTTATTTTTTTTTATAAAACTCGTGGGCCTCAACTTGAATATAATATTATGTTATATAAGGTACTAACAAATTAAGTACAAATATTTTTACAGCTGATAGTACTCGGCTCCTATGTCCATGATTTGGGCATGGAGACAGGTATTCTGTAGTATCGCAGTGCCAGTGCGTCTCTAAATTCTAGTGGTTATCACCAGTCAAAATGGTATTTCTTTATCGGTATGACTGAGAGCCAAATGGAGGATTTTGTTTTAGTTTTCGTGAAAATTGAGTGCTCAATTGCTCGTTTTTTCGTGTAAGAAAGTTTATCCAGAATAGATTCCATTAGAACATCGTCTTGAGAATCCTTCTTTCTCCAACATTCCTTTCATGCATCTCTGAGGGATGTGTGATGTTGAGTGAGGTCGAGACATTTATTTTCAATTAAGTAGTATGTAACACTGATTTAAACTTTCACGGTTTTTACACATATCTATTTGTAATAACGGGACTTAACCGCGTATATATTTCTAAAAATTACCTTCGACGTTTCGAGGACGACATTGTCCCCGTGGTCCCGAAGAAAGACTGGCTCCAGTTGACATCAACATCTACTAGCCGCGCGAGTTTTTCGAACTACCCGCACTTGGTCTTGATTATCAACTTGAACGTTTTGCACACTGTTTTTTGCCCCTTTTGGGGGTTGAATTTTCAAAAAACCTGAATAACATCCCTAGTGTGCAAAACGTTCAAGTTGATAATCAAGACCAAGTGCGGGTAGTTCGAAAAACTCGCGCGGCTAGAAGATGTTGATGTCAACTGGAGCCAGTCTTTCTTCGGGACCACGGGGACAATGTCGTCCTCGAAACGTCGAAGGTAATTTTTAGAAATATATACGCGGTTAAGTCCCGTTATTACAAATAGATATAAGTAGTATGTAGTTTTATTTATTTTGTTACTTAATTTTTATATTTTATATTTTTTGTTAATTTTTTATTTATTTATTTATTTAGTTCGTAAAATTTTTACAAAAAAATCACCTTAACTTAATTTCTATTTAAAGTAAATTTTTTCGGTGTTTGTTAATTTCTCTTAAAATATCTGAATTTACGAGTAATATGTTAGCACCTTATATAAAACGGGTCACTCTTTCAAGCAAACGCTCTTGAAAATGATCATCGTTAACGAATCTATACATGTCTGTCTGTCATGCCCAATCTGTCTATATTTACCTTCCCGAGTGATCCGTTCACTATGTGTTTATGATGTGTTTAAACTTGTTCGAACATGTTACAGTAATATGTACCAACATAAATATTTATAATGATTTTTATTTATTGATAAATTAAAGAATCAAATACAAACACTGAAAACACTGAAAAAATAATCAACCCAGCCGGACTTGAACCTGGCATCGATACGCCTTACCGGGGCTCGATCGCTTTACCAATTAAGCTATGGGTTCAGTTACTGAGTTGACGAAATTCTCAATGCCTTCAATCATCTTTTTGCATTTATTTTTACATCGACTTTATAGCAGCCGTAAGCGACATCTAGGTGCTAACTACCAGAGTTAGATACCCTTCCCGCCGACGCTTTTACAAGTGTCACAACGGAAATCATAGATGGCGCTGCTATCAACTCATAATTATTTTTACATGATTTTTAAAGTGGGGCACTCCACTCATACAATAGTATGTTATTTAATCAAATACAAACACTGAAAACACTGAAAAAATAATCAACCCAGCCGGACTTGAACCTGGCATCGATACGCCTTACCGGGGCTCGATCGCTTTACCAATTAAGCTATGGGTTCAGTTACTGAGTTGACGAAATTCTCAATGCCTTCAATCATCTTTTTGCATTTATTTTTACATCGACTTTATAGCAGCCGTAAGCGACATCTAGGTGCTAACTACCAGAGTTAGATACCCTTCCCGCCGACGCTTTTACAAGTGTCACAACGGAAATCATAGATGGCGCTGCTATCAACTCATAATTATTTTTACATGATTTTTAAAGTGGGGCACTCCACTCATACAATAGTATGTTATTTAATCAAATACAAACACTGAAAACACTGAAAAAATAATCAACCCAGCCGGACTTGAACCTGGCATCGATACGCCTTACCGGGGCTCGATCGCTTTACCAATTAAGCTATGGGTTCAGTTACTGAGTTGACGAAATTCTCAATGCCTTCAATCATCTTTTTGCATTTATTTTTACATCGACTTTATAGCAGCCGTAAGCGACATCTAGGTGCTAACTACCAGAGTTAGATACCCTTCCCGCCGACGCTTTTACAAGTGTCACAACGGAAATCATAGATGGCGCTGCTATCAACTCATAATTATTTTTACATGATTTTTAAAGTGGGGCACTCCACTCATACAATAGTATGTTATTTAATCAAATACAAACACTGAAAACACTGAAAAAATAATCAACCCAGCCGGACTTGAACCTGGCATCGATACGCCTTACCGGGGCTCGATCGCTTTACCAATTAAGCTATGGGTTCAGTTACTGAGTTGACGAAATTCTCAATGCCTTCAATCATCTTTTTGCATTTATTTTTACATCGACTTTATAGCAGCCGTAAGCGACATCTAGGTGCTAACTACCAGAGTTAGATACCCTTCCCGCCGACGCTTTTACAAGTGTCACAACGGAAATCATAGATGGCGCTGCTATCAACTCATAATTATTTTTACATGATTTTTAAAGTGGGGCACTCCACTCATACAATAGTATGTTATTTAATCAAATACAAACACTGAAAACACTGAAAAAATAATCAACCCAGCCGGACTTGAACCTGGCATCGATACGCCTTACCGGGGCTCGATCGCTTTACCAATTAAGCTATGGGTTCAGTTACTGAGTTGACGAAATTCTCAATGCCTTCAATCATCTTTTTGCATTTATTTTTACATCGACTTTATAGCAGCCGTAAGCGACATCTAGGTGCTAACTACCAGAGTTAGATACCCTTCCCGCCGACGCTTTTACAAGTGTCACAACGGAAATCATAGATGGCGCTGCTATCAACTCATAATTATTTTTACATGATTTTTAAAGTGGGGCACTCCACTCATACAATAGTATGTTATTTAATCAAATACAAACACTGAAAACACTGAAAAAATAATCAACCCAGCCGGACTTGAACCTGGCATCGATACGCCTTACCGGGGCTCGATCGCTTTACCAATTAAGCTATGGGTTCAGTTACTGAGTTGACGAAATTCTCAATGCCTTCAATCATCTTTTTGCATTTATTTTTACATCGACTTTATAGCAGCCGTAAGCGACATCTAGGTGCTAACTACCAGAGTTAGATACCCTTCCCGCCGACGCTTTTACAAGTGTCACAACGGAAATCATAGATGGCGCTGCTATCAACTCATAATTATTTTTACATGATTTTTAAAGTGGGGCACTCCACTCATACAATAGTATGTTATTTAATCAAATACAAACACTGAAAACACTGAAAAAATAATCAACCCAGCCGGACTTGAACCTGGCATCGATACGCCTTACCGGGGCTCGATCGCTTTACCAATTAAGCTATGGGTTCAGTTACTGAGTTGACGAAATTCTCAATGCCTTCAATCATCTTTTTGCATTTATTTTTACATCGACTTTATAGCAGCCGTAAGCGACATCTAGGTGCTAACTACCAGAGTTAGATACCCTTCCCGCCGACGCTTTTACAAGTGTCACAACGGAAATCATAGATGGCGCTGCTATCAACTCATAATTATTTTTACATGATTTTTAAAGTGGGGCACTCCACTCATACAATAGTATGTTATTTAATCAAATACAAACACTGAAAACACTGAAAAAATAATCAACCCAGCCGGACTTGAACCTGGCATCGATACGCCTTACCGGGGCTCGATCGCTTTACCAATTAAGCTATGGGTTCAGTTACTGAGTTGACGAAATTCTCAATGCCTTCAATCATCTTTTTGCATTTATTTTTACATCGACTTTATAGCAGCCGTAAGCGACATCTAGGTGCTAACTACCAGAGTTAGATACCCTTCCCGCCGACGCTTTTACAAGTGTCACAACGGAAATCATAGATGGCGCTGCTATCAACTCATAATTATTTTTACATGATTTTTAAAGTGGGGCACTCCACTCATACAATAGTATGTTATTTAATCAAATACAAACACTGAAAACACTGAAAAAATAATCAACCCAGCCGGACTTGAACCTGGCATCGATACGCCTTACCGGGGCTCGATCGCTTTACCAATTAAGCTATGGGTTCAGTTACTGAGTTGACGAAATTCTCAATGCCTTCAATCATCTTTTTGCATTTATTTTTACATCGACTTTATAGCAGCCGTAAGCGACATCTAGGTGCTAACTACCAGAGTTAGATACCCTTCCCGCCGACGCTTTTACAAGTGTCACAACGGAAATCATAGATGGCGCTGCTATCAACTCATAATTATTTTTACATGATTTTTAAAGTGGGGCACTCCACTCATACAATAGTATGTTATTTAATCAAATACAAACACTGAAAACACTGAAAAAATAATCAACCCAGCCGGACTTGAACCTGGCATCGATACGCCTTACCGGGGCTCGATCGCTTTACCAATTAAGCTATGGGTTCAGTTACTGAGTTGACGAAATTCTCAATGCCTTCAATCATCTTTTTGCATTTATTTTTACATCGACTTTATAGCAGCCGTAAGCGACATCTAGGTGCTAACTACCAGAGTTAGATACCCTTCCCGCCGACGCTTTTACAAGTGTCACAACGGAAATCATAGATGGCGCTGCTATCAACTCATAATTATTTTTACATGATTTTTAAAGTGGGGCACTCCACTCATACAATAGTATGTTATTTAATCAAATACAAACACTGAAAACACTGAAAAAATAATCAACCCAGCCGGACTTGAACCTGGCATCGATACGCCTTACCGGGGCTCGATCGCTTTACCAATTAAGCTATGGGTTCAGTTACTGAGTTGACGAAATTCTCAATGCCTTCAATCATCTTTTTGCATTTATTTTTACATCGACTTTATAGCAGCCGTAAGCGACATCTAGGTGCTAACTACCAGAGTTAGATACCCTTCCCGCCGACGCTTTTACAAGTGTCACAACGGAAATCATAGATGGCGCTGCTATCAACTCATAATTATTTTTACATGATTTTTAAAGTGGGGCACTCCACTCATACAATAGTATGTTATTTAATCAAATACAAACACTGAAAACACTGAAAAAATAATCAACCCAGCCGGACTTGAACCTGGCATCGATACGCCTTACCGGGGCTCGATCGCTTTACCAATTAAGCTATGGGTTCAGTTACTGAGTTGACGAAATTCTCAATGCCTTCAATCATCTTTTTGCATTTATTTTTACATCGACTTTATAGCAGCCGTAAGCGACATCTAGGTGCTAACTACCAGAGTTAGATACCCTTCCCGCCGACGCTTTTACAAGTGTCACAACGGAAATCATAGATGGCGCTGCTATCAACTCATAATTATTTTTACATGATTTTTAAAGTGGGGCACTCCACTCATACAATAGTATGTTATTTAATCAAATACAAACACTGAAAACACTGAAAAAATAATCAACCCAGCCGGACTTGAACCTGGCATCGATACGCCTTACCGGGGCTCGATCGCTTTACCAATTAAGCTATGGGTTCAGTTACTGAGTTGACGAAATTCTCAATGCCTTCAATCATCTTTTTGCATTTATTTTTACATCGACTTTATAGCAGCCGTAAGCGACATCTAGGTGCTAACTACCAGAGTTAGATACCCTTCCCGCCGACGCTTTTACAAGTGTCACAACGGAAATCATAGATGGCGCTGCTATCAACTCATAATTATTTTTACATGATTTTTAAAGTGGGGCACTCCACTCATACAATAGTATGTTATTTAATCAAATACAAACACTGAAAACACTGAAAAAATAATCAACCCAGCCGGACTTGAACCTGGCATCGATACGCCTTACCGGGGCTCGATCGCTTTACCAATTAAGCTATGGGTTCAGTTACTGAGTTGACGAAATTCTCAATGCCTTCAATCATCTTTTTGCATTTATTTTTACATCGACTTTATAGCAGCCGTAAGCGACATCTAGGTGCTAACTACCAGAGTTAGATACCCTTCCCGCCGACGCTTTTACAAGTGTCACAACGGAAATCATAGATGGCGCTGCTATCAACTCATAATTATTTTTACATGATTTTTAAAGTGGGGCACTCCACTCATACAATAGTATGTTATTTAATCAAATACAAACACTGAAAACACTGAAAAAATAATCAACCCAGCCGGACTTGAACCTGGCATCGATACGCCTTACCGGGGCTCGATCGCTTTACCAATTAAGCTATGGGTTCAGTTACTGAGTTGACGAAATTCTCAATGCCTTCAATCATCTTTTTGCATTTATTTTTACATCGACTTTATAGCAGCCGTAAGCGACATCTAGGTGCTAACTACCAGAGTTAGATACCCTTCCCGCCGACGCTTTTACAAGTGTCACAACGGAAATCATAGATGGCGCTGCTATCAACTCATAATTATTTTTACATGATTTTTAAAGTGGGGCACTCCACTCATACAATAGTATGTTATTTAATCAAATACAAACACTGAAAACACTGAAAAAATAATCAACCCAGCCGGACTTGAACCTGGCATCGATACGCCTTACCGGGGCTCGATCGCTTTACCAATTAAGCTATGGGTTCAGTTACTGAGTTGACGAAATTCTCAATGCCTTCAATCATCTTTTTGCATTTATTTTTACATCGACTTTATAGCAGCCGTAAGCGACATCTAGGTGCTAACTACCAGAGTTAGATACCCTTCCCGCCGACGCTTTTACAAGTGTCACAACGGAAATCATAGATGGCGCTGCTATCAACTCATAATTATTTTTACATGATTTTTAAAGTGGGGCACTCCACTCATACAATAGTATGTTATTTAATCAAATACAAACACTGAAAACACTGAAAAAATAATCAACCCAGCCGGACTTGAACCTGGCATCGATACGCCTTACCGGGGCTCGATCGCTTTACCAATTAAGCTATGGGTTCAGTTACTGAGTTGACGAAATTCTCAATGCCTTCAATCATCTTTTTGCATTTATTTTTACATCGACTTTATAGCAGCCGTAAGCGACATCTAGGTGCTAACTACCAGAGTTAGATACCCTTCCCGCCGACGCTTTTACAAGTGTCACAACGGAAATCATAGATGGCGCTGCTATCAACTCATAATTATTTTTACATGATTTTTAAAGTGGGGCACTCCACTCATACAATAGTATGTTATTTAATCAAATACAAACACTGAAAACACTGAAAAAATAATCAACCCAGCCGGACTTGAACCTGGCATCGATACGCCTTACCGGGGCTCGATCGCTTTACCAATTAAGCTATGGGTTCAGTTACTGAGTTGACGAAATTCTCAATGCCTTCAATCATCTTTTTGCATTTATTTTTACATCGACTTTATAGCAGCCGTAAGCGACATCTAGGTGCTAACTACCAGAGTTAGATACCCTTCCCGCCGACGCTTTTACAAGTGTCACAACGGAAATCATAGATGGCGCTGCTATCAACTCATAATTATTTTTACATGATTTTTAAAGTGGGGCACTCCACTCATACAATAGTATGTTATTTAATCAAATACAAACACTGAAAACACTGAAAAAATAATCAACCCAGCCGGACTTGAACCTGGCATCGATACGCCTTACCGGGGCTCGATCGCTTTACCAATTAAGCTATGGGTTCAGTTACTGAGTTGACGAAATTCTCAATGCCTTCAATCATCTTTTTGCATTTATTTTTACATCGACTTTATAGCAGCCGTAAGCGACATCTAGGTGCTAACTACCAGAGTTAGATACCCTTCCCGCCGACGCTTTTACAAGTGTCACAACGGAAATCATAGATGGCGCTGCTATCAACTCATAATTATTTTTACATGATTTTTAAAGTGGGGCACTCCACTCATACAATAGTATGTTATTTAATCAAATACAAACACTGAAAACACTGAAAAAATAATCAACCCAGCCGGACTTGAACCTGGCATCGATACGCCTTACCGGGGCTCGATCGCTTTACCAATTAAGCTATGGGTTCAGTTACTGAGTTGACGAAATTCTCAATGCCTTCAATCATCTTTTTGCATTTATTTTTACATCGACTTTATAGCAGCCGTAAGCGACATCTAGGTGCTAACTACCAGAGTTAGATACCCTTCCCGCCGACGCTTTTACAAGTGTCACAACGGAAATCATAGATGGCGCTGCTATCAACTCATAATTATTTTTACATGATTTTTAAAGTGGGGCACTCCACTCATACAATAGTATGTTATTTAATCAAATACAAACACTGAAAACACTGAAAAAATAATCAACCCAGCCGGACTTGAACCTGGCATCGATACGCCTTACCGGGGCTCGATCGCTTTACCAATTAAGCTATGGGTTCAGTTACTGAGTTGACGAAATTCTCAATGCCTTCAATCATCTTTTTGCATTTATTTTTACATCGACTTTATAGCAGCCGTAAGCGACATCTAGGTGCTAACTACCAGAGTTAGATACCCTTCCCGCCGACGCTTTTACAAGTGTCACAACGGAAATCATAGATGGCGCTGCTATCAACTCATAATTATTTTTACATGATTTTTAAAGTGGGGCACTCCACTCATACAATAGTATGTTATTTAATCAAATACAAACACTGAAAACACTGAAAAAATAATCAACCCAGCCGGACTTGAACCTGGCATCGATACGCCTTACCGGGGCTCGATCGCTTTACCAATTAAGCTATGGGTTCAGTTACTGAGTTGACGAAATTCTCAATGCCTTCAATCATCTTTTTGCATTTATTTTTACATCGACTTTATAGCAGCCGTAAGCGACATCTAGGTGCTAACTACCAGAGTTAGATACCCTTCCCGCCGACGCTTTTACAAGTGTCACAACGGAAATCATAGATGGCGCTGCTATCAACTCATAATTATTTTTACATGATTTTTAAAGTGGGGCACTCCACTCATACAATAGTATGTTATTTAATCAAATACAAACACTGAAAACACTGAAAAAATAATCAACCCAGCCGGACTTGAACCTGGCATCGATACGCCTTACCGGGGCTCGATCGCTTTACCAATTAAGCTATGGGTTCAGTTACTGAGTTGACGAAATTCTCAATGCCTTCAATCATCTTTTTGCATTTATTTTTACATCGACTTTATAGCAGCCGTAAGCGACATCTAGGTGCTAACTACCAGAGTTAGATACCCTTCCCGCCGACGCTTTTACAAGTGTCACAACGGAAATCATAGATGGCGCTGCTATCAACTCATAATTATTTTTACATGATTTTTAAAGTGGGGCACTCCACTCATACAATAGTATGTTATTTAATCAAATACAAACACTGAAAACACTGAAAAAATAATCAACCCAGCCGGACTTGAACCTGGCATCGATACGCCTTACCGGGGCTCGATCGCTTTACCAATTAAGCTATGGGTTCAGTTACTGAGTTGACGAAATTCTCAATGCCTTCAATCATCTTTTTGCATTTATTTTTACATCGACTTTATAGCAGCCGTAAGCGACATCTAGGTGCTAACTACCAGAGTTAGATACCCTTCCCGCCGACGCTTTTACAAGTGTCACAACGGAAATCATAGATGGCGCTGCTATCAACTCATAATTATTTTTACATGATTTTTAAAGTGGGGCACTCCACTCATACAATAGTATGTTATTTAATCAAATACAAACACTGAAAACACTGAAAAAATAATCAACCCAGCCGGACTTGAACCTGGCATCGATACGCCTTACCGGGGCTCGATCGCTTTACCAATTAAGCTATGGGTTCAGTTACTGAGTTGACGAAATTCTCAATGCCTTCAATCATCTTTTTGCATTTATTTTTACATCGACTTTATAGCAGCCGTAAGCGACATCTAGGTGCTAACTACCAGAGTTAGATACCCTTCCCGCCGACGCTTTTACAAGTGTCACAACGGAAATCATAGATGGCGCTGCTATCAACTCATAATTATTTTTACATGATTTTTAAAGTGGGGCACTCCACTCATACAATAGTATGTTATTTAATCAAATACAAACACTGAAAACACTGAAAAAATAATCAACCCAGCCGGACTTGAACCTGGCATCGATACGCCTTACCGGGGCTCGATCGCTTTACCAATTAAGCTATGGGTTCAGTTACTGAGTTGACGAAATTCTCAATGCCTTCAATCATCTTTTTGCATTTATTTTTACATCGACTTTATAGCAGCCGTAAGCGACATCTAGGTGCTAACTACCAGAGTTAGATACCCTTCCCGCCGACGCTTTTACAAGTGTCACAACGGAAATCATAGATGGCGCTGCTATCAACTCATAATTATTTTTACATGATTTTTAAAGTGGGGCACTCCACTCATACAATAGTATGTTATTTAATCAAATACAAACACTGAAAACACTGAAAAAATAATCAACCCAGCCGGACTTGAACCTGGCATCGATACGCCTTACCGGGGCTCGATCGCTTTACCAATTAAGCTATGGGTTCAGTTACTGAGTTGACGAAATTCTCAATGCCTTCAATCATCTTTTTGCATTTATTTTTACATCGACTTTATAGCAGCCGTAAGCGACATCTAGGTGCTAACTACCAGAGTTAGATACCCTTCCCGCCGACGCTTTTACAAGT